>VZRW01013704.1:675134-740834 GCA_013398125.1 Aegotheles bennettii | reverse complement strand
CCGCGCCCCGTCGCCATGGAGACGGTTGAACCGCCCCGGGGGGGGGGAAGTGCCGCCGCGCGCCGTCCAGATGTGCCACCGCTGGCGCGACAGGTGGGGTCAGGCGGGACCCGGCTCGGTCCCGGGCACACGGAGTGGGGACCCGCGGGGAGGGCGGCGGCACCACCCGGCCCTGCTCCACGGGGCCTCAGCAGCCAACGCCGGCAGCCTCTCCCCTCCGAGCACCGCGCAGCTCAGAGGTCCCCTGAAATCTGAAGGATGCCCTGAGGGACAGTCGCAGGGTCAGGGACATTATTCCCCTGCCCAGCTCACCAAGACAGCCACCTCCTGGAGCAGCCCACCTCCACCTCCCTGGGATGATGCTAGGCTGGATCTCCCTCACACCTGCTGGCCCTAAACCCACTTGCCCAAGGCCAGCCCAGCATCCTCCCAGTGAGGAAATTCTGAGTACAGAATCCAGGCCCCTCAAAGAAGCTGCATCCTGCACAAACATCCACCCAAGCAGACAATGCTGTGCTGGGATGCAACTGTCCTAAAGCAATTAGGATTCTCATGGGAAGGCAAAGCAGATCAAGCAGCTCCTTCCATTGTCCTGGGACAGGTGGATGAGAAGGCAGATAGTCAGAGGGGTGAGTAGGTCCCTTGCTGTTCCCCAGTCTACCCGGCAAGGAGGGGGAGGTGTGCCTGCACCCACTGCTTTCCTCGCTCCAGGGGCTCAAAGCAGCAAGGAGCTCCAGCCAAGCTCAGGGAAGTGGGGTAAGAAAGAAATGGGGTGAAGGGCAACACTTCACTGGCAGGTCCCCTCTGAAGGGTAAGCGAGTTGCTCCACAAAAGCAGCCAGGACCATACAGGGTGGTGAGATTCCCCTTGTCCTCACCCAGCAGCACCTTGGCCATACTGGGATTTCTGCTGTGATGAACACACCCCAGGACCTGGAGGAGTTCAGTTGTACTACATTAAAATACATCCCCACCTGATGCTGCTCTACTGCATATTTACATTACCTTTTTCTTTAGATAGGGACCTTCTTTCTTTCTCCAGACTGTAGGTTCTGGAGACACAGACGTTTGCAAGCTTCATCTGGAGTTTCAGCAAATGCTGAAGACTGAGAGCAGCTTCAGTTCAGCTATGTCAGGGCTGTAAAATGTCTTTTTTTTCCCTTCTGTTGAACAAAAATTTAATTTCCAGCTTCTTTCCAAAAGGTGATTTTGTTGATCTATCCATCCATCTCCACCCTCCCTTCTCTCCCTCCTCCTAGTAAACATAAGAAAAGTTCTTCCTGATCAGGGACCACACATGAACATTTTCACCTTGACAATAGTTACTGACACAACTTCCCCACGCTGAGAGCCAGAGCTCCTGCTCAAACACAAGCCTCTCCATGTTCAGTGCTGCCTGTATATTGGATCCTGCTCTGGCCCCATGATAAGTCTACCAGCTGCCTCTACAGGCAGGAAGCTCATGAGCAGAGGTGGGACAGAACTTAATTAAGTGAGACTGAGTCACATCTTTATATCCTCTGTGACCACTTTATTTCTAGCCAAATCATTACTGTTAGCCCATGAGGATACACAGGACCAGAAGGACCCTTAGATGGGCAACTCCAGCTCCTCGTCATACAATACCTTCCATCCTGCTGAACCTAATTGCCTGCAACCAACAAAAACCATCTGTGTTCTTTCTCAGTTCCTTTTCTCTAATCTCTACCTGTGCCTGCCCTCGAACTGTAAGACATCTTGAGTAAGGATTGTCACTTTTCAGGGAAACTTCATGTTTTATGGGGCAGAAAGAGCTGTCATCATAAGGCAAATTATAATGGAAAGAGGCATCTTCCCGTTGTATAGAAGAGATCTTGAAAAAGAGAATGTACCAGAGTTTTGGACTGGAAGCATAGGGGACATCCACAGGAAACATTTCCGTGCAGTCATCCATTAAAATGCAGGCACTCATGCAGGCACACTGCTAACTATGCCTTGTGTGATAACTCACTGCGTGGTGGACCAGCTCCCAGAAAGACCAAGAGCTTTCCACTTTCACCAAAGACACTCTGAGTTTTAGATAAGAGGCGCCAATTTACTCTTGGTATCATAACATGGGTATTAAACTGTACCCCACATGGCTGACGGACTCAACCGAGGTAAAGCACAGTTACAGCAGTGAAAGGAGGAAGCCATATAAATCTGCCTCAGCAACATGTTCTGCTTCTGCAAGGGATGGGCTTCGCTTTTCCTGATGCTGCAGCCTGCAGTTAACACCATGGGGAGGAATGCAAAACAGCACCAGGGGTTTGCTGTGATCATATCTTGGTTCACTTTATCAGAGTCTTTGAATTTGCTCCTGACACTGGTTGGAGAGGGAGCGAGAAGGAGGGGCTGCCTTGCCGTCCTTGCCAAATTATGACAGCTCTTCTCGAGAAAATGTTGAGCAGGGTGAGAAATATGCTCTGTGATCACAGAGGCCTGTGACAGACAAAACAGGATCATACTGATTCTGGGGTTTTGCCTTTTTCCTGTGATGCAGCAACAGGGAGCACTGCAACAGCTTGCCAAGACTGCAGGGCTCTCATGCCCATAACTCAGGACATTCCTTGCTTCTTAGTATTAAATTTGCTAATTAAGGACGTGCAATTTCTTGGTACCAATCCTGTCAGGTAGTGGGGGTCCAGTGAATAGAGGATGCTGTGTGACAGAGCAGGATGAGTTTGCACTGAATTGTATTTCCCCTCCACCTTCTGTATTTGTGCTGATCACCAATTTGTAATTTGCGCTGAGAACTTGATGGAGACAATGCAGCCAGTCCATGAACTTCATCTGAAATGAGCATCAGCTCCAGGAAAGGTGCTAACATCGCAATTATAATTCTGAAAAAAGACAAGGAGAAAGCCACTACAGAGTCACATCTGCTCATGGAACAGCATCTACTGCCTAAAGTCACAACACCACCTATGAATTCTCCACCCAAAAGCTGGGTGCAAGGGTGAGCTCCAGCTGTTTGTCTCAGGCATATGTGAAAGAGGAGAGAGACAGGAGGTGGAGAAGGATCTGTGAGACAGCTGGATGGTAACATCTACATGCAGAAAGAGCTGACTGGAGAAGGATGGCCGGACAGACTGATAGATTTGGTACACAGGGATGTTTTCAGACTGTGAAGGGTGCAAGATCAGATGAGAGCATTTGCATCTATGGACTCTTGTTATTTTCCAAAGATCTCTAACTCTGAAATGGTATGTAGCAATTAAGCATATGTAGTTAAAAATTCCCTTTGCAAAGCCTGCCTTCGTGCCTTCTAGGCACCCTCAAGGGGTTATACAAGAAACCAGGCAACCACAAACCAGGTATAATGATGAAGAACCACAAGAACAGAAAGGAGTACAACCAAAGCCTGCACCATCGCTGCCAGGGACTTGGGCAAACTTGTCAGAATTTACACCCTAAAAGGGTGCTCAGAGTAGGAGGCCATACCCAGGGAGTGACTGTCACAGAACAAAGCACAGAGCAGTGACTGGACTCTGTCTAGGTCCTTTTGGATTAGAAATGCATGGGATCCAGCAGCCTGGACCACTCACTGGCACATGTGAGTGGAGGTGCCAAGAAATGGGACACACCATGGCTTGACCACCTTTTACACATATTGGAAACATTAATCTCAATGATAATCCAAAGGAGGAATGTTTTCTTCACTTCTATGTTTTCCTCTATCTTCGGATGGAGAAACAAAGGCAGCAAGCTTATTTGGCATATGTGACACTCAAAGCAGCAAAGGAGTTGAGAATGGGGATATGGCATATGCCCTCTGCAGAGCAAGCTTTGATCCACTGGCCCCTGACGATTTCACACACCCATTAATCTCATTCTTTGACTTATATATTTAAGAAGGATCTGCAAAAGAATTCAGCTGTTACTTAATTTGCCATAATTAAATGCCTGGCATCAGAACTTCTACAGATGTGGAAGAAAAGACACATCTGTCCATGAACTGTACATATCTGCATGCTGCAGGGAGAAAAGATCATTTGGGAGAGAGTCACTGCACCTAATTGTTGGGCTTATTTCCTATTTGATATATTTTTAATTGACTGACATTCTTGATGTGGAATGCATCACCCCAAATGAAATGCCCTGCAGCCACTACACCAGGAAGGTTTGCACCCATTGTTGTCACAGGATGACCAGAGTGCTCTCAGTCACAGGTGGACAACTTCTTGCCTGTGAGTTTCAGTCTCTAACAGAACAAGAGATTTCACAGGAGCAGCCAGCACAGTCTGAGAAGATACTTCTAGAAATATCAGCTTGAACTGAAGAAGCGGAACAGATCTGTAGATTTAAAGCCTCATCAACATTTAAATGCTTAGTCTCAGATAGAAGTCAACAAAAAGTCACCATGGCAGGTTATCATCGAATTTGGCGTTCCTTCCCTGAGAAAGCTAAATCCTAGGTCACCTCCTTTGTAAGAAATGTAGACATTTGTTTTCTACAAGTTTCCATCTTTCACAACACACTGGCTCTACAGTGTGCAGACTGGGAAAACATATTTTTGTACAGGCAGCTTGATGTTTTAGAATAATTCTGTTTATTTTCTAACCTCTACATTAGCAGTTCTCACATTCACCTGCACAGGATCTTCACAAGAGCAGAAGCTGCCGCTTGACCTTCTAGGCAGAACCACAGTAGCACTTACATAACACTTTGGTGCCTCATATATACACAGACATCCATCCTGGAGGCTGCTGGAAAAATTGTTCTCATGGACAGCCCAGCAGGTTACTCTTCCTGATGGCATCAAGCTACTAGACTTGCTTTTCTAAGCTTTTCAGAGCCCCAGCTCCATCCTGCATGACAACAGGGTTAACTCCTGTCTTTAGTTAATCTTGACTGCCAGCGTCCATCAGCCTGCCATTGTGCCCCTTTCTCTTGTTCTGCAGAAATTAGCCCCCCCACACCATCCAGCCTACTCATATATCCTGAACCTCTGACCTGTTTCCAACCCTATATCCCACACTATGCAATTCATATTCTTCCTTGCCCCACAAGCACTGGCAAAGCCTGTCCCAAGCTTGTTTGGCTCTCATCCCCATTGGTCCTTCAACATTTTATTTCACACCTGCCAGAAAGGGAGAACTTTCAGAAGAGGGTGAAAGGCACAGCGAGATTACATGGACTTTTCATAGGGTTTCTAATGCCTCCAGTCCTTCTACATTCCTCCCTCTCACGCTCTGCAACTGCTAAGTTGAGATTTCTCACCCTGTATCAACCACTTACTAAATTTTCCATCAAGCAACTTTATGGAGATCAGCTCTTCCACGCTGCCCTTGCTGTTTAGAAGTCACTTTCCATAAGAGCAAGCAAAGCCCACTAACTAATGCCTCTGATGCAGTGCCCAGTAAGCCTTCCCCAGCAGCCAGCATGGCTGTGTGGAGACCACCACTGACCACAATATTCAACACCCAATAGCACGTTGCTCTGGTGCAACAGAGGACACGAAATTCGACCCTTTGATTCTGCCACCATGGAAACAATTTGGGGATCACCCACAGCAGCATTTTCAGGAAGATACGCATCCTGACTTGAAAGCTCTGTGCCATAGCAGACATCTCATATTGTAGAGAAGTTACTGCAACCACAATTGACAAATACTGCCCAGCTGTAAGTTTGCTTACTCAAACCTCCAAGCTTTGCATCATTTAGTGTCTATATCTGACAGATGGAGGAGTTCTGTCCTCTCAGAGATTTTTCCAGACCCAGCTCAAGTCAGCTGTAGATATGGCTTTACATTATCACCTTTTGACTTGCCATTTCTTTCTCTTGGTTGCTACATTCTCTCTGAAGTTGCTTGTGTGAAGTACGTACAAATCCAATAACTGCACTATATGAAAGAGCAAGAAAAGGAGCAAAAGTAAGAGAATCACTTCCTTTGGATAATCAATTCCTTTGGGAAGTTCCATTCTAACAAAGTCTGTCTGTTTATGCAACGCAGGTCACAGTAAGGGTCTGATCCCTGTACAGACAGGAAGAAGCTGGCAAGCTTTTACATTTTTTAGCAGACATTTTGCAAAGTGCTGCTTATGTATTCATTATGAACTATGTGAAGTCAATTATTAACAGGGAAGAATAAATAGGGTGGTTAGAAAATACAGTTTTCTCCCACATGTACTGGTCACATTTGTTGAGCTCTAGTGTGCAAATATCAGTTATACTCTTGCCGTATAAGGAGGAGGGTTTAAGTCCCTTTTAATTCAAGCTTATTGTGCTCCCCACACTGGGGAACTCCATGGCCCCTGCTGAGCCCCAGGTGTGTGTTAGAGCAGTCTCAAGGCTGCTTCCTTCCACAGCAGAAAGATTCAAGGGGCACATTTGTGCCATAACCCAGAGGTCCAGATCTCACAACTAAGCTGGGGCTTACATGAAAGGCCAGTCCTGAGCAGAGGATATTTCCAGGGGAATCAGCTCCTCCCTATTTAAAGGGTCCTTTGATCTACAAGAGAAATCTAACAGGAATTTAGCATGGCTAATAGTATAGCCTTTGATCTCCCCTTTGGAGTTTCACTGTCTGTCAGCCAGCCTGAAACCCTAATTCCAGCAGGACGAGCCAAAGATTCCTCCCTGGCACATTACAGTGAATTTGTCAGCTCCACAGATTGGCATAGATTGCAGGGCGTTTTTGCTCCCATTCACTTTACTTTTGAGTAATTTCTCCCTTGAGATATTTTCTTGGATAATGGACCTTCCCTTCAGTCTCACTGGCATATCTCTGTCAAGACGGTGAATATTTCTCCTGAGGTGGCAGGCAGACCATTGTGGCAGAACAGAGTTTGACGGATATTTGCCTTCTAAAGAAGATCCTACATTCTTTGCAGATCTAAATGGGTATATGCTAAAGTAGGGACAAATCAAGACTGATGACAGATGCCAGTGCCAACTTCATATCCTATTTCTGCAACCAAATATTTGCTTTTAATTAAATTTGCTGCCCAAATTAACAGTGGAGGTGCCCAGATTTCTAATTGGGTCATCGCCAGCCAACTTTACATCATGCTGAGAAGTCAGCATCCTCAAGAAATATAGGGAAAAACCCCAAACTTTTACTAAATGTGGCCAGTTAGAGAAAGGGCAAGTGTGTCAGGCTGTTAGTCTGTACCTCTAAATGTGTTTCACATCCCCAATACCTCAAATGGTGGTTTAGATTATCAAAGAGAAAGCATCCAACAGCCTTTGTATACTAGTTGGTAGTCAACCGTCAAGGTATTAAGCATGTCTTGACCCTACATGTTGTTTTGCCTACAGATGGAGTTATTTTATAGTAGTGTTTCCCAACCATATTGCACATGACGACAGGTGATGTTTTAACATCTTTTTGCTCCAGCTTCTTTTCCCCCTCAACACATTCCTCGCTGGAAGGGCTGCTGACAGCCTCCAGCCCCACTGCTAGCATGGTGAAGAACAGACCTAACCCAATTCCTATCCGGACGCCTCATCCTTTCCCCATCTGGTTCCGGGGCAGCACTGCAGCTTCACAGCCTCCAAGGTTTACAAACTCCAAATAAAGCAGTAAGAAAGGTCTTGGTTTTGATTTCCCAGTCTTTCACAGTCTGCAGAGCCCCCAGACAGCAAACAGCCCCCCAACACCACCACACAGAATGACAAGAGCAGTACCAAACAGTCAGCCAACCAAGACAGCCCTCCCTCATCAAAGCTGGTCTTAGACTGGTCACAGAAACAGGATGCATCCAGTATTTGTCCTCCTGACAAGCTCCTATCCAAGTTGGGCAATCCCTGTTAGTTCCTGAAGCTAGCACTACCCTCAGAGGTCCTCAAACAGGCTGATCAGGATGCTCATTAATTGCCTTCTGGACCTCATGAGGAGACCCAAGCAGATTGCACTGAAGCTGGCTAGGTCTCAAAAAGATGACCTGGAAACAGCAGCAATAACCTTCTCTTCCCAGTCTACAGAGAGCCCTGCTGGTGGCACTGGATGTGCAGCCTGCTGGTAGCACCTGAAGTCAGCACGTCTCTTCTTCGCTCTTTGACTCAAACAGTGGGAGCCAGCCAGAAACTCAGAAATGCCCAGTTCAGTATCATAAAGCCCCATTAATTCTCAAAGACAATTTACAGTGCATTCATGATGAGAAGCACCTCTCACCAGGAGAATATCAGGGACTGCTGAATTCAGTAAAAACGTGCAACCATTATTTTCTCCAGTCCTGTCCCAGCAGTGAGGACTAACCCCACAGGCCAATATCAGCTTTAATTTGGGTTTCACAGTCAAGAACAGCTAGTATGCATTTCAAACCAGTACTCCTGAAATGCGCAACTCAACCAGGGCAGAACAGAGGAGAGCACAAGTCCTCAGCAGGGCTTATCTGAATAATCTTGCTGACAGATCTGTTCTTTTCTCAAAATTTCCAGTCTGCGCAACAGATCACAGTATGAAATCAGATCCTGTCACTGGATTCTGATAAATGTGAACATAAGGACTAAATAATCCTTTCCCACATGAATAAATACTCCCATTCAAGCTGCACCACTCGTATTGTTCATGCTGTCACTAAAATCCTGCAGGCGGCATTAGAGCCTAGTAACTGAGCATCACCCGTCATTACTCACTTCACTCAGATACAGATTTTCAGCTCACATTTAGTGATAAACATATTCCTGACATTATTATCTCTTCTAAAAACCTCTGCATGAGTTATGCCTACTGGATTCAAAAGGAAATTTTCCTTCTTTGCCTATGAATTAATGACAAGATATTCAGTGTTTCCAAGACATTTAAAAAACAAATGCCCCTTTAATTTTAAAATTGCAAGTAAAGGAGAAGCTACTACACTATTAGGCTATTTTTTGCCATGTTTAAAATACTGTCTGTTAAAAACTTGCAACTCCCTTCCAGTCTGAATTTTCTGAGTTGCAAGTTCCATGTCGGAGAGGCTCGTTAGATGTTTTTCTGTTTGATCCAGCAGGCAAAGTAGATATTTATGAATTGTAGTTCCACCATTCAACGTTCTTTTCCACAAACTGAACAGATCAACGCCCTAGTTACAGCCTTACTAGTAGTTAAGGCAAATTGCCAAGACAGGATTTTTGCTATTACATAATTCTTACTGTTCTTACTTTCACCCCCTCCATCTTTGCAGTAGTCAGAGCCCTTTAGAGTGGAATCTAGCCTAGTTTTGTGCAGGAATTCAATAGCAAGAGCTGGATTTGCAATGCTTCTGTCCGCTTCCAGAGAGCCCTTCTAGCTAAAAGAGGACACAGGCAATAAAACGATGATTATGCCAGATGCAGAGATTGAGAATGTGATATTCTGAAATCACCCATAATACAAACCCTGCCTTGCACTTATATGGCTTAATTGTTCTGCTCCACTGCTCAGGTCAGAAAGCTGCAGCTGGAAGCCAGCGAACACCCAAGTGAAGTCAGTTCCAGGCGTTGCCTGCAGCCAGCAGCAGCGAAGCTGGTTTGTGGTTTTTTTGTGGCCACTGTTCAATGGCTTGGTTCCCCCTAAAATCAGCTTCAATGACACAGAGATGATTTACTCCTAAGGAGCAATGGTGGTTCTTGGCAAGGAATGTGGGGAGGTCAGACGGAGAGAAGAGGGCTGGGAAAGTGGAGGTGAATACCAGAAACGGTGCAGAGGCACCGAGCTGAGCTGAACGTGCTGCTCGAGGCTGGGAAATCAGCTGCAAGAAACCTGCTCAGCCATTAACTGCTGAGGGACCCTGGCTGCAACCAAGCCAGGGAGGGATCAGTTCTTCTGACCCTCCTCACTCACCTATGTTCTCACTCCAGAATTGTTTCTCAATGTTTTTTGCAGTGCCTCTCAGAGTCACTACAGCTTGGTATTTTGCAGAGAGGGACTGCTATCAGCTAAAGAAAAAGGCAAATTTAATGAGGTTTAAACACTAGAAATAAGTCAAAGGGACAGGTTCCCATTATAGAGAAGGGATGGAAAGAGACAACAGAGGACAAAGGGGTCTGCCCATGAAAAATATTAATGAAGGGACAGGGATTAATTCGCAACAGTGTATTTAATGCTGCATGTGGTACCAAAGCCAAGACATCAGGTTCCCCAGGAGCTTTAACACAGAACAGTTCAGAGTCATTCAGAGCTCTTGGAAAAGGCCCCTACCCAAAGCTCTGTTACTGCAGATAAAACCTGAAGGAGCAGAGATGATTATGCCACAGGATCCTATCATCCCACACGATGTGATTCTAGCTATTTGCTTTGGAAAGGCGGGAGCAGTTAGACAGAGATGGGATGTTATCAAAGGCAGAGTGAGAAGATGATTATCCTCTGCAGGACACAAGACACAGCAGGTAATTACTGCCTGTGGGACCACAAGGATTTAGCTTGGGACAGAGAATACAAAAAATTGCAGTGTGTCTTAAAAGACCAGTTCTGCCGAGTCCAGGATTGTTAGTATTGAGTAAAGTTATAAATTGCAGTCCATAATGTTGTTTTTCAAAGGTATTGTGTGCTCTGCACCAAGGACCAGGACTCAGAAGACAGAGTCTGTTTTGTGAAGAACCATCTGTCCCTGATGGTGGCATGTTTTTGTCTTCAGCTATCTAGGAGAACTTGTTGGAGGGCTGGGATGGTTGATTGGTTTTACCATACATTTTCTATAATATTTCCTGCTGCTTTGGATGAAGTTTATTGCTTTCTTTGGATTGCATCTTCTAAAAACATGTATGAATTACTCCTTGTAATTATGCACCTGGGGACAGCGAGCAGGAACATGCCAGAGACCAGCAATGCAGCAGTAAACCCACAGCAACCTGCAGCCACCTCTTCCTCCCATCTTCCATCCCATAAGGTGGTAGAGCTCAAGCTCTGAAACTTTTAAGCTCAGATACAAGTTCCAAAGTCAGAATATGGGAGAAAGAAGAAGTAAGAGTTGGGCAGAGAAAGGAAAACTGTACTTTCAAGTCTGAACATCCTGAACTTCCTAGGATTTGTTGGTTTCCCATTTATCATGGCCAAGCATAGATGAAATCTGCCATAGGGATCATTCAAAAGTCACTTGTTGTCTCAGAGAATATCTACTGCTGGTGAAAGGAAGAGGCCCCCTGTGAAGGTTAAGGCAGACTGTTATTTTCCTGGGAGAAAGACAGAATTGCCATAATCAGATAACTACATTTGTGTTCACAGCATTCTCGAGACACTCAGCACTATATAAATATCATAAATATACACAGAGAAGAAGATTAATGATGTGAGAAGGAGGGCTTTATGCAGAGATAAAGTCAGGAACTAGATGACAAGACAACCTGGTGAAACAGGACTCTCATTTTGCTAGAAGATGAATTGCAGCTACCATGGAGCACCAGTTTTAAAGGCTTCAGGTGGCCCTAGCATGAGTATGTAAATGAAATGGTATTTTTATAGCAAACATGGATTTTACTCAGGACCAGAAGTCACTTATTACTTTGCAGAGGAGCTGATAACCAGGCATCAGTGTGTGTGTGTATGTGTATGCTGGGTAGCAAGCTCTCCCAACTTTCATAATATTTAAGCTGTTACCTGATTCCCAGATGCTTGGAAAAGATCCTTTGGAGCAGATAAGGAGAAGAGCTGAGAGAGAAAATATTGATATTTGCCTGGTTAAGATGTCCTCGTCACAGTTTCTAAACAACTCTAAACGAAGTCCCTAAAAAAAATTGCCATTCTCCAGCCGAGCTACTCTGAACCAGAGGAGTCTGTAAGACAAGATAGATTTTTATCTGGAAGAAAAGGCTTTCAGAGAAGCAGCAGCAGCTAGGGGTAGAGAGATGTCAGAGCTGCTCAGCCCTTCCCATGCAGGCTCTATCCTGTGTGACAGCAGCCACAGCTGTTGCCCGTGCGGGACCATGTCTGCTTGGATGAGGAGATGCTGAGGCTTCCTCCCTCAAACTGCACTGCCGAGGGCCAGGGCGGTTGGCAAAGGGGGCTGCCAAAGGATGTGACTAAAGGCTTCTGATGAGAAAGAGCTGCTGTTTTGTTTTGTTGTTTTTTTTTCTCTGCAGAGAAATGTTGTAATAAGCTGAATTTTCTGTCTGTGGCTCACTCTGAGGCAAGTTTGGGGTCAGCACTGGTGCCTGAAGGATACACAGAGAGAACCCAAATGGGAGATAGAGACAAACAGGAGATAGAACCCAAACCCAAATACTGCTGTATGTGATGGTTTACACCTTTGCAAAGCACACATTGTGCCTCGCTGCACACACACGCTCTTCTCACAGAGGTAGGGTTTTAAACCATCACTGTATAGAAGAATGAATAAATACACAAGGCCCTGGAAAAGTAAATCTCCCACCTCACAGCTCCAAGGAACGTGAAGATGAGACGAATTTTAACCCCCGTGGAAAGAGATTGGGTTTTCTTGTAGCAGGAAAACATCTGTAGTGTTTCATTTATGTCTTGATGCATATCTCACTTTTCTTGGGAAACTCCTCGTCCTGATTCACAGATTACAGCACAGAGGAGCAGAGATCACCACCCTTACCACCACCCAGCCCTGCCAGTGGGATTGCTGCCCTCCATTACCAACCCAACCGCTGCAGTGTACTCGCGGTGCATGAGAAAGAGTTAACATTGCTCTAGCACACTTTTAGCTCAGAAAATGCCTGATGTCTCCTAAAACTTAATAAAGATTTGCAGCCGAGATACAGACACGAGACAAGTCCGAGCGTCCTGTAGGACAACCGCGCTTCTGCCGCAGCCTCCAGCGCTACCCCCGATGGTGCAGAAGTTCAGCGGCTGTCGCTGAGCAGGACCGCAGCGGGGCCGGCGGGGCTGATGTGCTGTGCGCCGCTTCCAGGGGTGCTGGTGCTCAGCGCTCCTGAAAAATCCCCCTCTGGCACCCGCGTACCACCGGACGGACGGACAGAGGGACAGCCAGCCCGTGCGGCGGTGCGGGAGCCGCAGCACCGCTCCGTGGCGACGGGCCCCTCTGCACCTTAAGCGCAAAGACGCCAGTTTGCTCCTTTCAAACGCACTGTTAAAGACCGGTGCATCGCTTTGTGTTGAGCCAGGAAAAGGTGTCTGCGCGGCGCTCAGAGGCTTTGTTCCCTTCCCTCCCCCCCAGCCCTAGCCCCTCTGGGGGCAAACAGCCCTCGCTCCCCATTTGTCAAGCCCCTGCTCTGCTGCAGCAGAGTGCATAGCAGTGACACTGGGATGCTCTCCTCTGTGCCTGACTCAAATCCACAATTTTCTCTTAAGGTCATGATTTAAAAAAATCTTGCAAAGAAAAAAAGAAAACAACTGTGAAATTTCTTAATAAATTTCTCTGTCTTTACAAACTTCTTCTATTCCTGACATGTAAATTAGAGAAATATCAGATCACTCCTTACAAAAAATCCGTGACATTAATCAGTTTGTCTCTAGAGAACTCATACATCATTGTGCATCCCAGAAGTACTAAATTCAACCACAATCACAATCAGTGCAGGCAGATTTGTGTTATAACAACATATCTGTAGCCACAGGAATGTTTTAAGAAACTTGTGCTATGGCTTACATCTTGAAAATCCAAGAGTTCTTACATAGGACTCCAAAATTATTAGTGCCTGAATCACTGGTAAGAGTCAATGAAAAGTAATATTTTTTATATGCCATGTCTTCTGTACTGTCAACATGAAACAACCTCTAATGAGATATGAAAACATAACTAGAAGGTTATTTTATACAGCCATGTTCCTTATGGCTATATATATAAAAAAATTGTTATCTTACAGTCATTTCAACATAACAGCCAGGAAAAGAGTGACTGTGAACCAACCTGTGCTTGGGATTTGAGTACTGGCAACCAACAACTGCAACCCTGCTAACCAAGAGCATCTCTGGACAGTGACAGAAAATAGATGGCAGAACCAGCAACTTACCTGAGGGCCTTTGGTGAATTAACAACGCAGTACAGACAGAAATTTTGGTTTAAAAGCCATGAAGCCAGCTACCAAAGGACTTGGTCTGCTTTCTGGAGTAGTCACACTGGCTGGTTGTGCCAGCCCTGAACACCAGTGGCTGCAGAGGCCCAGGGTCACAGCACTGAGGTGTGTTTTATCACCCAACATCAATTTCCTTTTGAACACCAAAACAGTTTCTATGACAACTCTGCAAACTGAAGACAAACTGATCTCTCAAGAAAAGTTCGTTATCAATGTTTTCAGCCTGTAAACTGTGGACTCCCCAGGGCTGGAGCCTAATTTTATAAGGCTGAGAAAAATAACAGGAAAAGCTAGTTAAATGTCAGCAGCCTTAAATCTGCTGTCTGGGGCCTGCACCTCTGTTGAAAGATACGCAAGCTTTAGTAAATCAGAAAAACTCTGAAAACCACTGAGCCAGGGTATTAAAAGATCAGCCTGATTCCCTAATTCTTCACCTTACTCCCTAATTCACTCTCAAGATGAGAGGAGACTCCATCTCAAATAATCTCACTGCAGCATCAGCTCCTAGCCAAGCAGATAAATGGCCTTGCAAAAGGCTCCTTCCGTCAGAAATCGTGTGAATTAGGTCAAGGTTAGGATAAGGCAGAGATCAGGAAACAGGGCTTCCACGTAAGCCAAAAAAGCTAAGTGCTAATGGCCAGGAGCAATGTATAATGAGCTCTGAAGAAGAACAACACGTAGCTAAGCCATATATTTCCTCACTGGCAGTCAGCTGTGTGTTGGTGCTTAAATGAAGTTACAAGGCAGAACACAGGAGTATCTAATCTCCAGAGAATGTTATTAGTGAAGACAAACTACACTTCACAATGCTGCCATTATTTTTGCTAGCATCTCATTAATCATTTGATGGTCATTACTCATTTTTTGCTTATCTTGGGCAGAGTACTCAGCTGTGCAAAAATACTCAGATTCATGTGGTCCCTGCCCCACAGAGCCAACAATGATTTAATTTGTCTCTGCTGTTAGTGACCATCAGGAGTTTGAGTAGTGTTTGGAAGGAGGAAATACTGCCTATGTCCTTCTTCATGGACAGTTGAAATGGAAGGTGACTACTGCTGTGGTAAATTGAAGATAATGAAAAACCTGAGTGAGGGGTAAAATCCTCTGCCACCTTTGCAGAGAAAGAAGGCAATGATGCTGCTCCGCTGTCCTGAGATACCAGTGGGAGACTGATCCCCAAACTGGATGAAAAAGGTAATAGAAAATAAAGCTCAGTTGCAACCTGCTGGTCAAGTATAGATGGGCTCTCAGAAGTGTCGACCTGTGTGCCAAAGGGTTAGCAACAAGCCCATCTGAACTACAGAGGACCAAAACATTGGTCTGCAGGTACTGCTGCTGATAAAGGTGATTTATGGTGTTAATGGCCTTCACTTAAACACAAGATTACATATTTTCTCTAAGCCTTGAAAAAGCATTAACCCTTGTCCTCTGAATAAGCACAGCCAGGTAGAAGGGGTTTTCCAATTCACCAGCTGAGAGGTCCCAAAAAGAGAGACTGGACCACAATCCTCCCACAGTGACCTGGGAGAATGTAGCTGCTCTCATGCCACAGGGATTCAGCCTTTCACCAGTGTCTTCCTCATCCTCCCAGCACTTGGCAGGGAAGTCCCTGTGGATCCGCACTTACCCCTGTAGAGAGAAACTGAGGTGAGGAACATAGGTTGCTTGGTACCTGCTCCTTGTGACCATACAGTGCTCATTTTAACTAAACACCACGTGGAGGTGGCATCCCCATGTGGCAGTTAATGAGCCAAGAAATTAGGAAGGAAGAGGCATTCAGAGCTAAATTAATTTCATAGCTGTTTCCTGCAGTTCAGGAATGTGCTGGGCTGGTTCTGTTTTCCTAGTTGGTCCCAGGGTAACTCCATAGCTACCAACAGAGGCACAAAAAGGAGTAGGGCAATAACACAGCCTCCTGCAGTGCTGGTGGGGGAACCCAGACCGCAGCACCTACTTGGATTGGGATGGTCACCACTGTGTCCTCAGGGTGAATGTCAGAGCTGCTGTCTCTTTGCAGATCAATTGCACAACACCCTGTTTTTAACACAGGAAAAAGAAGTCCTTTTTTTCCTGCCTTTACATCATCTCAGGAGCAGCTGACCAACCCATGTAACAGTTTTCTATAAAATATTTTGCCTGAGGCAGACATCCAGGTCAGGAAAAAATCAGTCTGGGTAATTAAATAATTTGTCAAAATTATAAACAACTGCAAATGGCTCCTAATGAGGTAACCCATCATATTCCATGTCACGGGCCAGGAGTGGTCCTGCTGGAGCCCTGCAGACCCTTCCCCACTACCAGGACAAGTGGTTGCAGCAACAGCCCGTTTCCAGAAGAGCAAGCTTCAGGATAGGTGACATGTCCTGGACACCAGCTTTCTTGGGGGAAGGAGAGTCCAGTCCCAGCACAGGAAAGGAATATCGAAGTGTGACAAAGCAACTCACATCCCCAGCAGCTCACTCATTGCTGGGGTTTGGGTGAGGCCACTGGGGACATGGGGCAGGTCCCCTTGCCGGTGGAGAGGAGACAGATGATTTTAGTCCTTGTTTCCTCTTTGTTTCACCCTAAGAATGAGTAATCAAAAGTGCTTAGTTTTGAGAATAATTTTGAACATTTTCCCATGTCTAGCAATTTATTTACCTGAAGGATCCTTTCTCTCCCCAGGAAGCTCCCAATGTCTTTTGCCACAAATTAAGGAACATTCCCATTCTTCTACGATTTAACAACTCCATGTCTCAGCTCTGAGCTGCTGCTGAGAACCCAGATCACCACAGAGCATAGTAATTACCTGAGGCATCCTTTACAGACCTCTAACATCCAGGCTGGGCAATTTCATTTGGGAGAAGTGAAATTCCCTTGTAGCTTGTGCTGTCCAGAGGATGCTCCCTACTCTTTTTATATCTTATTTTCCCAAGCTGTGAGAAACTATTTAGCCTTTAGTATGTTTTTGCCCAGGAGAGCTGGAAAGTCAAGATGATTTCTCTAAAGTAATTGTTCTACAGAGAGTGCACAACACTTTCTGAACCCGAGTCAGCACATAAATTCAGGTTGTTAAATGAGAAACCATACAAGCAATAAAGTATTTGGGAACAGAGACAGGCTGCACCCTGGCTAAAAATCACCTCTGGAGTTCAGCCAGGGGTCCTAATGCCTTATTACAGCAAAATGGAGGGGACCTGATGTCCTATAACGGCAAAATGAAAACATTAGCTGATTAGCCATGGATTTTTATTGCTGATGGATGAACATCAACAGTCATTTCCACCCACAGGTAACACAAATATTATGATTGGTGCAATTGTATTTCATTAAAGTAATTGTGCAAGTTGCTGCTTAGATCAGAGGAGATGACATTGCAGCCCTGTGAGACAGCGTGTGTCGCACATCTGCTGTACGTACCTGTGAGCAACTATAGGTACCCCTCCTGCTGCTCCCTTTCTGTGCGATCCCAGCAAGGCAACCAGCCCTGCAATGGGAGCCAGCATGGGTGGAAACCTCACTGCTGGCAGCAAGTGTGCTTCGGTGGAGATGGGTCCTCTCTTTTTTAACAAAATAGGTAAATCTAACACCCTTTTTTTTTTTCCCTTCCTGAATGTGTGCGGAAACCCAGGCTGAGAAGAAATGAGACAATGTTTTCAGATGAAAGCTGGGGAGAGGAAAATGATGTTGAATACACCAGAAAAAAACTGAGCTTCCTTATATGGCAATGAGCTGTATTTATCAGTAAACTAAACTTTTGAGAGGAAAAGAGGAATTGCCTCTTCGATACTTAAAATGGACAGAAGATGATACTCCAGTCCCATGGGACAAGTGAGCCAGCTGCTCTGGTTGCACCCTGCCCTATGACGGGGAGCAAGAGGCCCAGCGCAAGGGCCTTGGACACGGATGTAGATATGGTACAAATGTCACAGTATGTGTATGATGTGTAGCCAAGAGCAGCCTTTACCCCACAGTGCCATTCCAGGCTGTGAAAGCTATCAATTCTTACAGCCTCCTGACTGGAGGGTTGGTCCTTTCAGCCCATTTTCATAGGGAAATCTGAGCTCATGGTGATGGGGCATGCTCGGAGACAGGCATGTGCTCCCTGCCTCACCCCTGTCCTGCTCAGGGCTGGGGACCTGCTTAACCGAAAAGAAATGGGGTGGCAGCAGTAACACAGATGAGCTCATTTGACTCGCCTGGTTTCTCCTGGCCAATGAATCATTCAACAGCCCTCAGTCAGTGGAGACACCAGCTCCCAGGCATCCACCAATGGCTCTCCATTGAGAGTTAGCACCTCCAGGAGGGAGGGACCCAGCACTACTGGAGGCTGTCACTGGTTGGCACGTGGGACAGCCCTGAAAATGAAAAACAGGGTGGAAAAAACAGCTGCTGGAGGCTGTATCTATCTGCTCACCTGGAAAAGCTACTCACTGCCCTGGAAGATAAGCACTGGGTGAGAGACAGACCTGTGAAAGCCGTGTGCCAGTGGGCAAGGCCCAGCACAGGGTTTTCCCCCTGCCACAGCAGCTCTCTTCCATCCCCATCCTCCTGCACTGACCGACCACAGGCTGAGCTGCGTCTCCCACCTCGCGGCAGCAGAAAGGGGGCAGAGGGAGACGGGCTGTGTTGGGGAGCCCAGCAATTTCCCAGGAGGAGCACTCCTGGCCAAAAGAACACGATGGACCGTTTCCGGATGATCTTCCAGTACTTCCAGTCCAACTCAGAGTCTGTAATGAATGGGATCTGCGGGCTGTTAGCCCTGGCTAGCGTGAAGATGTATACCTGCTTTGAATTCAGCTGCCCCTGTCTGCCCCAGTACAACACGGTGTATGGCTTGGGGATCATGTTCATACCACCTGTAGCCCTCTTCCTCTGTGGACTGATCCTCAACAGACAGTCCCTGGTGATGCTGGAGGAGTGGAGGCGACCACAGGGGCGCAGAAAGAAGGACCTAGCTGTCATCAGGTGGGGTTTGCACCAGGAGTGGCATCCCTCCTTTCACCTCCTGCTTAGCTGTCTCACCTCCTTATCTTTCATCCTCCTGGTTGAGGCATTTCCACTTAAATGTGCAGGAAGAGTGGCATTTTCATCAAGGTCATTCTTTATCAACAGCTTGTGGTTTCCTTCCCTCTGGGTGAGTTTTTGCTGACTTACACTGGTGAAAGGGAGAGGAGAATCATATCCAACCTGTTTTACCTGGTGCATAGGTTGGCATGGAGTAGGACAAGAAAGGCTGCAGGGAAAAATGATTTTCCAGGTAGAAACTGAGCTGATGAGAAAAGAAGGAGTGAATGAAGAAGACAAGGGAGCTTGGGGATGCTGGGGACAGTCCTGGGAGTCAGCTCCCCAGCTCCAGTGGGGGTGCACAGCATAGGGCAGCCTGTGTCCATCAAGGCTCTAGATGAGGAGAAAGCTCCCAACATTTACCAACCCACTTCTCTCTCTCCTGCCACAGGTACATGTGTTCCTCCATCCTGCAGCGAGCCATGGTTGCCCCTGTCGTCTGGATCATAGTCACCCTCCTGGATGGCAAATGTCTGATCTGTGCTTTCAGCAGCTCCGTGGATCCTGAGAAATTTGCGGGATTTGCCAACACCAGCCCAGTACAGGTGCAACAACTGCTGGCAAAGGTGCCCTGCAAGGACGACGAGCTCATGAGGAACAATACATCCCGCAAGGCAGTGTCCAGGTACCTGCGGTGCTGGTCCCAGGTAGGTCCCAGCAGAGTCCTTGTGTCAGTGAGGTGCTCGGGGCATACGTCACCTGCTCCTGCTCATCCTTGATTTGTCATAGCTTCACCACAGCCAGGCTGGGAGCAAGATTGCTCTTTGCTTCATTATAACCCCAGATGTTGCCACCCTCAGTGATAATTTCCAGAGTCTCGCAGGTAGGGAAAAGGAAGGAGATAAAGAATGGTTTCATTAACAGAACTTTGTTCCTAGAAGAACGAGCAACTTTTAAACTGATATAATGAAAAGAAGGTTGCAAGGAATATAGGTGTCTTCTAAGGCCCTGTTCAGTGTCAGAAGACCTTTCTAACTGCTACCCTTGCAGACAGGACCTGCTGTTTTAAGGACAGTGCAAGATGAGACAGATGAAATCAGCTTGCTCAGGAACAATAGAAGAACAGGCCATGATGGGGAGTGGAGCCCTGACTGGCCCCTCCCTGCTCTTGGTACAGGAGGGACAGGTCAGGGATGAGGGCCGGTGGGAGGGCATTGAAAACAAGCCCTTTCTGCTTTCAAAGGGGACCTGCATGCAGACTGGGCTGTCTTCACCCTGCTGCTGGGACTCCTGGGCCCTGGAGCTGGTGTAGGTGACAGATGAAGATCTCGCTGGAGACAAAGGAGCCCCAAAAGAAAGCACTGCAGTTCCCTTTCCCTGGAGCAGTGAATATATTCAATGGGAGGAGGTTATACCAACTCTCCAAGTGCAGTTTGGGGATGCTGGACTTCAGGGACAGATCAAGGACATGAGTCCAGATATAACACATCTCCCCTCCAGCCATACAAATTCCCTGTCTCGGTGATACAGGCAAACAGCTCGTGCCTGTCCTGGTGCTGGTCTTGCTCCTATTCCACTGCTTGTTTCTTATCACCCAGGCACTCGGCTGGAGCATTTTGTTGATCCTTATCATAGCAGCTTTCCTTGCCCGCTGGCTCAGACCTTGCTTCAACCAGGCCACCCTACTGCAGGCACGTCACTGGAGCAACTACATTGACATTGAGCAAAAGATTTTTGAAGAAACCTGCTGTGAGCACAGCCGGCTCTTCGCTCACAAATGCATCCTCTACTTCTTCCAAAGCATGAGGCGGGAGATCAAACTGCACAGCTTCAACTTGACTAGGGAGGGAGAGGGGGTTGAAGGAGAGGAAGATCTTCTCCGGGGCATCACAGATCAGGACCAGGTGAATAAACTTCTGAAGATGTGGTACTATGAGAAACCTCCCCTGAATGTCAGCCAGGCAACCCAGAGGCGTCCCCTGGGTCAAGAGAGATTCCCTCCACCCTGGGCAGACAGTCCCCATACCCCATCCAAATTCCCCCGGCACACAGATGTGTAAAGGGGGCTTTGTCCTGCAGACACTGAAGGAGCACTGCCACATCTCTGCACAAAGCAAGGACCAGTGGGTAGATGACAGTGGTGCTCACACCTTCATCCAGAACCCCGACCCCAAAGGCTCCAGGGCGTGTCTAACAAAACCTCCGAAACGAACTAGCTCTGAAGATCCAAAGCTCCCAGACTCAGTCACTGTTAATGACATTTCTCAACCAAGAGCTCTGCATAGCATTTTTGTCATATTAAAGAGTTTTCAGCTCCCTCCAGCTGTGATAAAACCCTTCTGGCTCAAAGGAAGGATTTAACCAAGGCAGCAACATCTGGCTGCGTATGCAAACCAACAGAGGTGTGAAGAGCTCCTGCCCATTCCGGTGAAACCCAGTTCAGAAAGTTAGCAGTGCTGACACTGGAGTAATTTAACTGGCAACTCTTTTAGTACCACACCAACATGTTTACTCAAAAAGGCAAAACCACCTCCTGTGTCTTTTCATCTGCTGAGAGCTCTGGCTGCCCCCAGCCCAGCTGCTGAACTGGTCAGCCTCCCTCTAACAACCTGTCAATACTTCCATGCATTTGCAAAACAAAATATGGCAACACACTGAAATTCATGGGAGCAGCATAAATTTAACTGAATATACCTCTGGACAAGTGTCCCTGAACTGGGTTGGGTTTGCAGAAGGATAAGGGGATGGAGGCTTTGCTCCACAGAGCCACAGGACTGTGCTGGGGTTGACATTGCACCGTGGAAAGGACACACTGACTCTACCCAAGAAGTCTCAACACAGATTTTAAACACTGCCCTGCTAAATTTTAGTACAAACCAACCTATCCAGAGGATCATCCTTGCATTACCTAAATGGGCATTTCCATCCTCAGTTTCAAAACTGTTTGAATGTAACCTTCTCTCTGAGCCTCTAATGCTAATTACTTTCTGACTTGCCTTTTTCTAGCCCCTGTTGTAGATGATGCCAGTTTTACTGATATTTCTGTCCAGCATTGCTGCTTGGATGCATTAAACTCTTCACTGCAAACTAACCCAGTATAGACATACATATCCTCCAGGCTGAGGCTCACACTGATGCCCACTTTGTCACTGGGAATGAAGGGTGCAAGGTAGAGGGGTTTGGGGGGGGGGGAGAGTGGTGAGGAAGAAATATCTCCTTGGCCATTCATGAATAGTTGGAGCAAGCAAGGCCTCCAGGAAGAAAGAAGAGGGTGGGAAAAGAGCAGAAAAACCTACCACCCCCTTGTGCCTAAATCACAAATGAGGGTTCAAATTGAAAACACATATTAATCCTCCAAATTAACTTGTCAAGCTGCTGGGAGGTGAGTCACCTCCTCCCCAGGATGTTTGTGTGCACAGGGTCAGGGAAGGAGGAGATGCTTGGCAAAACACAGGGAGGCCAAATAACTCTATGGTCCACATGGGCAGCCGCACCCCTCTGCCAGCCGAGGCCCAGTGGGAGCTGTGGGGTGCAGAGGGGTGGGCTGCAGAGGTTTTCTTATTTGCATAACAAAATCAGCTCTGGCTGAATCCCTGAGCTGCCCTGGATGTGCTCAGAGAGGACACAAAGCCAGCTGTGGCTCGTGCTGTTTGGGAATCACAGAATCACAGAATCACAGAATCACAGAATGACACAGTAGTCTTCTCACCAGGAGCTATTTAGGCTCAGCGGGTTTCTGAGCTCTCCTTTCAGTCCAGCATTGCACTTGGAATTTCATCTCTGGTTTACTTTTATCGGAGACAACATCACAAATCTCAGGCTGAGACTCGGTTTGGACTCACCACTCCACGCTAGTCAAATCGGCTATTTTCCTAACCTGCTCAGAGCAGAGGTCTGCAGCTCCCCTTTGCATGCTGCTTTCCATGTTCTCATGTGTAAGTCATCCCAGAGTGGCTGCAAAATATGAAATGCAAAAAAGGGGAAGCGGAACAGCTTTATTTTCTGTATCAAGAGTGAGAAAACTGAGGATTTCAGGCCATTGCTGTAGATTTTTGCAGGTCCACAAAGGCTCACACACTGCTGGGAGGGTCATTCTGGTCACGGGGTAGCTCCAATTGATGGGGTCATGCGTGTTCATCCCTTCCAGACCCCCCAAGACTGGGTCTCTGTGCTGTGTTCCCCTTCAAATCCAGAGAACTCTTCTCCATAGTGGTAAATTGTATCTGGCACCTCATGACACGGCAAGAGGCAACAGGCACAAACCCAAAATGCAGGAAATTCCATTTAAACAGAAGAAAACACTTGTTTATTTTGCAGGCGATGGAATAGGCTGCCCAGAAAGACTGTGGCACCTCCATCCATGGAGATATTCACAATCCAGTTAAATGTGTCCATGAGTGTGCTTTGAGAAGGGAGGGTGGACCAGATGATCTCCAGAGGTCCCTTCCCACCCTAGCTGTGCTAGGAGTGGGTGCCCTCCTGTGAGAGTGGGAGCAGAGAGGGTCATTCACAATCTTCAGCAGCTCTTTGCCTCTCAGGGCTGGTCTGATGCCTGACCTACAGATGTGTCTGACATGGTCGGGGATCTTCACCTGCCAAGAGCCCATGAAACAGCAGGGCTGACTGCAAAGACGACTTCCCCAATCTCTTCCCAAAATCTCTTTTCCTGTCCCTCCTCTCTATATCTTACATTAACTGGGACATGCAAAGCCCACTTGACTCCCTGGCTTGGTGTCTGTCTTGGCACCCAGGTGCAGGACCCCACGCTGGGAGGGACTTGGGCATGTACCATCTCTTCCAGAAGCTGGTTTCCAAAGCATGAGCAGGTTGGGATTGTGGGAGGAAGTACCAGTTCTGCCTTTTCTTACAAATCAGTTGAAGTAAACTTTCCGCTGGCAAGCTCATGAATACAAGGTTCTCCATAACAAGGCAACATGGAAAGAAAGACCCATGTATTGGCTTTATGGGCCAGTTGAATCCTACTGACTTATTGTTGGCCTCAATGAGAACTGCCAGTGCTGTACACCAAGTAAGCTCAGACCCCTCATTGATATTTAATGAAAGGCAGAGTTTTCCTGGAGATCAAAAAGCTCTCTGCTTTTTACGAGGTTGATTCATGCAGGCTTTGATGTGAACTGCCCTTCAAAAAGCCACTCGGCAGGTGAACAGGGAGGTCAGCCTGGGCTCTTAGCTAGCAATACAATATGCCTCATTTATATTCATGCAGCCAAATTCCTACCCGTTTGATGAGATCATGTAATTAACCTCTTCACAGCAGGCAGAGCTAAGACTGCCCAGGTATTACCCATGTGCTTTGTGGTCACCTCTGTGGTGGCATCTCAGGGTGGACTTGGCATTATCAACCAAGCCCCAGGGCTGGTGTGGGGACAAACGTCAGAAACTGAAGAGCTGACTAATGGTTAAAACACCTGGTTTGGCTTCCTACCTCTGTACTGACGCAGTGCAAAACCTTGGGGAAAAGTATCTACCACATGCCACTCACCTATGTACAGCTTGTCTTGGTGACATGTCTCACAGTAACCAATGCAGCTGTGATGGTGCCAAGACAGTCAGAAGTATCTTGATGCCCATGTCAACAGCACAGGTCGGGCCTGGACTGGAGGGACTGAATGCCTTGCAGGTAGTCAATACTGCAACAGGCTGTTTTACAGCCACTTGTAGTCTCAATATTTCCCCATCTTTTGGCTGGATTGAGGGAGCATCCTAGTGCATCAAAGCTGCTTTGTGAACTGGGAATATAGATGCAGGAGAGCAACCACAACAAAACCCACTTCTCTTTTATTTGTGCTGTAGGAGCTAAGCCTGGCCTAACCACAGCTATCACATCTCGTTAGTGTTTGTCTCAGTCCTGGTAAGCTGGGGATGAGTCCATCTGGTTGGCTTTGTGCTGGCAAATGTGCACAGTATCTCTGCACTGGAAAGCCCTGGAGTTTGCAGAGCTGGCAGTGGTGAGCTGAACTGAGCTGTGCCCTTGTGAAAGCGGAGAGGGATGGGAGTGATGGGGAAGCTTTGCGCTCGAGCATCAACATCCAGGACATATCCACCAGAGGACTGAGCTGGCTCTGCCCAGGCTGCTCCCGGTGTGCAAAGAGTGGGAAGGGCAATGCAGGTATTCAGGTCCCCTTGGGTCCAGATCACTTGGTGTTGCTACTGAATTAACAAACCCAGGTAAAGTGGCATGGCTAAACTGTGGGCAATCCCATCCCGTACGGACCAGCCAGGCCAGACCTCGGCTAGCTCAGTCCTCCCTGCACCATGTACTGGCTGCATGGGAAACGTGTCCTTAGACACCTTAGCCTCAGGTCAAGGCATAGGGCCAAACCCCAGCCCCAGCCTCTCCTGCTAAAGGGATGAAAAATGCTGGCTCAGGTTGTCCTTGCTCTGCCCTTCCCATCAGGATTCAAGTGCTCTTCAGAGGAGTGGCAGCTCTGTTGCACCCTCAGCCCCTCGGCTGCTGGTACCTGCTGGCCTGACAGGCAGGAAGGGTTCTGCACAGCCCATGCCTGCAGGTGATCTGGTACTGCTTCGAAACACAGTCGCTCAGGGGATAATGGCTGCCCTTGGGCCAGGGAGGTCACTGGCAGGATTTACACGTCCTCCTTGTATTCCCAATTACTGCACATCCCAAACTTACCATGGGGCTGATATTATACCCACAAATGGAGCTGCAAGAAAACCATTCAGCCTCCATTGCTGCCATTCAGAGCAAAGTGCATTCAAGCCTTTCAGAAATGCTCACTGACAGTAGGTGAAGAGAATAAATCTGAGAGGAAAACCTGAATCTCAGAGCTCTGCTGGGCAGGAAGCATCTCAAGAAAGCAGAGGCACCCAGCGATAGATGCCTCCAGCAGGACCCACCTGCAGAGCAGGATTCATCCTCTGCACCACTCTCCCTGCAGCCCTCTCTCCTTTCTCTGCCTGTTTTCTCCAGCCCTAAAGCCAGGAAAAGCATCATGTGCCACTGGATGTCACCAGACAGCAAGTCAGGGTTTGAAGGATATTTTAGCAAGCCCTGAAGGCACGGGGTTGTGAAAAACAAGGAGCTAGAAGTGTCATCTTGTAAGTCTGGCTGAAATGTGGAAATCTGTAGGATGGATGGGAGCAAGTAACAGATTTCAGCAGTACAAATACAACATCCCAGAGCACTGAGAGCTTTATCTCTCCTTCCTCTGCTTTTCCTCTTCCCTTCCCTACGCAGAATAAAACAGAGAAAAGGCATTTCCCAGTGAAGCAGAAGCAGATACAGACCAGGGGGCTGGCAGACCTGTGAGGCACTTGCATTAGATGCTGCTCGGGTGATGCAGACATGGAGGGCCAGGGGGAAAGTTCTGGCATCCCTCTTTTCCCTGTGTACCAGCACCACAGAGGCGGGGCATCCCATTCGGTCCTGGGAGGAGCAGCCACCTCCTGCATTTGCAAACAGGTTCACAGAGGCTGACCAGCCAACCCCCCTTTCTGCCTAGGGCAGAGATTGCTCTGGGGAGTGCACAGCCATGGTAACACCTGCACCCTCCAGCCAAGGGGAGTGGCGACCAGGACACTGCAGAAATGGGGATGTTGAGAAGAATAAAGGCAGGTTTAGCAAACCAGAAACAACTCAGGCCCCACAGACCCAAAGAAGAGGAGGAGGAAGCAAACTCTGAACTTTTGCAAGCAGCAAAATCAGCAGAAAAAAATGTTTTGATTTTCTGCTTTAACTATTGGGGCTGTAAGAGTGCATGAATGCATCAGTGAACTGTACAGAGACTTGGTGCCCATCTTTGAAGAGGGCGGCTGAAAGGATGAAGTAAACTAAGGCTACAGCTTGGACCCCGGTGCGGGGAAGAATCACATCAAGAGAAGATGGACAAGTTTCGGATGATATTCCAGTTCCTCCAGTCCAATCAGGAGTCCTTCATGACTGGCATCTGCGGGATCATGGCCCTTGCCAGTGCCCAGATGTACTCAGCCTTTGATTTCAACTGCCCCTGCCTGCCGCACTACAACCTGGCCTATGGACTGGGCATCCTCCTGGTGCCCCCCTTCATCTTGTTCCTGCTGGGCTTCGTGCTGAACAACAATGTCTCCATGCTGGCTGAGGAGTGGAGGCGACCCCAGGGCCATCGAGGGAAGGACCCAGCTGTCCTGCGCTACATGTTCTGCTCCATGGCACAGCGGGCCATGATCGCCCCAGCGGTCTGGATCTCGGTGACACTGCTGGATGGCAAGTGCATCACCTGCGCCTTTTGCACATCAGTGCCCGTGGAGACCCTGGGCAACGCCAGCCACCCCAGCCTCTCCCAAGGGGAGATGAAGCGGATCCTTGCCCGTATCCCCTGCAAGGAGATCTACAATGGACAGGAACTCATCGCCAATGAAGTGGCTGTCAGGTACCTGCGCTGCATCTCGCAGGTAAGCAGCATCATGGCTATGCCCTCGCTGGTGGCTTGGGGTTAGGCACTGCCAGCCTTAGCTCTTCCCTTGAGGGAATCACCTTGATGAAATCAAGCTGCTGGAGGAGACACTGGTGATTTCGCAGGGGTACAAGGTATTCAGATTCAGCTCCAGAGGGTTAGGTCTCCAGCCTGGTGCAGAGACTGAAGCTGTAGGTTATCCTGGTAATTCAGTCCCCAGTCCTGCCTGGGCAGCCTGGGGCTGCAGGGCATCGATACAGGGCCAAGCTGTACGCAGAGATTCGTTTAGAGCAGATTCAGAAGGGGCTGATGTGGATGTTACTGCCTGGCTGGTGGGCTGTCACTCCCTCCCATAACCCGGCGGTTGCCTCTGGTTGCTCTTGCTGCTTATTGTAATGTGTGCAGGGGATGGGCTGACAACCATCTATGCCACTTGCTTTTGCCGCTTGCATGGAAACAACCAGTGTGTTTATTAACCATCCCAGGGAACCACAAATGAAGAATTGCCACTAACTGCTTGCCCTGTGCTTTATTCCTCTCAAGCCCTCTGCTTCTGGCCATAGTGGAGACAGGATGACCTGACCTACCCCAGTCACTCATGTACTCCTGTTTAAAAGCAGCTCCTCTCCCTGATCTCCTTAGGGCAGACAGGAATTATTAACCTCAGTTTAAGAGAAAGAGGCACAGGGACTTCTTCAAAGACATAAAGCAGATTTTCCTGGGTAGACTCCAGTTACCAGCTGCTGGGAAGCATTGGGATCTGCAAAAGAGAGGCAACACCCAGATAACCTCTCCCAGGTGCATTTTTAGGGGGCTGCATTTAGACTGGGGTTCGCCCTCATGAGCTTTGCCTGCACAGCCCAGCAGCAGTTTGACCTGAGACCGATGGTGAACAAGCCAGACCGGTCCTGGCTCTGCCCTCATCTCGCCCTTCCTGTCAGACCCCATTAACAGAGGAGCCCATCGCCACTGTCCACCCATAATAGACATTACTAAGTCCAGCAGCTCAGGGGAAGGGTTAGACAGCTGCATACACCTGAGAAGTATTTGGAACAAGGTTAGATGCAAGTCAGAGGACACAGACTATCCTAGACTCAGGTGAGGAGCAGTTGTTTCGGAGGGAGGACCAAGGGCTGGGTGCAGGACTCAGTCTGGTGTTATTAATGGTCTCTGCCTGCTGATGCTATGCATGGCGAGAAGCAGAGTTGCTGCCTATGTGGGTGCATCAAACAAAATTCCAGCACAAAGGCACTGACATGGTACATAGGGTCTCCTCGTCCAGCTTTACAATGTAAACACCACCAAATGTCAAATAGCCCAAACTGGAACCAGGCTCATTCGCAGCCTGGGGGGCTCCTGTCAGCTGGTGGGAAGTGCTGGGCACGTGCTCTGCCTGCCTGTGATGGGTCTGGTTCCCCCCTCATCCCTGCAGGCTTTGGGATGGTGCTTTGTGCTGCTGATGACCACGCTGGCTTTCTTGGTCAGATCCCTCCGGCCCTGCTTCACCCAAGCTGCCTTCCTGAAGAGCAGGTACTGGTCCCACTACATTGACATCGAGCGCAAGCTGTTCGACGAGACATGTGCAGAGCACGCCAGGAGCTTTGCCAAGGTCTGCATCCAGCAGTTCTTTGAGGGCATGAGCACGGACCTGGTGGCCACTCACTGCCACCTGCCCAGGAAAGCCACAGCGGATGCAGGGGAAGCCGCTGAGAAGCTCTTGGGCATCACTGACCGGGGCACCATGAACACAGCCCTGAAGAGCTGGCACAGATGCAAGCCCCCGCTGCAGCTCCACCCGCCTGCCCTCCCCAGCAGCAACGGCTGGGCAGGGGAAGGGCAGCCCCCCACGCATCCCCCCGCACCCCGAAGGGAGACAGCTGCCTACTACAGCCGGGTGTGAGGGGCTGCAGAGAGAGCAGGCAGGTGGGTGTCCAAGCTGGGCAGACGTGAGGGCCAGCACCATGGGGGCTGAAGGGACATGGGCATCCAAAGGGCTTGGTGGTGCCAGTGCAATCCCATCTACTCACACATCCCGTCCTACAGCATTGGTAATTCAGCCAAGGAGCTTTGTGCTGATCAGGGCAGCTATCTGAGGCCATGATGGACAAGACCCAGGGAAGCTGAGGGGTGCGATGCATCAACCAGATGGACATCCTGTGTGTCCCACACCACCAGGCACCAGGTTTGTGTTGTGGCTGTTGCCAAGGCAGACACTACCAGATGTGCAAAGCTTCCCTTCTTTTACCAGGTGCTCAGCACCAGGCAGCACACATGAGTTTAGGCAGTATTAAAAATCCCCTGGGGGCGAAACAAGCTAGAGGTGCCCCTTTCTCACACCAAGCTGTGAAACCCCAAAAGCCCCCCCATTACCTCTCCATACACTACACCCCCACTGACACACACAGCTTCCAGGCCAAGAAAAGCTTTAAAATAAATTTGATCCAAGCAACAAGCTAGTGAGGGGGCACTCCATATTGCATTACACATGATGGGAATGGCATGGTTCAGTGCCACATGTACTACTCAGTGAGGAGCCCACAGAGATGCTCTTGGAAGTGGTGCCTAGACAATGAGAGCAGCTATTGCTCAGCAGCATGGAGGGTGGGGGTCAGGCTGACCCCATGCTATGAATCTGCTGCAGGACAATTTGTTCTTGCAATTATACCTGGATTCTTCCCTGACACAAAGACTGATGTTAAAAACCCACCTGGGTGTTTGTTTAAAGAGACAAATAAATAATTCATGCTTACCATTCAAGCTCTGTGCAAAAGCTGTTGGCGTTTCTTTGTTTGAATGCAATGGAAAGGACTGGGGGCATCCCTGGGCCAAGCCCGGGGTGCTGAGGCCACACGAGTCAGGGTGTTTGGCTGGTGCATAGTGGCCAGCAGAAAGCCAGCCCTGGCCCTCAGAGAAGCCGGGGAGGCACCAGCAACCCTACACCATACCAGGTGGCTGCCCATTTCCACAGAAACTGAGGATGACGGGATGCAAGCCCTGGAGGTGACTATGGAAATCGCAGCCCAGGAGAGCGTTCCTCAGTGGCCCTGATTTTATTACCAACCAGATGGAAAACTCCATTTGAGAGACAAGTTTTACCCCTGCCGCATCCCTTTCAAAATGCTCATCCCCTTGAAATTTCTGCTGCCACGTTCTTATTCAAACCAACTTATTATGGCTGGCTGGTAACCGAGCTGACTGGCGCTTAAATAAACCTTAATTATTGGTGTGTAACTCCACAGAGGCTGTGGGCAGAGGAGAACAAAGGACCAAAATGATGAGGAAATTCTCCAGGCTACTGTGAGAGAGCCTTAGCAAGCCCGTAGTCAAGGGCAAGCTGAATCTGGCTGACTCCCAGGAGAAAGGAGTGTGACATAGAATTATCATTAATCTTCACACCCCAAACTTTAATTAAGTCACCTGCCCAGAAATTAATAGGCACAAAACCTGATTTACAAAGCAAAGGAGATTAAAAGATAAAGGCAGTTCCCACTTCTATTATTTGCAGTTCATCACTGTCAATGGCTCACTGAGAAAGGCATGCTCTGAGTCCCCACAATGGCACATAGGGCTGGGGGTTTCACGGCAGAGCCATCAAGATGTGATAAAAACAGTGTGCATCTGCAAAGAATGCTTTTGAAGAAGCTTTTGAACTTTTAATTTAGATTCTTAGGATCAGAACTCTGTCCCCATGAGGCAATTTCAGCAGTTGCAGAGTCCCTGCAGAGCAGGCAGGGTGTCCTCTCTTTCTTGGATTTTGGGGACATCTTTCACCATCTGTGAGAGAAGACCCATCTCTAGGGAACTCAGCATGGCCCCTGGGATTTCAGCTAGGCTGCGGTCCAGGTGCTGAGCCAGTTAGCAGCAGTGCTGTCCCAGGCACAGGGCGAGCTCTGGGGCTCCTGGCCGGGTTGGCAGGCACCAGGCAGGAGGGGAGCCAGTCCCGAGAGGGCACGGGGGTGTGGGAGTGCCAAGGGGCGCACTGTACCCAAACATCTGGGAGTTGCAAAACCCCACTGGGGGGCCCCGGATCTGAGGGTAAGAAGGAGGACTCGGTCCAAAAATCCCAGCTGAACTGCCCATGCTGGGCTGAGTTTCACTTTGCTCTGGGCAGAGGGGAACATGGGTGTTGCTGAAGATTTGCCTGTACTGAAGAGATCCTCTGGGGAAAGCAGAGTTTAATCCTGGGGACATGGTAAGAAGGAGGCTGAGGACGAAGGATGGGGGCCTCTGGCCTCTGCAACAGGCTGGATGGGAGCTGGAGCTGTGGGACAGATGGCGGAGAGGAGGGAGGGACACAAGGGGAAAGTGAGGCGTGCTCAGCTGCCTTGCAGCATCGCTGCGCAGAGGAAGCAGCGAGCGGAAAAGCCGAGCTGGGCAGGAATGCACCACGCTCGCCAAATCATGGGCTGAGCCCACCCCACACATGTGGCTCCCCCAGCCACGCTCAGCCCCCACCATCCCCTGCAGCAGCCCCTCTGCCCGGTCTGGGCAGCAGGATGCAAAACCTGGCTGCCCCGCAGAGCTCATGATGGCAAATTCCTGCTTCTCCCAAAAACCCAGCCCTTCTGTCCTCTTCCCCACTGGCTCAGCCGACTCCCGTGCACCAAAACAGAAGTTCCTGCCCTTTCACGTGGGACCAAGGGCTTCTCCATGGACGACTGCATCACCTGGGTACCACAGGGGCTGCATCCAACCCCTGGGCTGAGGGGCTCCAGCTCCCTTTGCACCCCAGCAAGATGCCACATTGCTTCCGTCCTCCAGGCAAACCCGGGGCCGTCCCAGCCAGCCCTTGCACAGCTGCATCTCTGGTCTGAAAAAGGACGATGTGCTTTTTCCAGTGACTCACTCTCTGCCTTTTTTTTTTTCTTTTTAAAGGCACAACCTCAGCTCTACACCCAGCAGAATCCAAGCGCGTGCTCTTCGCCCCACCCAAGCACAGGGACCAAGAACAACCTCCTCCCTCCTCCCAAAAGCCAAGAGCCGAGGGCACGTTGCAGACTGAAAAAGGAAGCTGCCAAACTCTCAACGCTGTTTTCATCAGCTTTCGCTTCAGCCATCAGCCTGGCCTCAGCCACATCCCCACTTCTGCACAGTCCCACACGCCGCCAGGAACCCCCCACAGCCAAAGCAAAAACCGTATGAGAAGTTTCCAGAACTGGTTTCAACAGCTTCTCAAGTAAGTGACTGCATTTTTTCTTACTTTCATACATGTTTTGGGGAAAAACTTTAACAGAGGCTGCTCAAAAACAACCTGCTGCAAACAACTTTTCCCCTGCCCTCCTACCCACCTCTCCCTCCCAGACAGGCACCAAAACCCCCCGGCAGGGGAAGGGTAACCCCCCTTTGCCAGCTCCTCTTGCTTTCACTTTGTCGCTTGCTAGACACTGTCAGGAAGGTCGTAAGGCCTTGTTTATCAGGACTATTTGCTGGCAACTCTAATTAACAGGAGTTTGGACCCCATGAGAACAAGTTTGCAGGTTTCGCATCTGCCTGCAAATGTGGGGTACCACAAAGCGCAGCAGCCAGAGCCGGGGGCCTGGCTCCCCATCACGCGGCTGAAGATTTCAGCTGGTCTGTCTACTTTGCCAAGGGAGTTTTGCATATGGAAAACCAGGAAAATGTAGGAAGACATTAAGGGCTGCTTGTGTTTGAACTCAGCAGTATCACAGTGTGACTTTAAAGGGATTGCCACGGGTTAGACACAGGAGGCAACAGAGGCCAAATTTGTGCCGCCTTTCCCCCCTGCAGTCCCACAGGGGAAGAGGGTAAACCAGGATTTGGTGGGGCAGCAGAAGAATGGAAGCACAATGCACAAGCTGGCCTTGTACACAAGATCATAAGCATTAAGGAAGGTGCCTTTGTCGTCCCCACAGCTGGGGCTGGCCAGGGGAAGCATTGCTGGGAGATGCCAGCATTGGGGCAGATTTTGGGGCAGCCCTGCTGCGGGTCAGGGCTCCCTAGGAGCCCCAGATGTGCACCGATGCTGCCAGCATTGCACAAGCTGCAGGAGATGGTTGGTTGGGTGGCCGGGTCCTTCCTGTCTCCAGCAAACATGTGACAGCAGTCCCCCTGAGGCCAGCAGGTTTTGTCACATGGGTGAGGGCTCCTGGAGCTAGCAAGGTGCTCGGGGTTTCCGAGATGAGATCCTGTGGGGATGCAGTGCAGAAGGAAAGCCAACTGAGAAATTAATTAAATGCAGCTTGCAAGTGGCATGGGAGAACGGGCATCACAGCAGAGGGCATGGGTACACTCCTGTCCTTCAAAAAAATCAGGGCACATGTTTTCTGCTGCTAGGTCCTGAGTGCCTGCAGTCCACACAGCCCAGGGCCAGCTCTGTCAGTGGGGCAGGCATCCCAGTATAACCAGTCTTGTACTGGGAGAAGGGGCTAGGGGAACCCACACAGGCAAAGGGCAGCCAAGTGCACCTCTGGCACCGAGGTGTGAAGGTCAAGGGCTCAATTTCAGGCCAGTGGTTAGAGGTTGAGTCAGGACTGCAGGCCAGGACAGGGGGTACGGTTATGTCAACCAACTGTGGGAGAGGAGATCATCTTGCCACACCTAATCCTAGCAAAAACCCTTACATAATCGCTGACCCAGCTCTATTGGCATTTGGTGATCATCCTGGGTCATCAAGATAAGCTTCCACATCCCAGAAAGTAATTTCTCTTGGAGGTAACAAGAGTCCACGAGCATCCCCTTGCCCCTGCCTGGTCCTCTCCATCTCTCTGCCCCCAGACCTGCTGGGCCACCTCAGAGCATCCCTGACATACCTTTGCCTATTACTAAATATTAATTCATCAGGTCTAAAGAGTGAGGTAAAACCCGTAACACCTGCAAGGGAGCGCAGCACCAGCACGCGTGTGTGGCGTGCATCTGGGCTAGCATGAGTAAGCGGCAGGGCTGGGGACGCATCCCAGCACCATCACTCCAGTCCAGTTTCCCCAGCGTCGTTCTTCGTTGCAGGCTTGGCAGATCATCAAGTGTCCGGCAGTGACGCTGACAGTTAATTGTCTCTGTGGCAGGTGACCAAGGAGAAGGAAAGACGACAAATGTGCAAATGACAGCTGTCCTGTTGGTAATTTTTGTTGCAGAGACACTTTTGGAGAGCTTGGTGGGAAAACGGAATGACTGAGGTTTCACACGTTGCTTAGGCTGAATCCTTCTCCGGCTCCTTTTGAAGTATCCTGGCATCAGCAAGCAGCTCCAGAGGCTGGGACGCCAGGCAGGAGGAAGGTACAGCAGTGAAGGTGTCGTGCTCCTGGAGCAGTGCCTTGCAGTCCAGCTGGCCCAAGGCCATTTCCCATTTCATCGGTGTGTCCCTCGGTGCCGGGAGGTGGGCCAGCACAGCCCCTCGCTGCAGTACGTGCCTCCTCTCACCCCCAGGACAAGATGGCCAGCCTCGTAGCTGAGAACTTCCGCTTCCTCTCCTTGTTCTTCAAGAGCAAAGATGTGATGATATTCAACGGTTTGGTAGCCCTGGGCACAGTGGGCAGTGAGGAGCTCTTCTCGGTTGTTGCCTTCAACTGCCCCTGCTCCCCTGCCCGCAACTACATCTACGGGCTGGCTGCCATCGGCGTCCCAGCCCTGGCCCTCTTCCTTATTGGTGTCATCTGGAACAACCACACCTGGAACCTGGTGGCCGAGTGCCACAAGCGCGGCACCAAGAACTTCTCTGCTGCCGCCACCTTCCTCCTCTTCGGCTCCATCATGGGCCGGGCGGCTGTGGCACCCGTCACCTGGTCAGTCATCTCGCTGCTGCGTGGGGAGGCTTACATCTGCGCCCTCAGTGAGTTTGTCAAGCCATCCTCCCTCGACAAGTTCCCAGCTGAGTATGGGGCCGAGGTGCTGGCTAGGTTCCCCTGTAAAGACGTGCCAGCAAACCTCACCAAGTTCAGGGACGAGGTGACACGGAGGCTGAGATATGAGTCCCAGGTAGGCATGCTGGAGAGAAAGCCACACGGAGTGGGTAAGACCACCTTGCCATGTCCTAATGCAGCCTCTCTCTTCTCTCTCAGCTCTTCGGCTGGCTGCTCATCGGCATTGTTGCAGTCCTGGTTTTCTTCACTAAGTGCCTGAAGCACTGCTGCTCACCACTGAGCTACCGGCAGGAGGCATACTGGGCCCAGTACCGCTCCAATGAGGACAAACTCTTCCGACACACAGCCGAGGTCCACTCCAGGATCCTGGCAGCCAAGAATGTGAAGCAGTTCTTTGGCTTTGTGGCACTGGATAAGGAGGAGAAGGAGCTGGTGCAAGAGTTCCCAGTGGAAGATGTCCAGCCGAGCCCTCAGTGGAACGCCATCACGGGTGTCTACATCTACCGGGAGAACAAGGGCTTCCCCCTCTATAGCCGGCTCCACAAATGGGCCAAAGGGGTGGAAGAGAATGGGCCCACTCCAGAATGCCATGAAATGCTCTTTTTGACTTCCTAAGACAAACAGGTGCTGGGAGCAGTTCCCCAGATTGCCTGGAAGACCTATCCATGCAAGGCACAGCTGAGGGAGTCACTGGGACTATTCCTCTCAGCAGGATTAGTTCTCCCAGTGGGTAAATAGGGATCAACAGCCTCACAGCAGAGACTGATAAGTAATACACTGAGCTGGGGAACCCCTCCTTCAGAAACAATCATCTCACTGCTGCTCCCAGAGAGACAAGGGGAGCAAAGAGCATACACACCTTACCTCCGGGCTGCCAGTGCACCCTGCCATCTAAAGCACCAGCAGAAAGCTCAGGGAGTGAGTGGTGGGCATGACATTTCTGACCATGACTCCTGCTGTCCCACCCATCTCCCCCCCAGCAGGGTTAGCCCCAGCCATCCTGCACACCTGCTTGTTTTATTGACACCGGTATCTTCTTACGCAGTTGTGCAGTACCTGTTAAACAGGCACATCCCGGAGCACCATACAGACTTTAGAGCACAGGGAATGGAGGGAAGCAGTGGGTAAATTCCTGTGGCAAGGGGGATGCAATAGCACCTAGGAATGGGTCAGTAATACAGGAGCACACCAAACAGCTGAGAGACTAAGGCAGGAGGAATTACCAATATTCCCAGTATTCAGAAAGATGCTCTGTAATTACCAGGTTGGAATTTGGGTAGGACACCAAACTCCCTTTGTTCTTACTGGAATGCCGGGCAATTTCTGATGAGCCCAAAGGGTCACCACCATGAGTTTATAAATGCAAAGATGGCATCACCAGCAGAACAGCTTCCAGGCGAGGTGATGCAGTGCATGCAGTGAGCCACACCTGCATGCAGTGAGCCACACTGCTGTATGTGACTGCATTTCTCATCTGACTGCCAGATCAGAGTCCCACTTGTTTGAGCAGCAAGTTGCAGCAAGATCTCAATCAGAACTAGTTTTACATATACGTTACATGCATCCATCTGCTGCAGTGGGACTGCAGCCCTGCAGTGATGAGGGACAGTTAAAAATGGGATAGGGCAAGCAGCCCTCTCCCTACCCTTCTACCACTGAACTTTTTTAAGCTCTTTCCACTCTTTCTTTAAATGGTCCCTGCAGCAGAGGGTATTCTTTAAGGACTTGGCTGTAGTCCGAGAAAACAAAGCCAGAAAGGTGTAAAATTACTGCCTCTCACCAAGATGGTGACTATGGCTTCAAGGCTGCTCTCCTGACACTTCACAGTCCCATTTTTTCCAAGGGCCAGCTGTACATACCCAACACTGTTTCAAGAGTTGGCAGGACAATAAAGCTTGGTTTTCCTACTTGTACTGTTTCTTTATAGGTACAACTTCCTTTTTACACTGTGCTGTTTACCCAAAAGCCTTAACTTGTTCAGAAAATGACTCAAACCCACACAACTCAGAGGGGCTTATACACAAGGAGATTTGAAATAAATTATTAAATGAGTTATTTTTCATTGCCTTCTGAGTTTTTTTCAGGGGAGGGGGGACCCAAAAGGCATATTTTAACATTCTCTTTGAACCCAAGGACTGGGAACTTATTCTTTCTTTCTATTAAACCTTCAGATCCTCTCCCATCCAGATGACCCCAGGATGCAAAGTTTTAAAGTATTACCACATATTACAAGTTAGTAACACTGAGTTTTAGTTATTCTTGCAATAAGTAGTAAAGATCTTGTATGTCAGGACACACAACTGCAGCAAAGGAAGGAAAACATATTTAGAAACCTTTTTACAAATACGTTGCCTTGCAAGAAAGAGCTGGAGGCTATTCCCTCACATAGAGAGGCAGGAACATCACTTAATGGGTGAGGCATCCCAGGATCCCGGTTCAGCTTCTCTACAGATTTGCCTTGCATATCTGGAAAGGTTGGCTCCCAGCCCCACCAGCAACTAATCTGCAGGAATGATCAGATGCAAGTTAAATGAAATTACATTAACTTGAGATGAAAGAGAGTTCATTTGCATTTCTTCTCGTTGGCCCTCAGGTGCCAACATCCAGACACACATGCCTCCCCCACACACAGGTCAGCAGATGCAAGGTAACTTGCTGGAACAAAGCAGCATTAGTGTGTCCTGTTCATCTTACTTCCTTTACTTCCCTGCCTCCTTCCTCAATAGTCCTAGCTGTTCCTTTGAACCACCTCCACTCTAGTTCCTTCTCCTCCCCTTCCCTCCTTGGAAGGAAAGGGGCAAAACACGTAATGCTTGGGAAAGGATTTGTTTATCCCAAGAATAAACCATGAGCACAAACAAGCTTTTGCTCCGTTTAGGTCCTTTCTCTTCTCCATTAACCCCAGGCACCTCCCATTGCTGGGATGGTCCAGGGGCTTGTCCAGCTTGTTAGTTTTCTTGTTGGAGAGGCATGTTTGACTGGGTGGCTGACAGTGAGGTGTGGAGCAAGCCACTGGACTCAGAAATATTTGTTTGCCATTGTAGGGATTTCTTCCTCCTCTCCTCTGCAGCTCTGAGCATGGCACCAGCTGAGACAGCCCTGGGCTTCTGGCCCTTGTCGCCCATCAGCACCTTCAGGAATAGCCCTGCTGTCCCTGTCACTGATCCTTCCCCAGTGATGATGCTGAGGTGAGGGATGTTAACCCATGTGGATTTTTACACCAGTGCCAGCAAGTGTGCTAGGCTTCTCACTGAGACACCAAGAGGGAAGCCGAGCTCCCTGTCTTCCTGGCATGCTGGATCATGCAGGCTGTGACCTCACATGCTCTCTGCTTTTCTTACAGAGGCTGAAAACAACCCCATTTGCAGAGCTGCCTACGGGATGCCAGTTAGGGCACACTTCCCAGGAGGAAGATGGGTTCAAACCAGGCTCCTCCAGTATGGAAAGCTACACACAGGTCTTTCATTTTCCCTGCTGACTACTATAGAGATTATAACAGCCCCAGCAGTCAAGAAGAAACAACACCTCAAAGGGATCTTGGTTTCTATTGCAATGCTTATTTACTTATTCTATTATGTAACTAATTAATCCAAAAAAAAGCTAACATCATTGCAGCTGTGTTCTTAAAAAAAAGCAGCACCTGCTAATGGGTGTTGCAAGCAGCCTCCTCCTCTAGAAGACCATTAAGCAAAACCTGAGTGCAGTATCCTGCTCTCCCCAGGGGCACAGAGTGAAATTACTTGTTTCTGGATCCCAGAAGACTTGGGAATGAATTAAATGTTGAATCATTCAGCCTTGCCAACATTGGGCATTCACAGAGGCAGAAGAGCTGGGTCCTGCAGAGCTCTGAGCACCTACAATGAGTAACACTCTTCAAATTTGATATTTCAAAGGTGGGCACTGGCTCACTAGTGTCTTGGATAATCACACCCGTTTGCATACCCTGTTTTTCCCCTTGCCTTGAGTTCTTCATCTGTAAAACATGTGGATGATCGCATCCACATCTTACTGGAGAGTTACAAGAATATGGATCATACAGCACCAACACCAGTGATGGAGCCTACTTAAGTACCCAAGATACTTGGCTTCTTTCAAGAAGAAGGTTAGATGGGAATAACTTTTTTTCACCACAGAAAAACACTTCCTTCTTTCACTCCATTATTTCTCTTAAGAGACAACCACTACTGAAAATCACCAATTCTTTCTTCATCAGTCACTGGCAATTGTTATGAGAGATGGCTGTGGTCATCGGATCCATCATAACTGGATGCTGTGGACTTTAAAGGTATATGCCCTTTTAGCTGAAGAGGCCAAGTGCATCCCGGGCTGCATTGGGAAGAGCATTACTAGCAGGCTGAGGGAAGGTCATCCTTCCCCTCTACTCCACAGTGGTGAGACATCTGGGGTGGTGTGTCCAGTACTGGGTTCCCCAGTACAGGAGAGGTACAAGCTTACTGAAGCAAGTTCAGCAGAGGGACAGGAAAATGATTATGGGATTGGAGCATCCATCATACAAAAAGAGGCTGAGAGAGCTGGGCTGCTCAGCCTAAGGAGAAGGCTCAAGGTGGATCTTATCTATGTATATAAATACCCGACATGAAGGTGTAAAAAAGGTAGAACCAGACTCTTCTTAGTGGTGCTCAGTGAAAGGACAGGAGGAAATGGGCACAAACTGAAATACAAGAAATTCCATTTAAACATAAACCACTTTTTTACAGTAAACATGGTCAAACACTGGAACAGGTTTCCCAGTGAGTTTGTAGAGTCTCCATCCTTGGAGAAATCAAAATCAAACTGGACATGGTCCTAAGCAACCTATTCTAGCTGACCCCTGCTCTGAGCAGGGGTTTGAACCAGATGATCTCCAGAGGTCTCTTCCAGCCTCAATATGCCACACTGTGTTGCTTTGCCAACTGCAAGGAGTACAAAGGCACCTGAGATAAATCTTTCAAAGTCTTGACTGAACCAAAAGGCAAGAATCTTCTCTGACATCTTGACAAAGAGAGAAATCAATTTATGAGACATCACTGTACTTCAGAATAGTGGATCATAACTGCACCACTTCCCCAGGAAATTAGAACAGGTATGGCTGATGTTCATATTGGTTATAAAACAGTCTATATTTAAAAATGTGCCTTCAAAGTCATCAACAGACTAGAATTATTTGTAACATCTGGACAAAGCTGCAAACATTTATCAAATATTTGCCTTAGATGGTTTGTTCTTCCCAGTTTGGTTTGGTCACAGACTCACTGTCCATGGACACTCATGGTGGAAGTCCACACCTCTGTTCCCACACTGCATGGAGAGCTGAGTCTCTTTGCATTTACTTGTGCCATGCTTAGGTGTCAGCAAAGGAACTCTTGGTCTCCACATACTCAAGTGCTGCTCTTTTAACAGCCAGGACACTTTCTGTTGTACCAAATTTGTTCTCATAATCCAGGTAACGTTTAAAGAAGAATTTCATCTTCTTTGGTGCCAAGCTCAGGTGTATGACCCTCTCAAAGATGTCCCTGCAAGAAACCAAAGCGATTCAGATCACTGTGTTGGTGACAGCACTCACCACAAGCCCTGTATCCTGCCTTTGAACAAAGAGCAGAAGGTCAGGGGAGACATTCAACCTGCTGCAAAGTGCTGGTGCTTGAAGAAAGAGATTCCTGATAATTGGCCAAAATCTCAAATTGGAAGCCTTCTATTTGCTTGCAGAACTCTTAAGGCTGCTGGTCAACTTAAGCTAAGATCCAGCTACTGTATTTGACCCTATGTTCATTAAGTGGATGTAGCTGGATCCATAGTTTGGGAAGCTGGACCTCCTTTGTCAACTCAGAAAAGAGAAAGAAAAGGAAAAAAAGAAGTTTCTCCATTTTTACATTACAAGATACACAAGTGCTTGATTTCACCCTTCAGATACAACAAGGCAATCCCTTCAGGGGGACAGATGAAGCTCAGTGCAAGTCCTCATGTTTCTGTCATGCAGCTCACTACTTACAAATCAGTCCCTCTCTGCCCTACAGATTTCCTTGGAGTCTCCCCAGTCCTAGCAAGGACAAGCCCTTCCACACCCCCCAGTTCTTTTTCTAGGAAATAAAAAATCTCTTTTGCTCTGCTCTGGGAAGGCCCTACAGAACCTCAGGCTGCAGGGCACTTCTGCTCTTTTCAAGTGTTGCTCCAAGCACTGTACTCTGCCCCATCCCAGCTGTGTAGCACAACTCACCGTACTTCCTTCTGGCTGCCATGTTTGATCATGATGTCCACGTAGATGGACCAGATGTCTGTCCGCTTGGGATAGCTGTTGAGGGTGCTCTCAAAGAGGGCCTTGGCATGTTCTGGGTCCCCAAAACGGAACTCCAGCTGTGCAAACCTTGAAATTACATCCACATCTGGAACAAGTAATGACATGTTAGGTTACCACAGCAGACATCTTCCCTATGAAAAAACATGAGTGATAATTACACAGAACAGAGGCTGGCACAGAGACAGAACCATGCCTACCCAGAGACAAAAGGTTCTGCTGTACAGTGGTTCTGGACCAAGGTGGGATCAGAGTGGGAGAGAGAAGGGTCACAGTTCACTTCTCAGTTCAAATCTCTGCAGAAGACAGTTTATTCTTACATTCAAAATGCATCTTGCAGCATCTAAAGGCAGCCCCACAAACCTGGGACTTGACCAACTGAACTTTTCTAGGGGGCTGTAAGACTCAAGTCTTCTTTGCTTTGGGTGCTTTGCTTTTGCCCATCACAGCAAGTGTTATTACAGGAGGGTTTAGCATTGATACCCAGGCTGAAATCCCCCCTCCCCTTACAGTCAAGGGCAGCATGTTTAGCACCAACTGTTTGCACTTCCCACTTACTTCAAACCTTATCACAGTTAGAGCTATCAGAAAGCCACCCATCTACTGGAGACCTGTCAACACATGGTCCACATTATCAACAGGGAGGGGAGTGCTTACGTTCTTTGGTGGGCAAAGCCTTGAGAGCACGGTCCAAAAGCCTGTGTGTAGCCTCAGTCTGGCCTTGCTTCAAGAGGAAAGAGGCATATTTCAGCCACACAGATTTCTCCTGACGGAAACGCTTCAGCATTGTGTGGTACAGTTCTTCTGCTTGCTGGAAGGGCAGAGTTGGGTTAGATCACAGAGATTCATAATAAAGCCTTGTAGCTTCAAAAGTCTTACTCTCAGCCCAGGTATCTCCAAAACTTGTAAGAGTGAAGCAATTATCAATAGTTCCTTGTCCACTGTCAATCGTAACTATTAATCCCAGTTAGGAACAGGATAGGCTGTTTGGAATGTTATACAGCCAGCACTGGCAGTTTACTGGCACGACTGAACAGAATATGTGCCTGGGAAGTGCTTGTACTACCTTACCTTGTACTTCTCAGAATCGGCATAGATGTCACACAGATGCTGGAAGACTTTCAAAGGTTCATTGTACTGAACAGCTCTCTCAAAGACCTTCATCAGTGTCTCCTCAGTACCATACATGTTCTCCAAGTTCAGCAGAGCTACCCAGACATTCAGCTTCTCCTGTTCTTCCCTGAAAGCAGTTGTGAACAAGAAAATTTAGCCTTTTACCAGCCTTCATCAGCTTTTTGCAAACCACCCTACAAAGACTCACTGGCTCGTAGCCTGTCTCCAGACAAAGGAAGGTGGCATACTGCTCACTGAAACACCACTTTTGGAATAGAGCATAGCAGTTGTTTCACACAACAAATTTTGATCACTGTTGTTTGTAATTATAAACCACAAGGATGATTCAAGAAAGCGCAATATACTTAATCATGCTGTAGATTATTTAATACACAAGGACAGAGCGTCAAGTTTGTTTCATGTTTTGATTTAAGGACATCACTGACAGCATTATGCTCTTCCAAACCCTTCTGACTGCTCAGAGGTATATCTGTGTGACCAGCAATACCTCGGAGAATTACTGTGCTCATGAGCTGCAGCAAGTCAGCTACAGGCCAAATACAGTGACTCAGGACAGACCTTCAAAAGGCCAGCTGACAATTGCTACCATTTAATCCTTTTGAGCTCACAAACAGATCTGCCACTCTACACACACGTGTACAGTGATGACACAGCTAATGCTCTTCTCCCATCACCACTACCCCACCATGAGTTATTCTTCAGGGCAAAGGCAGGCAGAGCCCCGTTATTACCTGAAGCAGATTGTTTTAAGCGCTCTCTCAGCCACAGCTCTGGCCTTCTCAATCTCAGTAGCCTGGAGATGGAATGCCATGTACTGGAGCCAGAGGATGGAGCTGTTGGGACTGCTCAGCACCAGGCGGTCAAAGTCATCTGCTGACTGGGGCTGTCGACTGGGGTCCATCAGGGCTGACTCTAATTTGCAGAGCTCCTTCTCCTTCTTCTGCTTCTCTAGCTCCTTCTCCTTCTTAGTTTGTTTCTTCGTCTGAAAGAGAAAAAAAGTAGAACTGGGGAAGGAGTAGTAGCAGGCACTTCATGTGGGAATAGGCAGGCCCAGCTAAAGCACAGACAGACCCCAGTATGTCCAGGGCTAGGCAGTTTTCACAGGAAGAGACAGGGCCAATTGTTTAAGAGATGAGGAAAATGGTACACACACTCCACCTCTTCACACACAGACACACAGTTCACGCCTCCAAGAAGAGCAGCAGTACATGAAAACTCATTTCTTTTAACGAGATACATTGAGGGACCAAACAGTTTGCTAGTCTTGCACCCCAACTGCAGGATTCACACTTCACCCCTTCCTTTAATTCTTCCATCTTTACTCTCCGGGCCAGTACTCACCACCACCCTGCACCCTGTAAAAATCCAGGATGCATGGGCAGAAATTGAGACTGGGGTATGCTGCTGGATCACTAGGGTGACTCGGATCTAAACTGGGAACTGACAGTACCATAGTTCCCTGCACAAGGCAGTTATACCTTGGGCAACAAAGCATCAGCCATGCACAGCCTTTACAGGGTGAGTTTTGAGGGACAGGGGAAATCCTGAAGAGCAAACATGAAAACAATTCATGAGCTTGAATTTTTCTGAATTTCTTATACTGGAAAACTTCTAAAAAATTACAGCATAAAAGAAGAAATTTTTGGTGGTTTTCTAAATAAAAGGACTATACTTTGAAAAGGTTTTTCATCTCCAGGTTCTCTTGCAAATTTACAGTAACACTCAGAAAAGTAAAAAACAGCTGACTTGAAATATAAAAATCTTACTTTCATGAAAATGTTTGTTTGACCCTAAGGAATTATTTCTTTTAGCATGCCAACATGAGAAGCCCCATTTTCATGCAGCCATGCTAAAATAGGGTCTTTTCTCTGCTTCAGAGATATCTGCTGCTAACCGCAATGTCCGGGGTAGGTGAGATGTTCCCTTGGGTTAAAAGGCTTTATGATGGGGCAGACAGAAATGCAAATATCGAGACACATTACAGCCACCATGTGGTGTCTCCTGTGTAGGCAACCCCAGTACACAGTACCTTAGACTGCAGATCCTCCTCCTCCTCCTCGCTCTCTGAGCTCACTTCCTTCTGATTCGGCACAGGTATATCCATAGCATTCATGTCCTCATCCCAGGTGAAGCCCGTGGAAAGTTGCAGCCTAGGAGCTTCATCAGGTTTCCTTACCTGATTGGAGGAAGACAAGGAATGCCCTGAGTTTTGATTTAAAGTTTTTACACCGAGATCAGAAAAGTGCTGTTTGCCTGCGGCTTTTCTCTGGCCAGTACTATCGACTTCTCACACTTGCAAACAGCCTAACAGCAAAAACATTAAACTCTGGTCACCTTTGCTGTAGTTTGAACTCTGTCCATCTCAAGCCATTTTTAGATGACACAAACAGCAGTCTGTGTCACTCCTATCTGCAGCAATGATACTTACTGTCATCCAAGCCAAAACTAATGCATCTCAATAGGGCTGGAAAGTCATTTAGGCTCAGGTTCTCCTCCAAACATCTCACCTTAGATTTCTTTTTAGCTGCCTCTTCCTCCTGGTCATCATCATCCTCCTCCCGGTAATACACCTCAATTCCACTGTCATTTTCATCTGCTGGGCAGATTTTCCTCTTTTTCAGCTTAGCCTCCTGCAACAAGGGGAAATAGTGCATGGTAGAGGGCAGCAACTGAGATGAATCTTAAAGGCAATTCTGATCACAAAGTAAAGAGCCTGACAGAAGAGAGAGGGTAGTGCCCTGGCACAGCATCCCCCACTATCCTCTTACATACCAGAGACAACAGAAAATAAGCCCATGCTGACGTACGTGTGGTGACAAGACAAGCAGGATGGGCCACACAGGCAACACAATTGAGCTGCTCATTCAGTTAATTCCTACCCAAATTTCTGATTTTTGCTAATCTCCAATGCAATTTAATCTTCTTTTTCCCACTCTGTGTAATTCCTCAGACTGATCCCATGTGATTTTTCTATTCCCTTTAGCATGTCCAGTGCCATCACCTCCATACCTGCTCACTTTCAGAGTTTCCTCTTCTCCGTTTTCTCTTCAGCTTAAGCTCTTCTCTCTTGTCCCTATCACCAGCCTCTGTTTTCTCTTCCTCTGCATCATATCGTGGTAGGTCTAGGAATTCAGGCAAGACACTTGGCATCCCAGTGTCTTCAGGCAGGAGAGAGAGCTCAATATGTTTTCCTTTTCCATTTACACTGTGGTGCATTGTCACGAGTAGCAGGACAAAGAAGAGAGGGGGAAAAAAAAAGAATCAGAGCATTTACAATGACCGCAAGAATATGAACTTCTTCCAAATCTTCTCATCTCTTTTCATCTTCTACTCCTCCACCACCTTTCTACTAATTCATGGCTCCTTTTAAAGAGCATTGGACCTACCCAAGCACCTTGGCAGTGAGCAGCTTTCCTTCAGGCAGGTACTTCTCATATAAGGAGTGATTCTGTACAAAGTAAGGGGAAACATTCTGGAACAGGATGCGGCCCGTAAGAGAAGTGGACAACCTGAGAAGATGAAAGAAACAAAAAATAGATATTCCATAGTGGGGAAAAAGGTAAAAAAAAAAGGCAAACTATATCTGTAGCACCACCAGTTCTATATAGTGCCACAGAAACTCTCCTTACTTTAATTTCACAGCTCAAGAAAGCAGCAGAGGCCTCTTGATTCCCAGGAGGAAACTAATTTTGGAACATTGCATTATGCCAGAGACCGTCCCCAAACAAGATTCCAGAGTTGCACATTCAAAATGAGTTCTCAGAGACCCCTCATTTCCCAGAATAATTTTCTTACGCCACTCACCCAAAGTATACACCTGATGGAGTGATTGATTTGACATAGCCTCTCACTAGCTGGCCTTTTTTAACATCCTTTATACATGTTATTTCAACATCCTTCACTTTGCTGTTGCTTTTTGGGTTTATCCTAAAAGAATAGAGAGGTCAGAAGTTAAACCACTCATCAGAATAATCCATATTTTGCCCCGGATATATAAAAAAAAAATATTAACAGATCTACTAATGGGCTACCTGCATCTCTGCCAAGCTATACCTAACCTTAGGGCATAAGACACGCTACTGTAAACAAAGCCAAACAAAACAGATTGGCCTGGCTTCTTCTGACACTAAAAAAAATGAGGAGAGTAAAACACTGTCAGGTTTTTTTCCCCACCTATTTCTAAGGTATTTCATTCCACATGGTTTACGCATTTTTGTTCCATAGAGAAGATGAAGCAAGTGGCTCAGTCTGAAGAGACATTTAGGATTAAGTCTGCTATTTAATCAAAACAGTTAAAATGCAGCTGAACATTGAAAAGTAGCATGTTTGCATTCAAATACAATGGTGGAACTTTCCCTTTCTTCTCAATTAAACAAACAAAAAAGTTACATTATGTCTAGAAACTGCAAAAAACATAAATCAAATCTGAACCCACTTATCAGCTTTAGTGACTGTGTGTCGGACACCTCCATGTTTGCTGATACACAGTAAAATCAAACAAGCCTCATCCTTTAAAAAAAAAATAAAAATCTGTCCTTATGCTTCTAACACTTTACACTGATCCACCCAAAACAACAGTTCCTGTATTTCACTATCCTTTTCTTCACTAGCAGGAGGTCAACAGACTGGAGGGATGACACATACCGGGATTGCCGGAGCGATAATTGGATTTTGCCATTCTTATTGGAGAGGATGTAACACCTGCATGGCAGAGTAGGGGGAGAAAACAGAAAGCATTTTTACCTGTTAAAAAAAGCCACTGGTAGAAAATAAGTATTTTCACTAGCAGAATGAAGCTCTAGAGGACACAAATCCCTCTGTCCCTTGGAGCACTTGCTGTCTGACAGCAGCATGACACAACAGTTCATGAAATGAGCTAAAGGGCTTTTTGAAACATATTTGTTTGCTTTATCCAGTCTTTATTGCTAGTACCAAAGATTTAAAGATTGTTACACCTGAATCACTTGGCCTTTTGCACCCTCCAGCATTCCCGACAAGTCTGTGAAGTAGGGATATGCAATTACTTGTGCATTACAAATGTAAAGACAACCAACTTGCCAAACAGCCCACAGAACCACAGCTGAGCTGGGGTAACTTGCTTCCCTCAGTCCCATCCGCACCTTAGCTGATGGGACTGAGCTACTCTAAAAGCACAGTCCAGGAAGACAACTGAAAAGGGGGGATATTTCTAAGCCTTGCAGCTTGAGGGAACAAGAAAGAGAATTACTGACCTCAAAATCTTGCCAACTTTGAAGTCACTCAGAGGATTCTCCGTGTAAGTATCATTCAGGTGAAAGAAGCTGACTCTGCCAATCTTCCCACCTGGCAGTGCAACGGTCAAACCAATGTGTGGAGTCATCTTTGTGACCATGCCTACAGTGATGGTGCCCTGCTCCAATGACTGAATTCCTGGAAAAAGTGAAGGAAGGAGAGGGCTTCATAATAACTCCAAAAGTATGCAACCAAAGCAGCAGGGGTGATGATTCAGTGAAGCTGATTTTAGTTGCCTAGATACATATAAAACCCACTAACTTTTGGTAAGGTGCAGTCTATGCACTCTCTCAGTTCACAGCAACATTTGCTGTGGTAGCCTGGACAAGGTCTCCTAATTGCACAGTTCCAGGATCCTGAATAACTGATAAATGTACTATCTGATGTTTGAGATCAGAAGGGAACATGTCCATAAGGGCTCAGAGAAGTGCTTTGGTTTGAGACAGTAGAAAAGTGATTCTTTAGTCTAAAGGTCTGATCTCTCTTGTCTTGCATGATGCTACATCTCGGTCAGGGTCCCAGGAGTTAGTTCTGTCCTACAGGGACGTACAGCTTGGCTCTGGAGTGTAATATCTCCACTTAGGGTCAGTGCAGGCCCACTTCTGAGTAAAACACCACATGCAGTGGGGTCCTGTTAAAACTCCACTATACCTGTGAGTGACAAGCAGAGGTTTGTTTCAGTGACATCTGTTCCAGTCACCGTAGCTGATATTGCCTGGCCATTTTTGAAACTCTTTTCTGGATGTTTTAATACCTGAAAGAAAACACAGATTTCCACTTATTACCAGAAAAGGAGCTTTGCACAACTCTGACATTTCTCCTATGAAGCTTTACACTTTCTAAACATGTTTGATGTGTACACTTAACTGGTAACGCAGCATTGCTTCAGTGGCTCTGCCATCCTGAGCCAAACTAGCTAGAGGCATAGTACTTGCTTGTCAGCAAGGGGCAGTGATGCCTAAAGGGCACAGCACTGGACTATGAGTTCACATGGATGTCAGAAGTGTCTGCAGCCACTGCTTGCAGCCATGCACATGGAAAAAAATGTGTAGCTTATCTGTAATAGCCTCTTACCTTGATGTTCAGAGACAGCAGCAGATGAGGAACTCTTCCGCGAATGTCAGGGGCAACTTCTACCTCTAGCCAATTTTTGAGGATATTATACTGAGAAGACACAAAATAATCAAAGGCAGCATGAGACCTTGGGGAAAAAACCCTTCCCTGGTGAATCTGCTAATTTTTAAGGCTAGAAAGATCTACTCCAGCCTTGGCTTTTGCACCAAGCGAAAACACTGATTTGACTTCCACTCTTAGAGGCATAATGCTGCTGTGGTTCACAGGCAACACACACAGGGAATCAGCAACGAGTGTACTTTGTGGTGATGGCATACACAATTTCTCAAAAGCCATTTTGCTAGAGTGCAGGGTGGGAGGCATCTGCTGGCAACAAACAGGCTTGTCAAAAAAGGATGAGCCAGCTCAACTCCATCAATTATAAAGAATTTGACTTTGTTTTCCTACTATCCCCGTAAGACACTGCACTTGGCATGGGCCACTGTCACAGTTAATGAAGACCACAGTAGTGTTGGTGTTTTGGTCTGAACTAAGGCCTCTGAGGTCACCCCCGCCTGCTGCCTCCCCAGCACACTTCTTAGGAAGACTCTGACCTCACCTTCTTCACAAAACAGGTCACTGTCTGTCCAACATCGTAGAGTCCTAGTTTCTTGAGAGCACTGTCTTCTTTAAGGTTCAGAATTCCAGTGACTTCCCCTCCTATTTCGCTGTTTGCAATGAAATAAAACAGGACATCAGTAACACAGCTTTGGTCCTAATGAGGATGGGAGTTAGAAACCCAAGAGTTTACGGTGAGCCAGTACTACTGTGACAATGCCTTTGTGATGTTCATCCCCTTCCCCTGCCCAGCCGCATCCTTTTGCCAGGAATTAATTCTTCCCTGAGCTTAAGAGGGAATCCTTCCAACATGAAGGGGCATACCAGAATCCAGACTGGCAGAACCTGAAGCCAAAAGGACATTCAAAGGTAATCATGTGCTAGGAGGCCACTGTAAGGTTTAACACAGCTCTCAAACCCAAGTTAGTGTGAAGGAGGGAATAAGAGGCCTTGCACACTGCATGTATATGGAGCTCCTTGCTCATGGTCAGCTCCTTCACAAATGGGAGGAACAAGGGACAGAACCTACAAGGATACAAGGTCTGTGAAACATCCACAGACAGCACTGAGGCTGACACTTACCTTGGTCGAATGCTGAGCTCTGGAATGGACTGTGTGAAGTGCGGATGGGTGATGGGCAGGTACCTAAAGAACAGGAAAGGATCAATATTCCTCATGATCTCCTCAGGCCCCAGTCACCTGTAATCCCTCTGCACTGGCAAAAAAACACGTACAGGCCCTCTAAAACGACCAAAGCCTTTGAGCTCCAGTTATTCCTAGCATTATTTCGGTGGTTACTTAGGTACCCAAAACATGCTGACAAATTTAGCCCCTGGGGCCAAATCCTTCTTGCATTTAAGACTTCCACTGGACCTTAAAGAGTTTAGACAGCTTTTTTTCTTGCAACTTATACTCAAGATAAATAGTGACACAGGTAGAGAGCTAGTTCACTGAAACCTGGATGTAATAGAATATAATAGCAGATTTCCTTAGGCCTCAACTACTCCAGCAAGGGTAGATGTAACAGTATCTGGTGGCAGAGGGAGAAGTCTAGATCTGAATTGAGTAAAAGTTTAACCCCTTGCATTCCCCAAGAAGTAATACTATGAGCGTGTTTCCCCACCTGTGAGTATTCACTTCTCTGCCTCCAATGACTCGGGCAGTCACCTTCTGTCCAGCTTTCAGAGTATACGTTGGAAAAGAGCCTATGGGCACTTCATCCAGAATCCGGGATGCGTGGATTGAACCTGTCAGCTTGTCATCAATAGCAACTGTGACATGGGTTGGTCTGACAGATTTAACAGTGCCAGTAACAATATCCCCTGGGGAAAGCGAGTGTTTCACAGCAGCAAGTATCTCTTCTAACACTGTCTCAGATTCGTTCCGGACCCTTACAAAAACATTCTTCTTTGCTGGGCCTTGTACTGCTAATAAGACTCCGTGGTCATTCACCTTCACTTCTTTTAAGGTTGCAGAGATTGTTTGTCCAACCTTCAGTTTTTCGGAGTCAAAGCGGAAGGTGTCATTGAAGTGAGAGGCTATGGGGATAGCTGCCAGCTGGCCTGTTTCCACCAAGGACACGATGGCAAACTCTTCTGCTATGTGCTGCACAATGGCAGAGTGCTGGGAGTTCTCTGTGAGTCGCTAGACAGAAATGGAGATAGTGACTTACCCTGCTGAGATTTTGATTCTCTCCACTCTACCTCCCACAGTTCTAAAGGAGGAAACAGCCGCCCCCCGCCCAAATTCATTAATCTCCTAGAGTTTGACAGACAAACAGAAACATGCAAATCTAGAAACTGAACATACTTGCTTGGCTCTTTGTTTTAACAGTTTTTCCTGAAGAGAAACATACACCTTGGATATGAGGGCATCCACATGAAGAACCAATGCCTTGGTTTTCTGACCAGGAACAATACTTTTGTCTACAAATGATAACAAGAAGGTTTATCTCCTGACGACAACGAAGAATTATGAGCAACTGATCTAGTGGCAGATAACAGATAGGAAGTGTTGCCTGTGGTTCAGTTTAATTCCTGAAGACCATAGTGATAAAGCCTGCTTAGTTACTAACTGTAACTATGCTACTGTAATGAAGACAACTTGGTGACCAGAAGTGTAAGTTGTCTCTTTAAGAAGAGAACAGATTTTTCCAAGAGAGCGGGTTGCCCTCTTGGCTGCCAGGGCACACGGCTGACTCGTATTGAGTCTGCTGTCAACCAGCACCCCCAGATCCCTTTCTGCAGGGCTGCTCTACAGTCACTCCTCTCACAATTTATACGTGTGCCTAGCATTACTCCATCCTAAGTGCAGAATCTGGCATGTGGACCTGTTAAATTCCATCCCATTAATCATTGCTCAATGCTCTAATCTGTCTAGATCCCTTTGCAAGGCATCTTGTCCCTCAAGGGAGTCAACAACACCTCCCAGTTTGGTACCATCCGCAAACTTGCTAATGGTGCATTCAACTCCTTCATCCAGTTAGTTGATAAATATATTGAACAGAACTGGCAGCAGGACTGAGCCCTAAGGAGTACTGCTGGTGACTGGTCACCAGCTAGAAATGAGACCAAGATACGAGGCAAGATTAGGTCCCGTTTACAGATGGTGTAACAGAGGCACATGTAGGTTTAGGTGATATCTTCTGAATCACACAAATGGGTCAGCAACATATCAGGAAACTAAACTACTACTCAAGCCCATCCCTAGTCTGCTCAGACTCTTCCCATGTTGGTTCCTCAGCAGAATTAATTTCAGGACAGAAGTTTCAAAGCACAAGAGTGAAAACCAAAGCAAGCAGTTAAAGAAAAGACCCTCACCTCCCAAATGGTAGCGAGTGGCTGTCACAGTCAAGCCTGTGACACAGTTGCCACTGAACAGCGCTGAGCCATCCTCCTTCACATCCTGCACAATCAACTGCAGCTCCTTCCCAGGCACCAATTCACAAAGACTTTGGGCCATGCTGGACTCCCCTAAATAAAGGGAAGAAAAAGTTTGAAATCAGTTTTATCTATGCTGCTTCTTCACAAAACAAAAAAAGTTTTCACACTTGCTAAAGAAAGTATGAATGAGAATTTGCATCCACCTTCATAACAGAAAACAGAGTTTAGGCTCCTGAATCTATAGAAATACAAAGAAGTAAATTCTTAGATTTCATCAAAGTAGAAACACTTTTGTGAAATTAAGGAGCTGATAAATTTGGAAAGAACATTTTCCAATCCTATAAAAACACTGTCACACAGCATTGCATATAGAAAAAGATAAAAACAAAATAGATTAATACTGAACACCCAAACTAGACCTGTCACTTCATAATTATAAGGAAACAAAACATTAAACATTACTGGATGTAAAAAGAACCTAAAAAGACAACGATGGAATTTGATACAAATAACCTGCAATACATTCAGTATTCTAACATCAGAAAAACAGCCTGTGAGAAAACCTCAGCAAACCTGTAATACAACCAGGCAAATCTATTTGTCCAAACTCATGCTCATGTGAGTACTAGGTTCGGGCTATCACAAGCACTTGAGTGTCAGCATAATTATTCTGGTACTGAAGCTAGTAAAGGCATCACTATAGATTCTAGTCAAGCAGATTGTGGCTAAGGCTCAGGGAGGTTGAAAAATTCCTCTGTGAAAATCAGTTATCCCATGCACAAATATCAACAATATAAAACAACTTGATAATCACAGCATGCACAAATGTGGATTTCTGCACCATAAGACTGGTAGGAGCAGTTCTTGACTGCCAGTAAAAAACAATGCTAGTGACCTTCACTGTCATAGTTTAAAAAGCACTGTTAGATGGTCATTTCTCATCACTTATGAGTTACCAGCAAATACAGTATCACACAAATAATACATCATTACTCTTGTTGATGATTCCTCTTTATTTTGATGGACAAATCGAGTCCTATTTGCTTAAATGCAATCAGAGCACCTGCTGCCTGCAGCGTAAGGCAAGTAAGGAAATTCTTCTTAAGTCAAAGCCTTCTCTTTTGTTGTTCTAACCCTCCAAAAACATTACTCACTTTAAACTGAAGTACTATTCTTCAGAAAGCACCAGGGAAAAAAAGATCATGGCTCTACTGTCAGACAGCTAACTTGCCCAGCCCTTCTAATGTCACAGCAAGTGACACTGACGTACTGACTCAGGCCACCTCCAGTTGTTTTCTGTCCTTCCTCATCAAAGTAGTATAGAGAAGAAGTATAGAGAAGATATGATGTCCATTCTGATTCTTACGTGCCTATCACCCTTGTATCCAGGCACTAGTGCTGTTTTTCCTAAACTAAATGATTAGCAGGGGTAGGTCTTAAGTGCCTGTTTCCAATATATGAGTTTGCACCCAACAAGAGCCTCCCATACTGCTTATCAACATTCTCTTTTCAGGCATTTGGGGAAATTCAGGTTTGGGCATTGGAGAGCCCACTTTGCTCCACTGGTGCTTTGTGGCAATTCACTCAGGCACACAGAAATAAATTCTTTCTGGACTTCCATGAAAAAAAAGAAAAAGCCAAAACCCAAAACCAACAGAAAAACCATATGCTTAGACCTCTGCTGGCACATTAGATAGGTTTTACAGGTTGGCCAAACACCCCTTAGATCTGTAAGCTCTTTAGAGTTTAACATCTGTTTACTGATCAGAGAAATCAGGTCTGCAGACTAAAGCTCTTAAAATAGAAGAGCATAAAATACTAAAAAAATAACCATTGCTAGATTAAAAATAAGCAGATAGAGACAATTCTTTATGTAACACATAATTACATGGTGAAACTACGGCCACATGTCTCAGTTGATTAACTTCTAGATTGGTTCATAAAGCAATTACAAATAGTCACATGAAAAAAAGTGTATTCAAGGCTGGAGAAAGGCCCTGGTCCACAGAACATCCAATCTATCTTACCATGGCCTTCCTTACTTTCACCTTCATAGGCCCTTCAAGGTGCTCATCCTTCAGTAGCACTGTATCTCTTTTCCTCTTTTGATAGGCTATTTATCCCCTTATTTTTAATTCTCAGAACTTCAATCTGAAATCAGTGTAAGAAGCCTAACAGACTACATCAAAAAGAGCAGCTTCTTTGGCTTGTTCCAGCTGTAGATGCAAAAAGCCTTCCTGTCAATGGCAGACCCTACACACACATCCTTCTCCTAATAAGCTCCTCCTAGAAGCCAAGTCTTTGCTTGAACTGAGCTTTCTTTCACTTAAAAGAAAATGGTTTTCCCTTTTTGTTCCTCTGGAGCCCCTTTTTTGTGATAAGATCCTCTTTACCAGAACATATGCAATCTTTTACCTCTCTTTCTCAACAAGTTCCTGATGTCTTTCATCTCCTTGAAATATTGATTCAGCAGGGCAAAGCTCTCTGCAGCAGAATCGCCTGAGCTGCACTCTGACACCTTCAGATTGAGGAGCACACGCTGCTTTTCCTCATCAATGCTCATCACCTTTGCAATCACAGTCTGTCCCACTACAAAGTGGTCCTTGGTGTCCGTAACAAACTTGTCACTCATGGTCTGTGCAAAGGAAACAAAAGGGCAAGGGTTACTGAGCACAGCTGCTAACCATCAACCACCTGCAGTACTGTTCAGAAGGGGTTAAGACTTCATGAAAATGCATAAGAGAAATTAACAAAGACTAACAAAAAGCCATCAGTTACAATGAATTACTGAAGTCACGTAAAATCCTTGTTTGAACTTAAGCTCACTTGAATGAAGTCCTTTATTTCATTTTGGAAGTGAATTAAACACAAACCTAAAAGCAGCTTTTACCCTACTGGAGGAAGCTGTGCAAACCCAGGGTCCACAGCCTCACTGTTCCCTCCTAGTCACTGCACCTTTGCTAAAAGCTATGTTATCAGCATGCCTGATTACACATATGCTCTTTACTGAAGTGAATGCATTGCTTACCACTTTAGGCGCCAGTCCTGTCACACCAAAAGGGAACTCCACAAACACTCCGAAGGGCAACACATTCCTCACGTAACCAGTCAACAGCATTCCAGGCTGGATTTCAGAGAAGCTTCTCACAACTTGATCCTCCTGTACAGCAGAAATCACTGCAGACTTTCCGCTCAAGATCTGAACAATTAGTTAGGAAAAGTGGGAAAATAGGAATGAAAAGAGTTTGATACCAAGCAAATCTCCTGATGCTGCTAAATATTGGGCTAGAGCACTATTTGCAGGATAGACATCACAGGAGCTCAAAATCCTGAAATTCCAATTTCTGTCTTGATCTCTCTACATTAAAATTTAGAAACTGATGCCTCTTAAGCTGCTCAGCATTAAAGATGCATGCTTCACACTAGCAGAAACATTATCTTCCTAATATTTCAGTTCTGCTTTTTGCTATAAAAACTGCAAAATTTTTGCTGAGGTTGTGATATGATTAACAGTCCAGAAGCTGGCTAGAAATATCTGTCAATTCACAATAAAGTCCTGGTTCTGATGGGATTCTAGCAGCAGCTGAGCTGCACTTTTACCACAAGCAAGTTATAATGACTCTTTGAAGCATCACTAGCTTTATAGGCACTTGCACTTAACACACTAACTAGTATATCTTCTGTTTGTTGCAGATACTTTGGATTCCTGCCAGATATGCTTCCTCCCTCCCCCCTGCTTTGCTTGACTGGTTGAGGTGGCGAAGGATACGATATGCTCTCCCTTGACACTTAGGCACATAACTCTAGGCAGGACATCTCCCTCTTGAAGACAATGCCACAGGAGCTTGCAGTTAGCAACAAAGTCAGAAAGGTGCGCTGTGGGAATCAAGGCTATCACATCGCCTTCATCTTCTAAGATAGAAACCTCTAACCCGTTATCTTTCTTCCTCAAGACTTTCACATCAACCATCTGAAAAGAGAACAAATACAGTGATAAAAAATTCCAAGGTTCTTCAAAGTCATCCCTTCTAATGCACAGGGCACCAAATGCTGTGCTGCAGGTGCTCTGATGTGGCATCCTAGCTATATATGAAAAAAATCTCACATCAGCAGGGCTAAGCCTAAAAAACATGCAAACATTGATAGTAAAATAAAAAGCAATTCTCAGCTCCCAGAGAAATCAAGAGATAGAAACATTCTCTCAGTTGTGACTTTACATTTGAAGGGCAAAGGGAATAATTTAAACAAGATTAGAACTGTCCTGTTCCTGCATTAGCATCATCTGCAGGGTGCTGGAAACTGTTCTTTTCAAAGGCAACAGGGAAGCATTTCAAAACATTTTTCTGAAGTTGTCTTTTTCCAGGGAGCAAAAGCAGCTGCTTTTGGATTGAGAACACCAGCAGCATCCAGAAGAAAGAGGACTCCACCTGGGAGTAGGAGCACAAATTGGTACCTGCAGAAGGACTGTCCTGGGACTCCTTTATCCTGACCTTTGACAACAGAGATCTCAATTTTGATCCAGGAGGCAAACCACACAGTAAGAAATGCACATGTAATGCTAGTTCCTGACCATCAACAACTTTTCTTGAAGCAAAGCTATTCAAAGTGTTTCCAAATTGTTTGGAGAACAAGTAGGAAAAGGCAAGAAAGGGACCAGTCATTGAATTCAATACCTCTCCTATTTGATATTTCACATCCTGTTTCTTCTTTGGAGTACATTCCTTTTTGTCCTGCAGGGCAGACTTGCTTGATAACCTGAAGGACAACAACAGTCTTTCCTGCTCGGGCTCACATTTTAAGACTGTTACTTTAACAACCTACAGCAAAAAAAGATAAAACAAAAGCTTAATTCAGCTGACCCTCTCCCTTCTGCTTAGCCAGCCAACAAACAGCAGGATTAAAGACAAACGAAAGCACCAGAAAAAAATAATGAAGAAGGCTGAGATCTCTATAAACTTATCCACAACAAAAACAAGAACTTGGGCAACAGCATGGTTCCCAGAATGCCTGGTACAAGATGTGTAAGATTTGAAACAAACAGGAAAACCAGAATAATGCAGAGGCAGAAAATCTTGTCCTTCTGATTCTGTAGGTAAGGATTTTAACTTCCTTAGAAGAAAGTGCAGCCTAGAACCACAAACTTTTACTAAGATCTCAGTAACTCAAACAAGTGTCATCCCTATAGCACATACCATGGTGCCTCCTGTACACCAGAACAAAGAAAGCCTAAAAATAAAAACATCTCAGTGAAATACTCAAAAGATGACCTGACCCTTTCACACTCTAATCTGTTTAAATGGAGCACAAGTATTACTTGAAGTGAAAGGACATGAACATCTCTTGGTGTAGCTGGTTCTTCCAGGGTAAAACCCATGTTGCTGCCAACTCAACTGCAGATTTCTCTTCTGCATTCAAACACAAGGCATGGCATAGGTACATTAATTACCTGGCCTTCATGGAAGACTTTATCTGGACAGGATATGGGTTCCGAGCTCAGCTCATTCTTGGGTACCAGACCTTTGACATCATTGTAGAACTTTACAATGCAGCCAAATTCCCTCGCACACACCACAAAGCCATGTGTGATCAGACCTGGTTTTGCATCTTCATAGTTGGAGAGGACTGGAAGCTTTGACTGGATAAGATTTTTCTTTAAAGTAAGGATCAGCTTCTTTCCTGCAGGATTGCATTCTAGCACCTGCAAGGATAGAGTACAAGCAGGTTCAAAAAGCATGTCCACCATTGTCTGATCAATCCAGCTGCTCAGAACAAGACTGCAAAGCTCCTGAAGACCCTGCCTGGCAGCTCTCACCCGACACTTGACTTCATCTCCTATGCTGTACTTCTTCTCAGGCTGCTTCAGGATCACATCAGCAAGATGCAGGGATGGCACGAGCCCTTTAATCCCATCAGTCACTTTCACCTGCATCCCAATGGGTTTCAATGAAAACACTTTGCCCTAGAAACCAAAACAGGGAAAAGAATCATTAAATTCAGCATGAAGAGCAGACCATGCACAGGTACAAAACAGACAAGACATTGCATCACCATTTATCACCAAATCTAATCACCCTCCAAAAAAACCAAATCCTAGTCCAACCCACACTGCACCCAACCAGTCTAACCCATTAACATTTATCCATTACATAAGGTCATTTTACAGCTTCTTTTCCTTAAGCATAGGCTACTTCTGTAAAATCCCAATTGACTCTGGCAAACTAGAACAGAGATGTATCCAATACAGTCACGATTCCAACATAAAAATGATCACAACAGAGTAACTTCATGCCCATCAGCTGATTGTGATGGTGTATACGCAAACGTTTACTTTGAGTGCAAGGCCAGTGTTAGTTTCTTTCAGTCAAGTCTAAAAATGTATTCATGGCCAAAAATAAATGACTGACTGTGGCTAAAATCTGACTGATTGCCTTGGTGGGATCATGAATGAAAACCTGAACAAAATGGGGAAACAGAAGTACCACATTTCATTAATCCAAGTCCTGCAAGGAGAGGATTTCTCCTCACTTTTGTCTCACTAGTCTGGATCCAAAGTTGAATATACACATTACACAGAGGAAAGGCACATTAGGTCAATTGCTGTTCTAAGTATAATGGCCACACAGTACTGTGTCAGTCCTTCAGAAGCTCACCTGCACCACATCCCCTGTATGGATATCTTGGTATTGCAGAAACCGCGCTTCAATCATCTGACTAGGAAGGAAACACAAGAGATGACCAATCAGTCAAGGAAGGAAATTCAGGACAAGAGGAAACAGTCCCCTCTTTGCCTTGTCCCAAATATCCATTATCCCACAGCCCTCCCCAGTGCTCTACAACTCCAAAGTTTTCACTCCAACTGACCCATCTTCCAAAACAGCTCTCTGGACATAAAGCTCGGGGAGGTTCACCAGGCTCCATTCCAGATGACAGCCACACAGTTATGGCCACCAGCCATGGCTCCATGAAAGAGAAACCCATCATCTGCATTGCTTAAAGCCAAATAGATGGAAATACTTAAGAGGGAGAAGGAAAATGGGCTGGGACCTGGAAGACTAAGATTCAATTTCCTTTTCAGTCACAGCTTTCTGACATGATCTCAGCAGAACTAATTTAGTCTCCCTGTGCCTCAGCCCACCAACTATACTGATGGTGTCTCAACCCCCTCTAGTATGGGGAGGACATGCAAGATGCCCAGACAACCTGTCATGAGTCTACAGAGACACAAGCCAAAACCCCCAAATAGCAGGTTCCAGTCCAGCAAACCAATGTAGTATTTTCCACTCTTAACCAAACATTTCTAATGCTTCAACCAATTTTATGAAAGAGTCTACGAAACTTACTACTTCAGAGATACAATACACATCTCATCCATCAGGCTGTAGTCAATGATCCGACATTTATGTTTGCTTTCTGTCTTAAATGCCCCAGGTTTAAAGGATTTTCGGGTTTTGGAAAGATGTTTCAACTAGAAAAAACAAACTACAATTTAGTGTTTGGAAAAAGGAAGCACTGATGCAAACCTTGGATTGAAGTGGAAGCATCCACCCAAACCATTCCTCTAACACACCTGCTCTGCACAGCAGGTTTCACTAGTTCTTCTTCAACAACCCTCCTACATTGCAACCCAAACGAGGGGAAGTATGATTTGGCAAACACTTTCCACATTGTTCTAATTTTGTTGTATTTGTCTCACAAAGAACACAAAGGTAGAAAATAAAACCTCCTCCTAGTCTCCTTTCCTGGGAGGCAAAGATAGCTATGGAGGATGTCCCTTACCACCCTGGTACTTACTCGTGCAAATGCAAGAGTGCCATCATCAAGCTCAAAGACAGCTCCAAACCGTCTGTAGAAAGCTTTCACTGTCGACTCTTCCACCACTGCCCCCATGCGATCATTGGAGAGCTGGTTTGGGGATCTCCCAGGGTGAAGGAAGGCCTGCCGTAGGGTAAGCCGCACCACCTTGGAGGTGGGGTTGATAGAGAGGATGCAAGCTTTCATCTGGAAGAATACATTTGTTAAACATGTTTGTGAACAAAAGAGGAGAAAGGCACATGGCTCATGTTTTTAGACATGCTGAATTCTGTCTGTGTACAAGCACTTCCCAATATTGCTATTAAGACATCACTTCAGTTCTAACTGCTTCAGAGATGAGGGATTTTTGATTCTATCTGTTGTTTATGAACTAGTCTGGTACACGACCAAACAAGAAATTTTCCATCACTTGCCAGTTTCTCATGCTTCTCAAGTAAGTCTTCCATTACCTCAGGAATGGCTTTGCTCTTTACAGCTCTAAAGCAGTAATTCAAATGGGAGATAAGACAGACAGCTATTATTGTAAGATTTCAGAGATTATTCCACTGAAATGCTGGAAAAGATAAGAGATGTTACAAGCAACATACCAACTCCAGCCATCCCTTACCTTACCACTCCTTACCCATCCCAACTCCTTACCACTTGATCTGGAGAATAGTTCATGGATTTCTCTGGGTCCATGTGCATGAGATCCACAATACCAGTGAAGGAAGACAGAAAGCTCACTTTGATCCCCAGTGGGGCTACCTAGAAAAGGGAAGGAAAAGATGCCAAAAAAAATTGCGCTCAATTTTCATGCAGCTTAGAAACAGAGAGCAATTCTCACATTCCATAAAAAAGCACTGCCAGTGCTAATCAACAAGAGTATCATAAGAGGCTGGAAATCCACTAACAATTCTGCTTTCTAGATTATTTTGAAAAAAAGAATCCTTTAGTTTTTCAGTAATGCTGTGTTTTCTCTGAACACTATTCCAGAGGTTAGCAGTACTTTTCCTAGACAAAGGCCAGAGAAGCACAAAGTGGATCCTGTTCTGCTTCAAGCAGCTCCAACCGGAAGCCTTTATACTCATGGCATCACAACCAGGACAGAGATCACACCTCAGGTGAATGAAGTGGAGGAAGTGTCTAGCAGACAATAGTGTTTACTATTGCAAAGTTACTGAGCCCAAGCACAAAATTTTCATGGGCATAAACTTCCATCTCTACTTCACCTGTCTCCCTACCTTCAGCAAGGCTCAAAAACCCCCAAAAAACCCCAATGAAACCAGAGCTTACCTTCTGCACTCGAGCTTTCACCACCAGCCCTGGCAATAAATTAGAGAGTGTCCAGTTCTGTTGCTCTGTTGCAAGGGATGCAGCAACCTCTGATCGATCGATGGACAGACGGACCACTCTTCCCTCATTCTTTACTTCCACGATGACGCAGTTCAGGTTTTGGCCTATTTTCAAGTCAGACCCTACAAAGACAAGTCACAGCATAAAATCTCCACCAGGAACACTCAGAGATTCCTTTCCACTCTTTCCAAAGCTTTTTCAGAGTTCCCTCTATTTTAAGAGGTTAGAACTCCTCTAGATCTAAGTGAAGGCTACTGCCAGCAGGGATGGATGGGCTTGGAACAGTAACACAGTCAGAAGACAGGCTGAAACCCAGTGGCTTGTTGCAGACCAGCCACAAAACTGCTGTTTTCAGCAACTCACAAAGACTCCACCTTGACCCAATCTTATTGAGATGCACTAACACCACAGATACAACAATCTAATCCCTGTCATTCTCCACCCCTGCTTTAACACCAGCAACTCCTCCTGTACTACTGCTTACCTCTTTTGACTGCTTTGATGTAATTTTGGGCTTTCTGACGAGGCAGGAAAGCATGAGTCCCATTGACTCCAATATCAATGAGGTAGCCATGGTCTTCCACACTGGACACAAAGCCAGAGAGCAGCTGTTGGAAGGAAAGCATCACAATTCAGTACCATATGAAACAGCTGGGTCTTCAAAGAATGCACATCTAGTAAGAGATTCCCCACCCAAATACTCGTTTCATGGGGACAGAGAGCTGAGTTTTCCAGAGCAGCAGAAAGAACACTACATTCTTTCTTATTACAGAGCTCATCCTGCAGTAGGGTCTCAAGTCTACCCTTACCCAACTATGCATGGATGGAGCTCACAAACCAGTAGGGAAAAAAAATTGGGATGCTCAAAAATAGCAGGTGCTCTAACTGCAGGCACATGCCTGCAACCATACAGCTGGAAACACAAAACCTAAACAACTAAGCACCTCTGCAAAGCAGGTTAAATATTATTCTCTGCATAAATAACAAAGAAACATACTCATAAATTAGTCATTAAATAACTTGTCCCTCTTGAAACAGCATCAGGTGAATGGATTTCATGAGTGACAACCTGAAGCCAAGACACAATGTTGCCCTCTCCTCCCAAGTCTCTTCTATGATGGGAACAGCTCCACATTCTTCTCTGACCCCATGCAAGGACAAATCAAAACGTTCCTCTACACACTGTGCAAGAAGTGCCTCCAAAGCCTAAAGGCTGTGACAGATGCAGAAGACTTACCATGCCCAACGCCAGCGCTGAAGCGTTCAGACCCTTATTGACCTTCTTGGGGTCAATCGATAATTTGATGCTCCGACGTCCATTAGCGTTCCTCTCAACACTGGTTACAATGCACCTGACCAGTGTCCCTGGAGAATACATGTCCGAGAGCGAACTCAAGTCCTGCCCAGCAAGATGATCAAGTGAGAAACATACAAGTTTGACAATTTTAAATAATATAAGAAGGTCAGAATTTGTTACTGAAGTAGCTTTTGAAATCAAACTTCCATAGGAAAGTCCTGTTTCTCTGTCAACACTACGATAAAAGGCTGGAAACTCCACAAACACCAAGATCTCAATATAGAGGCGGGGATGACGCTGTGTGATGTTAGCAAGACTGGTAGGCTTTGCTTAAAAAGGAATACTGTGTGGGCTGGAGCCAGGAGGTTGCAGCTGAAGAAACATCTACAAAGCCAACAATGACCCTAGCTTCATCTCCCTCTTTAGCAGAGAAAAACACCACCACCCAAAGACTAGTGTACCTGGCAGATACCCCATTCCACTACACCCTGGGGAAATTCATGGAGCGATGACACCAGAGAGACAGGGTAACAGATTACTCCATCCATTTTCTTTCCAGCAATCAGCATTACCAGGAAACTGCAAAGTCTGCTTGGAAAAGCCAGTTCCAAACTAAGACCAGCCTACATTAGCACTACACAGCATCATGTTGCACGTGTCAACACACAATTAAACTGCAAGGACTGTGCTATTCCCCATGCCCCTGAGGAAAGCTTGCACCCTCACATCATCTTCCAACCAGTTCCCTAACTTCTTCCCATCATGGCTTACAGCCAGGAATCAGTACTTAGGTTCAGCAACAGATCTCTTCATGCTCAACTGGCTGTCTACAAAGTTCACGGACTACTTAGTCAAGGCTAAGGCACTGCAGGCGATCAAATTCAGTCAGCTGTGAAACAGCAGAAACAGGCTCCTAAGCAAGACCTCCAGGTTGGTTGTGAGGCATTATTAATACTCCCTCACTCCCAAGCACAAACTACAGCCCCAGTCCAACGTCTCACCTCCAGGAGTTCTCCTTGGGCCACCTGCTTGCTCAGCATTTTGCTGTAGGCATCACAGATCTGCGTGACTGGCACAAATCCTGAGAGTCCGTTGGGCAAGCTGATGACTAGCTCATAGTCACTGACCTCTTTTATACAACCAAGGAGCAGCATCCCTTCACAGACCGCCTGGGGAGGCAGGAAGAACAGCACACTGGGTATCTTGGCAAGTCAGTGGTAACAGGGTGGTCAACACACTTTTGTCCTTAATCGCTCATCTATTTCACAGGTTTAGTGAGGAAGAACATGCCATTTTTACATAGCCCAGAAGAGAGATGCACACAAAATCAAACATTTATCCACAAACCTCAACTGTGAGTGGTTCAATGTTCACAGAATTCTCTTTAGCAGCGGCTGTTTTGTCTGCCTTGAACTTCTTCTGCTTTCCTTGATCCTTTTGGCTCCTCTTTCTTTTATGGGATTGTTCTTCATGGTGAACCTAAAGCAGAGGGGAAAAACCATAAAAGCAGTTAAAGAGATGAACTTTGCACTAAGGCAAAACTCTGCTTCCAGGAATAAAATTAGAAGAAAATGCTAGGATTGGAGAAAAAGAAAGATAAAAAGGGAGCTATCTTGCTAATTCCTATATGTTTACAAGCAAGTCTTCCAGAATATTTCCTTCTGGGCTGAGGCTGTTCATTTATAAAACTGAGAATCTTGTACACGGAAAAGAGTGGCGCAAGTGATCTGCACCACACTCTGCTAACAAAAAGACCAACATTAGTCTATACCCACTAACACCAGCCTCACTACACAAGTACCTCGGGATAAGATACTTGTGGAAGCTTTAAAAGCTAAAGGCTGATTTATAATTTTGATTGAACCTTTTCCGTCATGCATCAGACCTCAGGGATCTTTAAGACATCAGGAGAACGGTGGATGTCAGCAGGTATCTCTTTCTGAATGTCCCTTCTATAGTTTACTATAGAAGTAAGGGATAGGGAGGATTGCAGATCATGTTCTGAAAGCAGAAGAGCTCTGATAAAAGTTAATCAAGAACACGCAGACAACATACATCAAACAGATTGTCCCGCTCTAACTTTGGGTTGGGTGTTTTTCCCTCTGTGGGCTTCTTCTGGACACCCCCTCGAGGAAAGTTTTCTTCCACGGATGCCATGCTTGCACTCCTACAGGACAAACGACAAAACAGAGATTAAGCTGGCAGCCGTTACACTCGTTCCTCACAAGCACTGAAGAGACGCAAGAGTGAATTCAGCCCCAAACTAAGTAAGAACTCAGACAGCTACTTCACAGCCAGGCAGTGAGAGCAGAAACTCACACCCAAACACATTTAACACTGGACTGCGCTGAGGTGTTGCACTGATCCTTCTAAACACGGGCATCTGAACATTCTGTACCACTGCCCGGTCCCACCAGACTGAAGTGTTGGCTTTTCAAGCACTCGGAGGCAGCACAGACACCCCCGAGCCTGCCCGGGCCGCAGGGTCCCTGCACGGGCGCTCACCACATGCTCCGGGCAGCTGGAACGGCTGGCGCTGGTGCCCAGCTGTGAGGGAGCACTGAGGGAGCCCGGCTGCACTCCCACCCCTCGGGCAGCACCTCCAGAGGGGGCTGCAATCCCACACACCCTTGTGCGAGCTAAAAATGCATCTATACACCCGAGCTGAGCCGCTCTGCGCTCAGCCGGCACCCGGCACCTCACTGACGCGGCCACGACCCGCTCTATTTACCACTTCTGCCGAAATCAGCACCGAAGCGCTACGCTGTCACACTCAAAGCAGCCCCCGGACCCATAAAGCTCCTTTAAACGGGAAAGCACGAACTAAAGCCAGAGCCCGGCACGGCTCGCCACAGGCCCCGCCGAGC
>VZRW01013704.1:658877-674731 GCA_013398125.1 Aegotheles bennettii | reverse complement strand
TCCCCCAGGGTGCCCGCGACCTTCAGCCGAGGGAGCGCCGGGGTCGCGGCTGCTGCGCCAGCGAGGGGGGGCCCGGTTCTGCGCGGGCCCGGGGCGGGCAGCGGGCCGGGGCTGTGCCTGACGAGGGCACCGGGCTGGGCCGAAATTGCTGTGTCTGGGCTCTGAGCCCGACTTGAAGGGACACGGTGACTCTTGCTCAGGCCTTCACATCGGTCAGGCGTGAGAAAAGGCGGCTTTGGCTCTCCAAGTGTACGGCACACATTTGGGGGTTTATTTCGTTAAGATTTTTAGCTATTACACAGTCAGTCCGGTTACTGGTACACTTAACGGGTTATACACCAGAGATGCGTTGCTGGGTTGGGTTGGCATAAGAGCTGCCTTGATGAGTGTAACTCCTGCTGCAGCGGTGCCTCGGATCCTCCTCCCTCTGGGGCACGGGGGGCTGCAGCAGCTGCCTGGCTCAGCAGGTGACTGTGTGGTGTCTGTGCTTCTTTGGACCTGAGTTAGAAGATAAACAACAAAAGCTTGTCCTAAACATAAAACCCCCTTAAACATTAGAAAAATATATCTCTAAACATGAAAAAGAAAATCCCTTTTATTATAAGGGTGGTCAAACATGAGAACAGGTTCCCCAGAGCAGTTGTGGTGTCGCCATCTCTGAAGATACTGAAAACCCAACTGGGCATGTTCCTGGGTTACCTGCTGTAGCTGCTCCTGCTTTGAGCAGGTTGGGGTTGGGCTGTGCAATCTCCACAGGTGCTAACCTCACTGTTCAGTGATTCCGTGTGTATGCTACTGTAGCCATGCCATGCTTTATTTGTTAATGAACTTGTTACAGTAGACCTGAAACTTTAGTCCAGGCATAGATGAAATACAAAAGTGTGCCCTCAGGTACTTTGTGTTTTTGTTGTTGCTGTGAAAGCACTTCTGAGGCTTTGTGGCTGACTCAAGGAATTTGCTGATCTAGCTAAAAACTAACCAGAAAAAAAATATTTTTATATAGATCTTTTTGAATACTAGAGTGTGCAAGTAAGACGCAATAGAAATCTGCAACGGAGCAGGGTGTTTCTTATTAACAGCATTTGAACTCTAATATGGCATAAAAGTTGTAAAGCAGCACTTTGAGTCACAAAATAGAGTAGTGTTCTAGTCTGAATCTGTCACCAAGTTTTTGGGTATGTAACTGAAGGTGTGTGTTAACTGAACTAGTGAAGATTTATCTTCATTAGGTATTGCAGATGCCTGAACAATTGGTAGAAGTTTGCCTGTGTTGAACGGTTGTGTAGGCAGGACTGGCAGGTCTCTCCTTTGTGCTTTCAGGAATTTCCCCTTTTGTCATCATCTAAATTTGGTTGAATGAACACTGAAAATCAGAAATGTTCTTCCCTTCACACCTAATTTCTTTGTCTGCCCTTGTATCACCTGTTTTATACCTTAAGATATGGTGCTCTGAATGTTCTTGTTCCTTAGGTGTATCCGCTGTCTGCTGAGTGTCCTGAAAGCAGATTTAATAGCTGACAATGAAAGTATGAAGTTCAGTGTAGAAATCAGTTTGATTTTTCTATTGATCCTGTCCAGCTGACTGTAAAACTTGTTAACTGCCCTGTATTACTTGTTAGGATAAGCAGCCATGGCTGGCCATGACTCGGGATCTCAACACCAGTTCACTGGATTTCAGAAGTACTTCAATGCCTACACCATCACAGGCAGGAGGAATGTACGTATATTTTTGCATATTAACTTGTGTAGTCTAGCATAATGGTGTTTTCTGGGGTTTAGACTGAAACTAAACTTGTCTTTTATGTTTTCCAGTATGTAATAGCAACATACACAGGTGTTGCAATGCTCATCTTGTATTTCAAGCTTAGACCTAAAAAGAAAACTCCTGCTGTAGCAGATAAATAAATGGTAAGTGGCCAGTGCTCTTCCAGGACCAAAATGTTTCAGCGCCAGCCCAGGAAGAAAGAATAACAAAGGACAAGTTGCTAATAATGCAATATAATTGGAGAGAGAGGAACACGGGCATGTGGGTTTCGTATTTGTCATTTTAAACCTCAGCTAAGTTATAAGCTTCAGCATTGTTGTTTAAGGTTAAAGGGATATCAGTCATTTCTTCTGAGTGTGCTGAAATTTGCCTGCTTGTAACTAAAATTGTCTGGGCTTGGGGAAGGGGGATGCTCAGTTACTAGTACCACTGTGCAAGGCTTACTATGTTTGATCTCTCTTCTCTCAACAGGTTCCTGGCATATCTGAACCTCCCATCTGTGTTGATGTAATGCACGCTGATGACCTGTTGTGGCTAATAAAATATAAATAATTACTTGTTTTGTTGGAAATACGAAATGGTGAAAAAAAGCATAAATGTGGCACTTCGCTTTTGTTTTTCTTCTGTCAAAAATAGTTATTTGTAGTGGAGATGTAGTAGTTGATTCCTGTCATTACTATCTTAACTAAACTCTACTGCTGTTATAACACATCCTGAAGTGTTCCGAGCACCTGGTAGTACCTAGGAAAGACCTCAGCAGCATCATGTAGTACCGACACAGAGCTTACAGCTGATCAGAGCGTCTCCACACTTCCATGTCTAGTGGGTAACAGTGAGCTTGCATAGTTTGCAGGTGCCTGGTTGCTCCCACTTTCTGCATTCCAAGCTACTAGCTTACATGGAAATAGTGTTATTCACTATTATTAATACAATTCAGATTACAACTTCTGTCTCAGTTGTCTGTATTTTGCATAGAACCTGTTTGGTTTTGGTGGAAAACCTCCCAAAATAGACAAAATCATGGTATTTGATCTTTTTCTGTTACTGGACTCTTGCAGAGGTAACTGCCAGGAAGCAAATGGCTTACTTTGCTCATGTTAAGCTCTTGTAACTCTGCACATTCACAAACAGTGACTTAAGTGGTTCAGTGTCTATTTTTCCTCGATGTAGCCTCTTGATAAATGAGGTGTTCCTGTCAGGATTAGGTACATGCAGCCTGCTCCCTGCCATTCTGTGAGCTGGCAGAGGCAGGAACAACCACGAAACCACGGGTGAGATGCAGAGAGTAAATTTGTTCTTGTTACCTTGCAAACCAGGGCATCTCCAAAGCAGCACCAGGGTGGAGGCACACAAGTGGGAATGCAGGTGCTGTGCAGCTCGGTCCTTGCTAGACAGAGCCTTCGAACCTGCTGCTTTTGCCCATATTTCAGGGATTTCTTGCAGGTGTAGTTTTTCACCGTGGTTTGATCTTTCTCACAGTAGGGCAGGAAGCATGTTTGATAGGGTGCCTCTGAGTATTGCAGGCCTATGTTACCTGAACACAGATGATCTACTTGTCAAGCATACAAGACTGAACAATTAGTATGATGTATGGGTTTTTTTGACACTTCAGCTGCAAGTCACTTAGGCATGTTTACAATCCTTGCCAATCTTCCGTTACCTTCCCACAGCCCAACACTGAAGCTTTTCAAGTCTTCTGCAGTGTGTTTCTATCTCCATGAAAACTCAGTGCTTTCTTTAGATGTTGCATTAGTGGATGTGATTACAGGGCACTGCACCTCTTGGAAGAGTGCCAGCAGCAGGGATCGAACCTGGCGTTTCTGATGCTAAAGCGTGCTATGGACTTCCCAAACTGAGGGCAGCAGGAGGTAGGCATGGGTGCTGTGCAAAAAAAATAAATCACAGGGTCTTTGTGGTCTTTCACTCTACTTCACGTAGTCTTAAAGGCATTTGTAAAAGCTGGGCATGTTCCTCTTCTGTGAGTTTGCTTGTGTAAGTGGCCTCTGCTGTATACATCTTTCCAGAGGAATAATGGTGCTTGTAACTGTAATAGACCTAATGAGCCCATCGCTTCCTTGGAACCAGATTTAGTGCAATGACTAATCATCACTTTCACCCTTGCTGAAACACCTTGTTTCTCTTAGCGGAGTGCTCACAGTTGGTTATAAGCATTGCTCTTGCTTCTATTGCAGTCATGGAGGGAATAACCTTGTAACATACAGACACCAACCATCTTGTTTTAGTATTTATTATAATATCAAAAGTACAAAACTGTACAAAATACAAAGGCAGAATGTGGCAGTGTTTTTAAGCTGTCAACATTGTACATACTTTGTTTTCGGTAACTTGTTTGATTCACCATAATTGTACTTAAATCCAACTGAGAGCTAGGCAGTTTTGCTGAGGTACCATTACACAAAAAAATACCCCAAAACCCGTAATAATTTAGTTTTAACCTTTTTTCTTTAAAGAAAATTTTCAGGTGAGTTTCCTAATGACTTTTCCACCTTTTATTTTCATGTATAATGCCTGTAATAGACCTTTACTCCAAGAGTTAGTCAGAGATGAGAGGGGAGGTAGTTCTCCATTTACTTTATCTTAGAAATATCAATTGTTTTTATTTTCACTAGAGAGCCAGCAGATTGTTCAAGCGTCCAAGCCCTTACTGGAAAATAATGAGGAACACATTTCTCTGTATACAGCTTGTAAGAGATTTAAAAAAAAACACAAAAGGAAACCCAAAACACACAAACAAAACCAAACCAGGCCCAAATCCACACCAAACCAGGTTTGTCCTGTGGGGGTGGTGCTTTCTGTTCAAAGACCTGGAAATAAGTTACACTTCAGTGTTCGCGTGTTTTACTCTTACTTAGAAATAAAGTACTGAGCTTTACTGGTTGTTTAGGAGGACTTACTGGGGTATAATGTTTTTGTGGGTGGACAAGCTGGCCCTTCCAAAGCAAACTGATAATATACTTGGGACTGATCAGTCCTTTTACTCTGCAATAATGTTTCAATTTCATGGCTAGTTTTACATTTTAATATATTAACCCTTATGCGGGTTTCTTTTAGAGTTCTTTAAGGTCTAATACAACATAAAAGTGTTTTAAGTCTGCTTTTTTAATAATGGGTATTTCAGTTGTGCCTCAGTCCCTTTTTTTTTTTCATACAATAAAGTATGAAAGTAAATAAAGTTCACATTGCACTTCTGGTCACGTATCACACTTACAGCATTGGCTACCTGTGAAAGCAGAATAATGAGATCTGCATTTCTGGTACCTCAAAAGAGCACAGGAGTTTGAAATCTCTTCAGGACTTACTACGTGGATGCATAGAACCCACACAAGTAACTTCATGGCAGTTCCCACAAGCTTCTGCCTGTAGGACCTACTCTTTCAATGCCCTGTTTGTGGCTGTGATGCTCTCACCATACCTGTTGTCCAGCCCAGGCTATAGTGAATTAAACTACATTCTTCTTTTCTGAAACTGAACAGTTTTTGCTTGTGTTTGAGATCGATTAAACATTTGCTAACCATAAATTAAGTGCTTTAAAAAAATCATTTGAAAACACATACCGAGGCTGCTAACTTTCCACAAGTTTCAGCAGAGCTCAGTACCATCTCTGAGAGGAGACAGCCATTTTCATATACATATATATATATTTATCAAAAGCACCATGAACAATTCCGTATTTTAAAACCACAATGTCTTGTCAATCTCCAGCATTTTCAAACTGTGGATAAATATGAAAGAGCAGAACTGAGAAGATGCTGCTTGCATTAGTTTATATAGTTTTGCTTTTCCTGCAACAGATGAGGTCCACCTGTACAAGACATTCGTCCTCGTCTCACATCCTGAGGTCACTACTGCAATGACTTGGCACAGTCAGTCTTAACAGCTGCCCAATTTACTGCGAACTGTAGGCTCCTGCAGCCAGCAGCAAGTTCCTGCGTGTAAAATGGAGGTGTACAACAGGGGTTGATTTGGTCATGTATGTACCTAGTAACAACTCCTGTGAGTTTTCAGGCAAGTTTATATGTCCAGTGGCTGTAGTAAAGTCATCGGTTTCTAAATCTTCAAATGCTTTCACAGCATCCCACAGACGAACTGTGTTATCCATTGAACCTAAAAAGATAAAAGAGCAGTTTGAAGTTTTTTCTTTTATTAATAAAAAAGGTATATAAAGAAGTTACTAGGGAGCAAGGTAACAGAAATTAAAGCTTGAAATGCAGGTTTGCTCATAGCTGTAGACTTTATGCCCTCATCCTGCAAGGAAACAGACTTTAACAAGCTTCTAATATGCTGAATGCACACATAAAAGTCATCAGGATTTCAGCTTTCCTGTAATCTAACCTGAATGTCCTGTGGATAAAGCACAAAGAACTACTCTGTCAGAACACTCGGGCTTGGATTGTATCACCTAATGCTGAAAAAGCAGGACCATCCTGCGGGCTAGATGCCAGTTTCAGGAAATGTTTATGATTCTAAGTCACATAATAACGGTTTGTTTGATACAGGGAAGACAGCAGAATTTTGCAGGCCTCGTGGCCAGTGCTTTTGTTGGAGCACTGGTAGATAAATTGAAGTAAGCACCAAGCAGGCTGGATCAAACCTGTACCCTCTGTTAGCTTCCATTCGAGCAGTAGTGGCTCCCTGAGGATTCTCACTGCACTGCATTTAGAAACATACTACTAAATAAATCTAGAATATTCCTAGCCTAGTTTCATAAGGAAATTATCCTGATGTAATCACAGTGTCTGTCCATCATTTCTTCTGTCAGTAACTCAAACTTGTTGGTTAATTTCAACAATTGACAGAACAGAACAAGTTTCAAATTCATTAAATTCCTATACATTTCAAGAAAACAGTTCACTAAACATGGAGAGACAAAATGTTTCCTTCCATGAAGGGAAAACTGGAAAAAGAGCTCTGCTCTATTAGACACCAGAGAATCCATGTGGCCAGACAGGAGAAACAAGCGGGCTTCACAAGTTCTGCCGCTCATAGACCTCATTGTTAATATTACATGCCCATTTCTGTGTCAAAAATCTACCATGAAGAAATAGTAAGGGTGTAAGTAACTCATCCTCCTTTCTATCCCTTCCTCTCTCTTCTTTTCAGTCCTGCTGCACATCCCATTCCCATTCCAGTATCCTGCACCTCCCTAGTCCTTCCTCAGTTTAAAGAGCCAGTTATATCATCCCTCTTTGGACTCACAGAACACAACAGAAACTTAACTGTTTCAAATTAATTTTACCTGATGCTAAGATCTCTCCATCTCTACTGAATCTGAGCGCGTAGATTGTGTCAGTGTGCCCTTTCAATTCTCCAACCATCAAGCCATGTCCAATATCCCACAGAAGAACTCTTCCATCTGTTGCTCCAGTAGCCAGGAATCGTCCATTAGGAGAAAATGCCAATGAATGAATTGGTCCCTAAAAGAGACATTTGGGGGGGGGGACCACACAAGTTAATTAAGTCTACTCACATTCAGTCAGTTAAGCTGTATTTGTTCTCAACACTGCTCTTCAGGATCTTATCACAGAAATAAAATCACTTTCACACCATGAGTGATATGCCTTTACCTTATGTCCAGTGAATATTCTTACACAATTCCCATTCAATACATCCCAGAGCCGTACAGTCCTGTCTGCCGAGCCCGTGGCAATATAGTTAGAGTTTGGATGAAATCGGGTACACGTCACATCAGCAAGATGGCCAGCAAATATCCGTAAAGGCTGGTAGTGATCTGTTGCCCACAGACTGAAAAGTAAAGCTTTATTAATAAAAAGAACCCTATTGAAGTTCACTATCTGTTGCACAATGAGGAATAAAAGGAAGTAATTATGCAGTGGTTTCCTACTGGTCAGTTTACTGAATTAGCAGGATCTGTTTTGGAAAAGTGTACTTTTCAGAAGGGAGAAATAAAGAATGTCTGTCAAGTCATTAAGAAAATGGAAGACAATACTTATAATCAGACGGTCACATAAGAGGACACCATCTCTTTAGTCATCAGATAATCTGATGTGTGTTGAAAAGCAAAAAAACCTCTACATTAAAACATTTGTTCAGTATTTTAATCAACATGAAATAAAATTTATTTCCAGTAATAGGGTAGGCTAGAGTATTATCAGCTAATCGCTTCCATGGTTAATCCACCACAAACTGACCCAGAGAAGTAAAAAACCCACCCAGTTTCTTACCGAGCCACTCTGTCATGTCCCCCTGACACAAAGTAATAACCATACGGAGAGAATTGTGTATCCCATACTGGATAGTTGTGTCCTTTATATCCCACCAAACACGTGAATGTTTGGAGACTCCACAATCTAACAGTGCCATCCTCAGAACAGGACAAGAGATAGTTCCTGTCACAGGAGAAAGCATAGCATATTACATACCAAACAGGGACTGTACAACCATTGCATAAACACCGTGAGATGTTGATGATAAGAACTGTCCACTAACAGCATCTTCTCAGCATGTCACGTATAAATCAGCGTTTTGGTGGGGTAAGCAGCAATAACCAAGTCAAGCAGAAGCCAGTCCTAGGCCCTCATGCAAAAAAGAGAGACCTCTGGATGTTGATTACCAATTCTGATAACACAGCAATACTGAGGTGCAAAAAAAACCCCAAACAAAACAACCCACAGAGCTGGTCTTTGCTCAAGAATTCCAGTTATATGAAAAGATTACTAGTAAACTGCTATACTATTGTTATTTAAAAAATTTAATCTTTTAATATAACTATAAACAAAATTTCAGGATTCCCTGGAAGAGAATTCATATCACGTTCACATTCTCGATTCATAATTACAGACTCTATATCCACGTTCTACACAAAGTTTACTTCTCAGCTGTGTTTCTGTGACGGTTGTTTCCTGACTAGACACATGGAAAAGCAAAACTTTAGACATTTAAATCTCCTTTCTACTGTTCACACTCTCATAATCACATAATGTTTTTAAATCTCATATTTTAAAGACACTATTCCATACATTTTGAAAATAAAGTCCCAATAAAATATGAGAAACCTGAAGCACAGCAATACGCTACTCAGTCTGGTTTTATGTTTTCCAAGACTATAAGTGAAATCAATTCTGCAGTATTTTTCCTCTCTACAATTCAGTTAGTTAAAACCAACTTAAACTACAGTTGGAAAATTAGATGGTCTGTTCTACCACCTGAGTCCTGAAGCTCGAAAAAGGTGCTGGCATCCTTCACTCCAGTTGATTTTAGTAATAGCTGACAGCGCCCAACACCCTGAGCATAACAAGTACTTAAGGGATTTTTTTAAGCTGAATAAACAAGAATTGCTTTAACCTTCTGGAAAAAGCTGCATTAAGAACATGTTTGCATTCAGTAGCATACAATTACAACTCTAGACAAGCAAGCTAGTTAGCTTGTAAACTTATTTTACCTATCAGGACTGAAGCTGGTGCCATAGACAGGTCCACTGTGACCATATAAAATCTTCAACTCACTTGCTGTTTTCTCATCCATGATCCTCTCCAAGACATCGTCTGATTCTTTGTCGATGAGACTAAGGTCTGCAATAGTTCAAAGTTCATGTATCACAATAACTGTCAGAAGTTCAAAGATAAATGCCATGAACAGGAAAACAAGTAATATTCTCTCTAAAAGAGGCAAGTATGATGTGAACATGACGAAGTACCTGGGAATTGATAAGTTTGAAATATACAATGGCATTTAAAGTATTTTTACCATTGTAAAAGGTGAAAATAATGTTTTACATATATAACCACTCTTTCTTAAGTCTCCACTAAGAGATAAAATAATCTTGGCATGTGATATTTTTCATACATATATTGTTCAGTCTCCAAAAACAGTAACATCTTGATAGAGATGACAAATTTTCACACCTTCTCCCAGGAAGTTAACATTCCACAAACACACTTTTCAGACATGATTTGACAGCTGCACACTACACACAACTTTAAATAACATTCAGTCTGTAGGCTACTGTTTGCTGAACATCACAACCACATCTCAGTCAAATATCTAGCTTAAGAAACATTTGCACAGTATCTAGGCTCAGACACAACACATTGTTACATAAAGAGCAGAATTAAAGCAGCCTGGTTTCCATGAATCTGTATAGGTTTTCAGCTACAGGACATTTTCCTCCATCCTTCTCAGAGTTCCCTCCTATAATTTCCCCCAGAGTACCTCTAGTCTCTCCCCTAACCCACCTGTCTACTACACCCTGTAGTAACCATCCAGTTAAGAAGCCAGATGGCTAGTTCCACACTAGTTAGGGCTAGTTCCAAGCTCCGTGCACTGACCACCCCCCAGCAGCTGGACACAACCAGATTTCTCATTCTTTTAAAAACGTTTCTCATGGTAGTATAAGATGCGATCAGACATCTGTGCATGTATTGCCTCCTCAAAGTGAAAGCATCTAACTGCTGAAGACAACTCTCCTGACACAGACATCTTTCCCTGTTCATGTGAAACCAGCTGTCGCAAGTAATGCACGCTCATCTTAAGTCTTATTGTCTTAATTACCTGCTGCTGTTTTCACACTACGTAGCTTTTTCGGAGTCACGGACCACACTCTGACAGTAGAGTCAGCAAAGCCTCCTACAATCATGCTAGAGTCATCCGTAATATCCACAGCAGTCAGACCCTATGCACAAAATCGCCATTTATATTGTTTCTATTTTCATGATGCATTTCAAATATTACAAAACCCTAAGTACTAATAAGAAAATTAACTTATTTAAAAAAAATAAGATGGAATTATTCTAGGCTAGACATAAATGCACATAAATTCTTGCATCATTAAAAATAAAGCTATATGAAGGAAGCACAATCAATTGTGACAAAACAGTACTGTTTTCCAGTATTTTGGTGCAAAACATCTACTGTATTCTGTAGAATACACTTAGGGTCCCACAGGAAAAGAGGGAATTATGACAAAATCAGAGCAAAACTAAGGAATGTGGACATTAAATAGCTTAAGAAGTCTTTAAAGAGAATTTTTAAGATTTTGGAACATAAACTTTGCAATGCTTATTCCAAATATTCCAATAAGCCTTGCCAACTCTGCTAAGTCTTCTTTCTTTATTAAGAATGATGTTTATAATTTTGATTCCCTTTCCCATATTACCCGAACTCTTCTTTTACCAACCTGGTAAGCATTAAGGAACGTGTAGAAACAGATGGAGGGCAGGCACTCTGGGCCAAGACGCACACGCCTTGCAGCTTCCTTCATATTCATTACTTTATCCAGCTTGTCAGAGTCTTTCAATTCAGGCAGAGGAATTCTACAAGAAACACACATTTTTACAAACTAAAAGCATATTCCACATTGTTAAACTAAACAAAGAAAGCAAAATATTCACAGGCAACCCTATACCCTAATATTCAAAAACGAATCAAGAATTAGAAAAAAAATGGAAGACTATGTAAAAAATTAACTGATGAGAAAAGGAGCCAGTATGAATTTTATGAATTTTATTAATTTCAGACAGGCAGTGGAACAAGATAATTGAGTATAATCTGAAAAAATCAGTGGGTAACTGAGTAAAATCTTGCCAAGGGAAATCTAAATTGACTTGAAGGGCAAAGACAGAGGGTTTTATTCTGAGCTTTCCATTATTTCCCTTAGGAGTTTTACAGCTAAAGCTGTGTACAGCTGAAATAGCCAAAGAGCTAAAAATGCCATGTAAACAGCAATGTGGATTTGGCATGACAAGACCCGATTTAATAAGGCTTCCCTACACATCATTCCCTTGGTACCTGTTTTGGGGAGGAGCATTAGGGTCTTGTTTTTTACTTTTTGATCCTACACTATCTTTTTTAGGTTTTTTCTTCTTTGGCTTTCCTTCTTCATTTTCTCCTTCTTCATCTTCGTCATCCAAAGGCACATCAAACTCTGGTTCTTTCAATAAGCCAAAGAAAACCTGCAAGCCAACAAAAAATACATGAAACAAAATAGTAATTGCTGTTCTTACTGAAAACTAATTCTTTTTAATGGAAACTTTTCACAATATAATAGTCCAAGCAATAGAGCTGCCCCTTTAAAACTGCTATGTTTAATATTACTGCATACATTACTGCTTAACCCATAACAAATGTAGCACAAGTTCTGCTGTTTTACCCAGCAGCAACTTATCTGGTTCTCTCACCATCTCTTAGCACTTCCTTAAAGCAGAATACCTATAGCTTCCATAATTCCTCTCTATAGTACCGTGGCACTACACTGTCAAGGTCTACACAAACCATCCTGGCAGTAACAACTGGCAGTAAGAATTACATCTGTTGTACAAGAGAGGAAGCCAAATAGTCTTATATCCATTTTAAAACCACAGAACAATTCAGGAGTTAGTTTAAGTTTAGTTCAGTGGGCTGAATACAAAGTTGCCTCTCAATGGGGTTCAGCAGTTTCTTCTACTAGAAAATGATGCATCTTGATGTCCCTACTCCTGTCAACAACTATTTGTACAGCTCTTTTAATTTATTCTGTTCACACTGTCTTAAGATCTCATGTGACAATTGTCAGCCTATACTAAGGTATCTCCCTGAAAAACTACTGAGAATTGTTCAATTACAAAAGTGCAATAATCTTTCCCTCCTACCTTTGCTTTATTAGCCTCTCGTTTTGCCTCCCCAGCCAAGCTTCCGACCATAGCATCTATCTGTTGTTTACTGCGAGGCATTCCATCAAAGATATCAATGTAAAGATGTTCCTGAACAATGTTCCAGATCTGATTGTTCTGCTTTTCCTGAAGATGCCTCTTCAAGAGCTGGTAAGAGTCACGGGAAATACGCAGCACAAATTTGCTTGTTCGGAAATCCAGCATGGTTTCGTTACCTTTCATATGTTCTTTTTTGGTTAAGCTAGACAATACACGCAGGTCATCCTGGTAATAGCACTCCTGGTCGCCATGAAATCTATTGAAACAATTTAAGATATGATAAAAGATTGATTACAACAACATTATCTCATAAGTGCACATTTATTTACATTACTTGAATGTGAAACATACGTAAGGGCCTTTGGAAGCTACTGACTGCACATGGTATCATTTTTCTGCTGAAATAAATTTCACCCTGGGAAAGATACACCAGTGATTTACTGTGCACAGTAAGAGCACTCAACAGTTAAAAACCAAGATGAAGAGAACACACAAATGGAACCTCACAGAATTTCATACACCCAGAAGGGTTCTCACTTGAAGTAAGCAGTTCCACTGACATGTTTATGTACAGAAATAGAACTCTAATTTGTGGTATCATAAATTACAGGGCATTTTTCATTACACAAGACTACCTGGATATATTTACATCTGGTTCATTATATGAATATACACATTTTATAGTGAACATGTTTCTCACTCTCCACTTGCATTATATAATAGCTAACATACATCTACAGTCTTCCATTTTTACTCAAACCATATTATAAAATATTTGTTGCAGGGAACATTTTAACTATTCACAGAAGCATTTTTGCTGACCATATTGGAGGGAGACAAAGTTATCCTTTTGGATTGTGTCCTGGTTTTGCTGGGATAGAATCACAGAATCAGTTTTCTGTTCAGAAAAGCCGCATTTTTGCAAAGATTGCAGCATCTGACTCCATGAGAACAAAGTTGATAAGACCGTTTGTTTTAGTTCGTGGCCAGTTGTGGTGTGTGGGTTTCCATAGTGATCAGTCTTTGGTAGTTTTGAGCAAGCCAAGTGCTAAAACTAAAAAAAACAAAACCTAGAGCAGCTGACACAAGCCGGCCAACAGAAGTATTCCATACCATAAACAACACGCTCACTATAAATCAGAGAGTTTGCTAGGGATGGCTCTTTGTCCTCAGTGGTTGCCATCCTGGGAGAGTCTCAGCCGTCGCTCTGCCCCCAAGGCCTTCTCGCCCGTTTGCTGTCACCTCATGCTTTCACAGCTGGAGCTGTGGTGCTTGCAGTGTTTGACATCTGGCATTCACTGCCGGGAGCACAGGGCTCGCAGTCGGTATATGGGCTGAGTATAACTTTGTCCATTTTATATTAGTATTAATATCAGGTTTTTACCACTACTTCATTAAATCTGTTTCCATTTCAACCCAGGGGTCCCCTTTCCTTTTCCCAATTCCCCTTCTCAGGTGGGGAGGGGGTCACTGGGTGATGGAACAGCTGACTGAACAAATACAGATTGAATATTTCATAATTGGTCTGAATCCAGGAAACAAATTAAATTTAATTTTCTTCTCAAGTGATAAAGAGGTGAAACATAGCAAGAGCACAGCAAATTATAATTAGCCATAAATTAATTCCTTTAATCTCATTTGAAGAATTTCAATAGACATGCTATGACATCAGCAAATATTTATAGTGTACATCACTTTGGCATCTCAGTGCAATTTTCCAGTGCTAAAATATGACCCCACAATCATTCCCTAAGGAAGCAGCATCTCTTCCCTAATACTTCACAGCAAAGAGCCCATCAGCTCACCATAAAGATGGTTCAAAATCTGCACATGGACAGTTCAGAAGCACGTAGTTTGCACATCTAACTTAGAAGGCTGGAAAAGGATTTAACAACAGTAACTGTAATCCATGGCACCATCACTTCAGACTCCAAATCTCTTCAACATTAGAGAAGAAAACAATACATACATATATGTACATGTATAGACCTATGCTACTATAGTTTACAGATTTAATCAATGTAGCAAACACAAAATAATGCAAATGCACAAATAAAAATAAATTACCTTTCAAAAAAAGACTTTGCTTCACTCTCATGTTGATTGTAGACCAACTCCAAGTACATGTGCACAAAGAGAGGATAAAACAGCTGAGACAATTCTGCTCGATGACAGTCCAGGGAACACTCAATGAAGTGTTTTAATCCACTGTAGTATTCCTCGTACAGAGTCGGGTCCCCTTGCTGATTGTAGGCAGACAACACTGCACTCACATCTGGCTGATCTTCCACAACAACACCTCCTCCAACTGCAAAAGCATTAACATATTACAAGAGCTGGTAAGACAGCCCAAAAAAGCTAGCAAATACACAAGTGGCTAACAACTCTGCTAACAACCCACTAGAATTATTTTGCTTCCAGTAAACAAGCAAATTAAGTTCATCAAGTCAACAATTCACCAAGACCACAACCACTTCAGGGCTGTGACTTTTTGTCACTTGCTAAGACTCTGAGAGCTCTGCTCTCCATAGCAGTCATTACGCATTTTCATTGTTCTGTCCTCTATACAAAACCAACCCTATCAGGTGATACCAGAAACAAATTAGCTTTATTCTATACACTTACTGAAACTCAGACACATCGGTTCCTGAAATTGCATACTATTCTGTAAAGCTGCCCCACAGAACACCTCAATTAAAAATACTTAACTTCAGTTACCCAAAGAACATCTCAAGTACCCAGCAACTCAATCCAAAAATGCGTATAGCCTCCTTAGCAAGTATCCTATGGCTCTTTATTCAAAACACAGCCTCTGTTCTCATCCCTGCATCCACATCTTGGAACATCACCTCTCTAACTAGAAAGAAAACCTCCAGCCTCAAGCTATGCTGTTAGTCGAGATGGGCCACAAAGACAAGGGGAAGCACCTCTCCCTTTGACAGTGCCTCCTGTAAACACGATGGATCCCCTATCCTTGGTCCCTTGCTCCAGGGGGGGGTCACCCCCGGGAGATCCCGATCTCTTCTCGAGTTGTACGGGTGAATGACACAACCAGGGGTCCTCCCAGAAGGCCGGGGCAGACTCTCGCCTCCCGTCTCAGGGAGGGTGCCCCAAGGGAGGCGTGACCTGACACGACCCCTGTGGCCCAGCATCACGGAGAGACCCCGAGGCTCAGGGTCCCCCCAGGCCCCAGGGGTCCCGCCGGGAGGGGGCGGCCCCCGCCCCGGGCATGACCCCACAGCCCCGCACGGGCCCCACCTTTCCCCGGCGGCACGGCGGGGACCGCCGCCACCCCGGGGCTGGAAGAGGCGGCGGTGGCGACGCTGCCTCCTATGGCGATGGCGGTGGCGGCGGTGACCCGGCTGAGCAGCGCCTCGCCGCCGGCGGAGTCCGCATCGCTGCCCGGGGCTCCCAGCAGCCCGGCG
>VZRW01013704.1:617468-654814 GCA_013398125.1 Aegotheles bennettii | reverse complement strand
CTCTTTAGCTTGGAGAAAAGGAGGCTGAGGGGTGACCTCATCCATGTTTACAAATATGTAAAGGGTGAGTGTCAGGATGATGGAGCCAAGCTATTGTCAGTAATGACTAATGATAGGACAAGGGGCAATGGTTTTAAACTGGAGCATAGGAGGTTCCATGTGAATATCAGGAAAAACTTTTTCACTGTGCGAGTGACAGAGCACTGGAACAGGCTGCCCAGAGAGGTTGTGGAGTCTCCTTCACTGGAGACATTCAAAACCCGCCTGGATGCGTTCCTGCGTGATGTACTCTAGGTGACCCTGCTCTGGCAGGGGGGGTGGACTAGATGATCTTTCGAGGTCCCTTCCAACCCCTTAGATTCTGTGATTCTGTGTTTTAGCTTTTAGTTCTGAGTAAACCAATTACAGTATTGAGCACCTCCTATTCAGGAGTGTTGTGTCCTGTACAGACAGAGAGCTGCCATTTACTTGAGTTTGAAAGTTGAAAGATTTGCTTCATTTTATCTCTGACAAATTTATTTGGGGGGTAACTGCTCCTCTTGCTTAAACAGATGGTATTGTATAGTGGACATGTGACTTTTATGGGGTTTCTTTTCTTTACAGTTTGTAAAAGCTGCATAGTGAGACACTTCTACTACAGCAACAGATGTCCAAAATGCAATATTGTTGTACATCAAACACAGCCCCTTTATAATATCAGGTAATAAATTCACACCATTTTTATGGATGTATTTCCTTTTTCAAGTTTTGCTGCTTGCTTTTAAATGTTTTGTTTTACAGACTTGTAGTGCTTTCTTATTTCAAATGGAGGAACAGTTACAAGAAACACATCCTGTTCTTCGTTTATGTAAGCTTCACCTAGATAGTGAAGATAAAAATATTCAATTTCTTGTTTTACCTAGTTTGTATCCCTTTATAGGATCTATTACTCTCCACCCTTGTTGTTTTGGTTTTTTTGCATTTGTTCAGTGTTACAGATGATACCAGATCTTAACTATTTGTTTAGGTTTCTTTTTAGACAAAGCTTTGTTGGCATGGTGTGCTTATTATTAACTCTGAAAACTGGGCTTTAGTTTCTCAGACTGTTCACAAATTCCTGAAGGGTGGTGCTTTAAACTTTATATGGCTTCTTCTGCTGAAGCTCTGCTATCAGGACATGAATTTAGACAGATATGGAACTGTTGCTCTGTCACTCTTCTCTTTATATACAACGTATTTCAGCAGTGTATTTGGCATCTCAGCTATGATTTAATGAAAACCATTCTGTATTGTACCAAAGACTCTTTGTTTTTTTCTCTTTAACAGACTGGACCGACAGCTACAAGATATAGTCTATAAATTAGTTGTCAATTTGGAGGAAAGTAAGTTCCTTTATTACCACCTAGACATTAAAAACACTGAAAAGAAAACAATAATTCAAAGCCCCATTTCTACTCTGAGCTCTTTAAAATAGTTTTGTAATACTTGGTTATAAATTTTAGTGAATCACCTGTTCCAACTGACATCTTTCTGGCTGCTAAATGCTATTATAGGTAGTGGTGTGTACTCTGTCTCATGAAACACAGGTCTTAATGTATCCAGATAAACATCCGGGTAATATTCCATAGTCAGATCTCATATTTTTGTGTAAGTACAGAAAGTATCATTCCAACTAATAAGTTCGATTACCTCAGCTGAAAAAAAAGTTGCTAAAACGGACTCTCTCAAATACTTTTATTTTTTCCTCACTGCCATGTTTATTTTTCCAGTGTTAGGTGTGTTCACTGCCACAGTGTCATTTACCTTGAACATGGGGAGCCAGCGAGTGCTCAGTCCACCTGGGTGGACTGAGTGAAATATACACATCTGGTGGTTATATATAGACTATAGGTGGTATAAAAATAGAGTCATGACAGCCAGGAGGATACTGGTTTTTGAAGCTATTTCAGTATGATTTAGGGCCAGCTTCTCTGATTTCTTCCCAGTTTTTACTAATAAACTCGTAGCCTGGATATCTTAAGTGTCCCGGCCTCATATGCAATACTAGTGATGTGTAGGTCTGTAGGAACTTGGAAAGTTTTTACTGCTCTGACCATTGGAAACTATATGGATATTCTCAGCATCTGAAATAACATTCCAATCTGTTCTGTATTGTGGGTTTTTTCAGGAGAGAAAAAACAAATGCATGACTTCTATAAAGAAAGAGGATTAGAAGTACCCAAACCAGGTGAGCTGTAATCACTTTAGAGGACACTGATAAGGAAATATTTACTATACCACCTATTCTTAAGGTCTTTCCTGGAAATATTAGCTCACAACTGAAGATACGTAGTATTGGAAATACAGGATTCTTGGTTGTCTTTTTACTGTAACTTGTCACAGTTCTCAAATTACAAAAATAGATGAAAATGGAAGCTCTTAAACCCAGATCGTGGTTGAGTTTTTTAAAAACTGATTCTATTTTGCCTACAATGAGGAAATATATATAAAATATACATTAATTTTATTTTCTGGCCCTTATATAAAATAGATGTTACAAAGAAGTAAAAATAAGAATTTCAGTCTGTTGACAGATGAGAGATTATTCCAGTTATTTTTTGCCCTACTCTTTGGAGCAGTGCCATGGTGAAAGCTAATAAAATGCTGGTTCAGATACACAGCATGAAATGTATAAAGAGCTGATTTAGTAATTAAAAAAAAGGAAGAATTATGTGTACCCTTTTTCCTTATGAGAGTTTCTGTTTTGCGTGGCACATGTTAACACCTTATGGTGCTTTTATTTCAAGTTGTGTTTGCATTTTGGCTATTTGAATATTTTAGCTGTCCCACAGCCAGTTCGAGTGAGCAGAGGAAGACCTCGAAAAGTTCTGGGCTCTGTGTTCCGAATCCCACCAGAACTTGACATCTCCATACTTCTGGAGTTCATTGGGTGAGTTGTGGGCAAATGTAAGAGCAAGTGGCTGATGTGAGAGTGCTGCTTGTGTGTGTTGGATCATTACAGGCTCTTAGTTGCCATTGAATATGCGTTTCTTCCATCTCAGATAGCAGATGGGGAGCTGGTTTTAATTTACAGTGCAATAGTGGCAGCCAACTATGCATAGCTAGGTGAGGCAGATAATTAAATGTGTAAGGTGTCTTCCTATGAAAATAGATTCTTAAAAAGTGTAGTTTTAAAACTTATATATGTTTACACTATTTTGTTAAAAATAAAATAGTCTTAATCCCTAGGTGGCGGTACAATTAATGCTGGCTATGTTAGGGCATGCTCATGTAACTCGGGGACTGCAGCTACAGCCTGGGCAGCAAGGGCAGTGTACCTGTAAACGTTATAGGTGGGGGTAATAATGTGGTCTACTGTTTGCTTGACAGTTTCCCAAACCTTAATGAGTTATACTGAAGCTTTTGTATCAGGAGTCACCTATAGCCGTGAATTGTGAGGGGGAAATTCAGCCCAAACACTTGAGTTGTTTTCAGGAATAGAGAAAGGAAGAATTTTATTGCTTTGGCCATATGCAGATTTATATGTTAGTGACTGAGAGAGGGTGCTTGAGAAAGGATTGAAAGCTGTAAGTGTTCTGATAGCACCACACAGTGCAGAACGTCAACCATGTGAGGGAAGCAGCTTGACTTTTGCAACTCCTACCTCTCTATGCAGAGGTATTGTTCCAGCTTTTGGTCTGACCAAATGTTCCTAGAACTCCAGTATGTAATCACACATCAAACTATGACACACGTGATGTAAAGTCAAGCATCAGAAATTGGGAAATTCTAGCAGCAAAGCATGCCATCTTACTTAGCTTTGTTCTGTGTAGACATCATGTCCTAGTCTTTTCATGTTATGTCCAATGTTTCCACTGTGTCTTACTTTATTCAGAGTATAGAGCAAATTTCCTCCGTGGGTAAATTTTGGCCAGGTGGGTGGTGGTGTGTGGCTTTTTGGCTTTTTTTTTTTTTAAGTGTTGCCCGTCACATGGCTTCTTTATTTCTTTAAATGAATGAGAAGTTGGATTGCAGGAAGAAAAGAGATCTTTGAGCTAAACTTCTAGGGAACGGAACAATCCATTACTGTTCTATAGAATGTCCTTGCAAATCTACATACCTGACTTAATTCCAGTGTTCGTTTTCTGTATGGCTGACTTTCAGAAGTGCTGAATGCTCATGAGCACAGCTGAAAGCAGTGGGAGTCATGACTAAAACCGTAGTATCAAGTGTTCTGCAGACAAATCCAGTCTTGGATGTCCCAAATTCGGCATTTGCAGTTCTTGGTTACCTTTCAACACAGTCTGTCTCAGACTCCTTTTTTTAAACAAGGTGTTATGCTGCCATCCCACTGAGTAGGGTGGTGTGGAAATTCATGTGTTGAAGAAATGAAACGGAGGAAATTAATGCTTTCACATTAAGAGCAGGATTGTCATAAGTAAAGCCAAGAGCCATGTGTTGAACAGGTGATGAAAGCAAAGATATTACGTAGATGCTCAGCCTGTGACCTTGTGTATTGTACACCCAAAGCTTAATTTAAATATAGTTTTTAATTGTACTTATAAATACTTTTTCCCCTTTAATGAATGTGATATAAAACACATGATGTAATTAGTATAGGGTCCCAGTGACCTGCTCAGGCATCCTTTCTGCCACATTGGGTAAAATAGGATTAATAGATATATAGAGACATAAGTTTAAAATGCTTTGACTAAAATCTCGCATTTTTGTTGGATTAGGAATGTCTGTGTGGTTATTTTATTGCCATGGCTGTGACTGTATCTTATTAAGTTAGTATCTCCATAGGAGTTTGAGGGATGCGTGATAGCTACTGGCCACTGCTGTGCTGGCCCAGCAGGTGGCAGAGGGAGCATACAGAGTGAAGGGGCACAGGAGTGTGCTGTTACACCAACAGCCTAGTGTCTTTCTCAATGATAATTTCACTGTAAAATGACTTCAAAACAAGAATTATAGTTTAGCTCTGAGGATGTGCCTCAAGTTGAAACACTTGGTGACTCTGTAAGAACGCTTCCATAGATTATCTTGACAGCAAGATTGAACTCACTGTGGCAAAAGTACTTTGGTTTAGATCTTCGCTGTGAAAGTCTCCTGGTTACTCCTCCCCTCCTGCAATTCTCAGCAGGTGTGTTCTTGCTTTTTCAAAATGAGAGGACTGAGGACTTTTCAAAGCCAGAGGATGCCAGGCAACTTAGACCTCAAAACTAGTAAACATATATCTGCCCGTCTGAAACAAGATGACTTCTGAATCTGCATTGTATTTGTTTTTCTGGTAGTTTTATTTCAAGCTTCCATTCCAGTGTTGGCAGCAAAGCAGGTAATATTGTACAAATACCATCTGTACTATGTGAAACTGTCCACTGTGGTTTTGTTACTTGTATGGAGGGAAGCACTGAATGTTTCTAGCAAAGAAAGGATCATGACTTAACAGTATCTACTTTGCATTTTATTTTAATGAGTCTTTTAACTTTTGATCTTCTTTATACTTTTACATATATAAAGGTTAGTATGTTTTCCTTTTCAACAGTCAAAATCAAAGAGTTTGCCTTGGTAATGATAGGTTAACAAAGCATTTTGGGTAAAGAAAACTTGGAACAGATTGGACCAGCCAGCAGAAATTGTTACTTTGGAAGTTTTACTGTCTACATTGTGTCTATAGAGCATATTATCTGGTCTTCTGTGGCTGTGGGACTGTATCAAAGAAAATGACAGCTGGAGTGAAAAAACTTTTCCATGTTTGTTCCTTAGTAACTTTAAATTTCATTTCAGTGGCAGAATTTGATTGTATTTTTATTTAACTTTGATAGCTGGTACATATTTAGAGATGGAGATACTCAATTATAGTAAGTTGAAGTGCCATGCTAATGCATGGTCTGTGTGAACATTACAAATACATTTGTTTGCTGTATCAGGTGGTCGGTAGAAGCATAGTCAATTTATAGTGATGTTTGAGTTTTCCCCTCTCCAGTGCAATGAAATACTGCATTTTTTCCTTTCTCATATGTACATACTTGCTAATGCAATGCAAGAATATTTAAATGCCATTAGTTTGGCTTAGTTAATTGAGATTTTTATGCATGGCACTACAAAATGGAGGTGTGGAATATAGATGATGAGCAGTAGATCACATGTTCAGACTGTGCAAATCAATGAGCCTCTGTTGAAGCCAGCTGGCGATTTTGTCATTTGCTACCTTTGTGTGTATGTCACCTTCCAGAGAAACACCTGCTGCTTTCCTGAGTTCCTAGAGAGTGTTAGCATTAATCCCATGATATAAATAGTCTGAAAGGCCAACAAGTGGTCCAGAAAGTCTCTTTGGTGGTTGGGCATGTTCTGTCAGGAGTTCTTAGGTACTGTCTGTTAAAGTTCCAACTATCAAGGAAGATAAAGTACAAATGTTTAAGCAACATTATTATTACGACCTACTGCTATGAAAATGAATGTTACATTGTTGTTTAAAAATGGCTTTAGGCTGTGTTGGTTTTTCTTCCATTTCATGTAGACAAACCTTAAAGCCATAAATAGCTGAATTCTCAAGAAAAGTAGAGTACTGAATAAAGGGTAGGAGAAAAAGGTACATAAATTCAATCTAATGTTATTTCATGTATTAAAGTTTAATGAAAGGAAGAGCCTGGTTCGAAAAATGAGCTTGATATGCCAGACTACTAAATCAATAAGTCAGTATGATTATAAAGAGCTTGAGGGTGTTAATAACTGTTAACCTTAGCAATATTGACTGTTTACTCTTCTCTTGTTTTTCAGAGCTAACGAAGGCACAGGGAATTTTAAGGTGCAGATGTGATTTGAATTATTCTCTTATGATTTACTTCAGAAATATGTATAACATGAATGTATTTCATTTAGTTTGTTTCTCTTAGTGCAGCCTGAACTTTTCATCAGCATAGTAACAACCGACCTTGGATTACAGTGTACTTTCAAACCTGTTATTGTATAGCATCACAGAATTGGAAAAGAGTGCTGCTGAGACTACATAATTGAAGTTTTGGTGGCAGAATGGGAGTGATACTGATGAAATTTCACCTAGGTGATTCTGGCTTGTTATTTTTGCATCTGTCTCCAAAAGGTGCACTACTATGGCTTTTACTGGAATCCTAAACAAAGGTGTAGATGTTATATAAAATACTGTTTTTGGAGAGGGATTCTTTAATTGCAGTGGAAAGCTTGCAAAGGTTATTCAGAGGAAGCGTAACCTGAGGCATAACAATAGTACAATAAATTGCTATGTGCTTAAACATATAACAAAAATATATATGAATTGTCTAGATGGCACAGTATACTTCCTTAGCCAGCAGAAACCTTGTTCTCTACTCCACCCCTTCATGAACAACGTTTGTTGAACAGTGGCTATTCTGCTAAACAAGAAGTATCATTCTCAATCCTTGCTAAAGAATATGACTCTTCTTCCAATACAGACCTTGCAAAGCTGCTTTGGTAGAAATTCATAGAGAAACTGCACATTGTTTGCTGCCTTCATGATTTCATATGCTGTAGTTAGAGATGCTCAGAGTGTGTCATCCCACTATTTTGGGGAAACATTTAGAAAACTGGACTCTATTCAAGAGCAAGAAGGAAATGTAATTTAAAATTACTCAGTGCATTTTGCACTTAATCTTTCATTATATTGGAATTGTAGAAACTCAAAGATGGAATGGCACAGAATATTAAAATGTGAGAGACACCTAACAGTTATCAGGAAAAATTTGCTGTTGAAGAATTTGAGAAAAAACCTTGCTAGTAACTTAAATATTAATTGCCCTGATAGTACCATTTTACTGATTTATTTCTTGTTTTCTAATCAATATATTTTTTCAGACACAAATCTGAACTGTTAAATCTGATTGCAGTTATTCATACTATTTTTAATAAAATTACATTTGTTAGGGCAGAGCTTAGGAAGCAGTTTCAAACTTTCACATACAGAAATAAGAACTTTCAAAGAGTTGAAATGTGAATATAGTTTCCTAAAACAAAATTAAGGCAATGTTCCTGAAAATGTCTGCAGTCAATTTTCTTCATCTGTTACACCCATACACCTACCCAGCATTTTTTTCTTCTTTTTACCCTTACATTTCACGCTTTTTTTTTTCACCTTCTAGCTGTTGTATCACCTCCCATCCTTCCTATCTCATATTTGTCCTTCTTTCTGCTTTGTTTATTGTGTTCGTTTTGGGCTGCACAAGAATGACTGTAGGGCAGCTCAAACATTTTGTTAACTTACGTGTTGTAATATTATAATTTGTGTCAGAAATATATTTCCTCTGAAACATGTCATTCCAATGCAAGTAATTTTACCTTTTAAAAAAGATACTTTACTCAAATGTCATTAAGGAGTGTTTGTGATTCAGGAAAGGGATTTTTTTGTGTGTTTTGTTTTTTTTCCATTTTAAGCCATAAATATTCCTGCTCACTTTAACTCTAGTGTTCTGAGGATGTTGAAGATGAAAGGCTGCCCATCATTACTCACACTGAATAGTTCTGTGCTGCAAATAATCCTACAATTCATAGCTTAAAGTGCCACTCAGCTTACGTGCATATTTAGACTTCTATATTGTCTGTGTGAATTTTAAGAAATACCACATATTTTAACTGGTGTTTTTCTACAGCATTTTTCAATTCCTTGCTGCATGTTAACACCCTGCTCCACTCTCTCTTCGTCCTTTCTGTTATTTTCTTCACTACGCTTAATATATTCATGCTTTTTTATTCCACTTCATGACCAAGAGGTTTACTTGTCAATCTTCCAAATCATCTTTCATATCCACTTCTCACAAAACATACCCTGATCCATTTTTAGCTTTGCTCAGCCCTCAGTTACTACTTTATCTGCCTCATTTTTCTGAACTAGATGTTGAACTTCATAGATAAAGGGTTTTTTACTTTTTTTTTGTAAGTGGAGATGGGGGGAGGAGAACAGGTTGCAAGGTCCATGGTCATAAACTGTGATTTGTGCACGCAGCAAGCATAAAGTCATCAAGCTTGCAGCAGCATGGTTCACTAGATCACGTCTGACTGTCATTTCTAGCTCTTGTACATGAATAAAACAAACTATTGTTCCAAAGCCATAGTTATCATGGATACATATTTAAATTCATGATTGAATTCAAGGGTCATCCGTGACCCTCTGACCCTTCTTTCAAATTGAAAGGATATGATGAGCCTGGATAGTAAGTCACAGCTGTCCAGAAGTCAACATAAAAATCCAATTAATTGACACAAAACATAATCCATTTATCACACTGAATGCAGTCATCTGCTCTGCCGTTGTGCCTCTTCGCTTAGCTGTTTAACAGTCAGCTGTTTAAAATTTTATCTGTTAGAAGAGAAACCCATGAAAATTTTTGAGGCTGGCATAACAAATGTCTCTATTGCAGTCCTTGCTGTGAAGGTATTTAAAAATGGTACAAAAAGATTTCAGACAAGTCTTGCCCTTGTGTTTTGCAAAGTAGTATATTTTAATTGATTCTGTAATTTCATGGACTATTAAGTTGATTCCAGCCCAAGCCATAATACTTATAGAATGCTAAAGGACTTAAGCTCCTTGCATTATAAAATTATATGATTTAATTATCTGAATTGTGTTTGGTACATAAGCCTGATTTGGGGAAAATAAGAAAACCTTAGGAAATAGTTCACATGCTTCTGATGAGTAAATGCTTGTGGGGGGAGAAGTTCTTAAAATGCTATGTAATGCTGATTTCTATGTGGAATTAATAGTAAATATCATTCTCTGGTACTTCAATAGTGAAATAGGACTGAAGTCAGTAGTTGGTTGTGTTTAAATGTTGTTTTAAACAGCATAAATCTTAAACCTGGAGTCTTAATACATATTTAGTCGTTTCCCTATGAGGTAATCTGGAAGTAGATCAGAGAAGAGTCCAGAAATTTGAGCTGTCTCCCCTCTGTTATTGGGCTTTCGCCTGAGTTGGGGTTTACAAAGGATGATGGCTGAAAATTTACATTGTCTTAAAATCTTACATTTATTCTTCACAGCCTTTGGAAAAGAAGTTTGTGCGTGTTTCAGGGGAGGCAACGATTGGACATGTGGAGAAATTCCTCAGAAGAAAAATGGATCTGGACCCTACTTGTCAGGTATGATACTTGTAATGGCTCTTAGAAGTTCGCTGTGATCAATGCAATGCCTGTGCTTCAGGCAGAACATTTCCATTGTTCATTAGAGCCTAGGAGTAACGTTAGGCTTTCTTAATGCAGTAAGGATTAAAAATGAAATGTTTGAAATGTTGTGATCTGCAAGGAACAACTCTCCCAACTCACTTGCAACGTGTTTAAATTTTCATTATAATACTTTATTATTTGTATAGGGTTTCTAAAGTGCCGAGTGAGATTTCAGCAGATGAAATTCAAACCCAAAAGATACTGCTGTTTCAAATGTAAAACTGAGTAAATAGGCAGGAGAGTGTGAGAATGTGGGAGGATATGAAGGCAGAGATTGAGTAGGAGCTGAATAACAGTAAAATTTAATTGAATGTTGACAAAGCAAACAGGGGCTAAGAAAGAATGATACTGTAGATTGATGTGTTGAAATGAAAAGTACAAATGCAAACACAGGCACATGCCTCCAAATAAGAACTCAAAGAAGCAGAATATGGTGCAAAAGAATTTAACTTAATATTTCTTAACCATTTTGATAGGAATTGCATGTCAAAACCACTTTTCAGCTCTTCAGTATATTTCAGCAACCATTCATTTGAGTAGGTGCAGGAGTCCCATAATGTGTAACAATTCTTAAGTCTGTTAATTGTTGGTAAATTAAGCTGATACTGATGTGGGCAGGAAAATGGTGAAAGTGCTGGCTTTGAAGTTAAGGCTGTTTTTTTGTACAGCAGTAGCTGTCTGAGACAATGCAGCATGACTGTGGGCCTCAGTAATAAGTATTTATTCATGCTGCTTACCTTTTCAGCGGTGACAAAGGAAACCATATAAATTATTCATCATTCTGAGGAAGTAATATATTTTCATCTGCTGGTTTCCTCTCACTGAGAATCTCTGTAGCTTTCAGGTGGTGGTGACTTGATATTCTGAACAAATAAAAGGACCTCAAACTGAGGCTAGAGAAACTTATTGCATTAACTGAGTTGTTGTTTATTTCAGGGGGAGGAATTGTTTTGTTTGTTGGGTTTTCTTCCGTACATCAGAATTTCAATTTTCAGGAACTCTGAGCATTTATAATGGAAACTGCAGTTACCCACCTTTCAAAATCAAGCTAGCCCTATGTGTTGAATGTTTTGCAGATTTTGCATTTTTGAGCTTCTCTAATAGAAATAACTAGAATTTTCCCCCATTAGTTACTTTCTGCTTGGGCTTCATCAGCCAGCCCATTATCCACGGTTAGTGGGTAAATGTCTCAAAAGCTGATGATTTCAGAGATGTCTTTTCCCAAGACATTGCTTGATGCTGACCCAATCACTTTTATCTCTGCTGGTATCCAGTCCTCATTCTGGAGTAAGGCAAAGGCATTGGCTAGTTCTAATCTCTTGGTTTCTTCTGTGCAAGCCCTGCCTGTCTCAAGGAGATGATTTCTTCTACCGTCTAATCTTTTGGCTGCTATTTTTTCATCTCTTAATTGATCCACTCCCATTTTTTTTCAACGAGTATTGTCTTGGTCACTGGAAACCTGTAGCCAATTTTGACTGATTTCTTGAAGATATTCAGGCTTATTTTTAAAAGATTAGGCAATTAGGGAAATGAATTAAGAAGTACTTTTCCTATCTTGATCATTTCTTTGTCACGTGGGGATTTGAGATTAAAGGAGTATATGTAATGAGCTGTCACCTTCTCATTGTAGTATGCAGAGCTGAAGTTGATGGTAAAGATGCAGAAAGAGAAAGAAATGTCAGATGTGTCAGTGAATAATAATAAGCCTGATGAGTCATGTCTTACTCCAGCTTCACAGGATGACTAATAAAACAAACTGTAAAACAAAATTAGGGGGAACCTGAATATGAATTAGCACCAGCAGAATTTAGGGAAATAGGTTGTAAACCATATGTGCAAAGAATATGAATGTAAAGGGTGCTTGGCTGCTTTTTTAGTTTGCTGTAGAAATTTGGAGGAGAGTTGAGGACTGCAGTGGTTCATTTCCTGTAGGCTTCCTGAAAGTGTGTTAAAGGAAAAATAAATATTAACTTCAGACAACAAGCTCTTCTTTTCAATATTACTTCTTTAGTCTTGATTTCTAACTCTCTCCAGTTCTTAGTTTCCTAAAATAATAAGTTTTTATATAAAATGTCATGAGTTTGGTGCACTCACCTTGGGACTAGAGTCCAAGAACTGGATTCCCTTGGGAAGCTAGGAAATTTCTTTCAGAAACGCACATTTCAGGCACTATTGAGCTAAAATGCACTGCATTCACAGTAATTTTTCCCACAAGCTTTCCCCAAAGCTTACTGCCACAGTGTTTAATTGTGACTTGAAAAATTTGACTGTAAGGAGGGCACAGTCTTTCCTTTCTCTCCAGTAAATCAATTGCATCCTTAGTTCAGTTGTTAAAACTTCTAGTAAGGTGTGGTTATTTTGTGAATGCGATTGGTTGCTACTAAGTATCAACTTAGCTTGACAGTCTGGAAAAGTATTGAGATGTTTCACTTGCTCCCCGTACAGCTGATTCAGTTACTGAGTGATATGAAGTATGTTTACCCATTCTCGTGAACTACTGACTGTACTTGGACCTCTTTGACTTGATTTGTTCATATTAGCTAATATTTGCCCTTCTTCATTCACCTGCATAAGTGGGTTGAATTGAGGTTGATGAAAACCTGAATTAAGCCATCTGGCTCACGTGTGAGTGTATATACAAGTCTAAAAAGCAGTTTTGAAGCCACTGCCTTTTTTCTTTTTTCCTAGCCTGAGGCCTCAAATTATTTTCAGACTTCTTTATTTGAGTTTGAAAATAGATTATCATTCAAATTCACTACTTTATCTGAAAGGTTAAGACTTCATTTATTTTTGTCTACCACTTGAGCTGACAGACTGTAGTTTGCCTTGCTGGTACTTTGTTTTGATCTCTATGTTTTGGGCAAAGATTAATTTTTGGTATGAGTTTGTATATTTTCTAATTATAAGGTCTCTTGAATATTCTTGCTGGAATTTTGGGGGGGGTTGGAAATAATTTTTGAGCAACTGAAATTGCTAGTAATAGCTAAGTAGGTAACGTCTAATTTGAGCTAAATACAGGCTATGGTGTTTGCAATCCATTAGGCACTTGTCTGACATCTGATGTACATCTGTGTAGTTTGTGTTCTGCTGGAGAGTGGAGAAAAAATAAGGTTTTTTTAAACTGTTATTTCCTTGGAGATCATTCTCCAGCAGTGTTTTCACTTCTTGCCATTCGTTCTGTAAGGACAAGAGAGAGACTGCCAGAGGACTTGCAGCTTGGCTGGTCTGCGTGCCTTAATGTAGTTTATGGAATAAAAATGTTCCATAATCAGATGTGTGTTCCTGAAAGTGTGTCTGTGTGTAAACTGCAGCCTGGGGAAAGATTGGAAGAAAGTCTGTGCTCATGCAGTGTAGTTGTTGGTGCAGTTTCTTCATGCCAGTATTAGACCCTGGAATAGAAGCATCTGGTACCTTTGAAAAGTAAATAGCAGCCAGCGGAAATGGAAAGCTTTGCCAGCTTTATGAAAAACTAGCCCAGATACGTCAATTTCTAAAACTTTGTGTTTTCCTTGTCCTTCTCTGAATAATGTGGGTTGGCATAGAAACTATTGATTGAGGTCTGCCGATATCTTGGCCAAATTCTCCTTTGGGATCCAATCTTATGTGAGATGGCCCTTACACTAAAGTTTTCTGGTTTTATCTTTGTCTTACTTGGTGAGTATTAACTTGTATTTGTCTGTTATCGTGGGTTTTAGAGAAATAGCTCTAATAACAAACATGCCACCTAAAGAAAATAAATGGCATAATGGAAAGGCTACTTTATTTTAATAAGAGTTTTAACAGGAGTGACTGAGTATTCAGCAGCTACATTTTCATGTTTCCTTTCAGCAAAAGTTCAAAGTATATTTACTGCTGTCTCACTAGCTGTCAGTACTAGCTGGCTTCAATTTTACCAGTCAGTTGAAATTGTAGTGAATTCATAGCACCTGTGTTGCTTGTGCCTCCTTTGTAATGGAATATATTAATTCCTGTATGGCGCAAGGATTCCTCTGAGACACAATTTGCAACTGATTTTCACACTGAACTGGGATTTTTTTCATTGTATGTTTTATTCTCTTGTCCTTACAGAATGAATCCTAGCATAACAATTAGCAGGCAGAAATTCAGGTTTTGTTGCTGGAATGAGGAGATTAGGCATTTGGTATTCACAGCACATTCTAACACAACAGATGTGAAAAACTTCTCGATTTATTAGAAGACACTGGATCTTTAATGAATACCATTTGAAACTGGAGCAGCAGGATCAACAGTGGGATATATTCAAATAAGCATTCTGATTCTGTTTTGAAAGATTGTCAGCAGTTGTCACTATGTCTGTTTGCATCATATATTGGGCAAACAGGTTAGATTTTCGAATTCTGTAAAATATATAAAATGTGTATGAATGTGTTTCAGTGGGAACAGGATTTAGTCTTCAGTGCCTTTGGTATAAAAATTATGAAAGTAAGCTTATAAAGCAAAAGTAATTAAACTCACATCACTGGAAAGGGAAGTAGACATGTCTGTCTCTCTGCAGTAATAACTGTAGAGGCTAGAATGCATGGGAAACAGCAGAAATAACTGTAACCAGCTTTCAAAAAAGAAAAAGAAATATATTTATTTCAGGTTCTGTGTTAAATATCTCAAATGTTGATGTTAAATGTATACACGTGTGTGTATATATGGATCAATATCTAATCAATATTTGGTGTTGTGTCCAGATTAGTTTTTACTTGCTGATTTCCACCCAGAAGCTAAAAGCAGAGGTAATACTAAGCAGGTTGCATCTTCTGCACATTAAGATTCTACCTAATGTGAATGGAGTATTCTACATTCTTCTTATACTATAAAGATGGTGAAGTAAATTACCCTTTCTGAGCCTCTGCGGAATAAATTCCTGTGTTCCTGATTCTCAGAATAATACAGTTTGCCAGCATGAGGCATAAATCTTCCTAAATCTGTTCATGAAGAACAAGAGAGAGATAGTGGGTCAGCATGCAGAAGAGCATAAATCCAAGGCAGGTGAATAGCTGAAGCACAGAGTGCATCCTCTAGTGGAAAGTGGCCTTATAGGAGAATACATAATGATATTGCAGTATGCTCCTCGACTACTGCAGTGGCAGAGCCTAGACATCATCTGTGCAGAAAGCTGTGGGACAGCTCATTGTCAATGTTCTTAGCTTTAATTTTGAGATTTTTGTCCTTGTAATTCACAGATGAGAGCCCTCTCATTTCCATATCTAAAAATTGCTCATAAGGAAAATGTAGCCAAGCAGCAGTTGAGGGAGAAATAGTGCTGTGTTAACTGCTCTAATTTGGAGTGTTAGAGACTGGATTTACATTATGCACAGTGAATTCATAGTGATTTTATAAAGAAACTTACTCTGAATGCTTTGTCTTAACTATTATGAAAAATACCTCATTATGAGTTAGTTGTTAGGGCTTTTTTTTCAAAAGTTACTATTTTTGTGGGCAGTTACTTAACAAAAGTGCCTCCTCCAGAATTGCAGACAGCATTGACATAGTTTAGCTGCAGTAGAGGACATTGCTTAGAATTGCTGAGTATGCCCTTCACTTGTATCACAGAAGCATTGATTGAATTTTGAAGGAGGACTGTGTGAAGTAATTGCTGACAGTGGCAGAGTGAGCTGTTCTCTTCTGTTAAAACACTTCTTCCAAGCTAGTCATAACAAGCACACTTAGTCACGTGTTTTCTCAAGATAAGAATGAAGGCAGCAATGGCTCATTTTCTGTCAGTGGCACAAACAACTTGCCCTCTTATGCAACTGATGAATGACTGCATGTTTCTGGGGTCATTTTAATATATTACCTAAATTGCCATTAAATTCATCACAATTATAGCTAAACAGCTTTTTTCAGCAGATGCACCAAATTGGGAGTGAAACAATAACCTGTCCTCTCTGTTCCTGAAGAGAGCACCAGTTCAGGGGCGTGGGGTGGGAAGCATTAGAGCAGCACAGTAGTGCTGTGTGTGCTAAAGACATTTGGACAAAAAAGGTAAAGATGTCTTTAGTGTCTAACATGCTAGAATTGAACTCCTCTAAGCAAATTTAAAGGGCTTTGGTATGCTGCTTTGCTAGTCCAGAGGTAGGCTGAACTTGACTGTGTGTCTGTTCTTTCACAGGTAGACATAATATGTGGTGATCACCTGCTAGAACACTATCAGACACTGAGGGAAATTCGTCAAGCCATAGGAGAGAGTGCAGTACAGGTACGTGTGGCACCTGAGGCTTTGTTCCAGGTTTTATATTTTAAAATAGAAGACTTCTTTCTTAAGCAGTTGGGTAGCACCAACTTGTCTGAAGACGTCACTTGGAAAATCTCTCCACCTTATGCAAAATGGTTTCTATACGGTAAATAGAGTTGAGAAATACACCATGTGCTAAGAGTGTTCTTGATCGTTTGGTGATATTCTGAATATGAGGGGTTCGTGGTGTGTTCCTTTTTTTCTATTCTGAAACAATTTGCTGTCTTGTCAGTGACAAATTATACCAGCCTTTCTTTCAATTGACATGCCTCACGTTCCTCTCTGGCGATTGCATCTCTGCAACCAAAGGACTGAAGTGTCCCAGATGAGGCTAGCCTTGTGACTGGGTCAGAAAGAAGCTTGCTCATAAAAGCACAAAACAAAGATGGAGAGTAATGAATGCAATTAATATGCTTGATGCATATTATACCAGTCCTGGACACAGCATGAGTGTATAGCCAGCTATTTCTTGATGATAACTTACTGTCTGAAGTGCTGCTGGCTCTGCACATAAGAAAACATTATTTTATTTCCTTGGGAATCTTTTCAAGCATTTTTATAATGGGAAGGGTCACACCGTTTTAGAAGTGCAACAAAAAAAATGAAATACATGCCCAGTGCATGACAAGATATACTGTAAAATCGTGATGTATGGGAAATGATTATTAATCTAAACTTAGAAATCTGAAAAGTTAATGTTTAATACAGTGGGAAGAAACAGGATTTAGATTGGTATTTTATTTGGAAAGCAGATGGCAGAAAAGCTGAAATTGTAGCAAATCCGATTCTCTTGATTTGTTTGTGCATACACATGCACAAGCTTTTACATTTAAATTTCCTGCTGGGCCCCTTCATGCTACAAGAAGGCTTCTGTGTCAGGGGAAAGAAGTGGAAAGCTGATTTTGATGTATCTTGGGTATTGCATCACCTGATTTGAGTAGCTAGGAGGGATCTCACAGTCAGGGCGGGCATATGTGGCTCGTGCTAGTGTTGGCAGATGTTAAAAATCTTTGAGGCTTGTGGTGTGTGCCTCAGCTTCTATAGTCAAAGGGAATAAATGCCATACTTGATGTCTTAGATGTTTATATAATAATAATATGAAGAAAATTTAAAATGTAACCTAACCCACTTTATGAGCAGGGTATAGAAACCAGGAGGAAGCAGCACTGTTAACAGACTTGCTTCTAATATAAAGAGTTCATTATAAGTAAATGAAGCAATCAACACACAGTGGTGGAAGTGCCCTCTGCTAAAAGCTTCCGTAAATAGCAGGAGGGTGATTTATTTCTCAGTCCAGCGATATAGTAAAATTTATATGCTTTTAGACTTAGCACAAAACCTTTTCATGTATGAAAAATGTTCTCGGGGAAGCACTTTGAGGAAAACTGCATTGGTTTTGTTTTCTTGTCAGAAATGGATCTGCCTGATTGATGTTTAGTGGCTAAGTACCAGTCAGCAGCTCCACAAAGAGAATGGTTGTTCTGGGATACGTTCTCCAGTGGTGTTTCAAGTCTCATTATTACAAAATCAGTATGCTAGTGGTGAATTCTTATAAGCCTGCTCTGTTGGCCAAACAAATAGAAAAAGATCTTTGCTTTTTGTGAAGTCTTGTTGTTTCATAGTCACTTTTGCCGGGGGATTTGAAAGATCACGTTCATCCTTAGTTTTTCTTCATTTTGTTACAAAACCTCTTAGGATGCCACATAGTTACAGTAGGAACATTGCAAATAAACCGGTTGCTTCTTTTTTATATTGAAATAATTATGACATTTTCATGTTTTATAGTCTCACATTATATGATTTTGCAGAAACCAGGAGGATACATTCCTAGGATTAAAAAACCTTGGAAAATGTTTTTAGATAATCACCTATGAGGAGGGGAGCATATTAATAGATCAAGTCTAAAAATGGGAAGGGTTCTCTTTCTCAGCAAGACCTGAAATTCCATGAGGGGCATACTTGTCCTGGCCCGGTGAGACTACAACTACTGAGGAACATTTGATGGATTTTACATTAAGCTGCAAGGGCATCTTTTGCCATCATTGACCTTCAGCTTTTCCAAACCAGTGCTGGAGCATGGAATGCCCCTAACAGCTCTCACTAGGATGCTGAAACACTCTTCAAAACTGCTGTTGTCATTTACCAGTTTCTGAGGTTCATCATAGATGCTTCATGCTAAGAAAATAGCTTCTGTGGCTACTTATGCAGTACAAAATCATCTAAAGGAATAAACATTGGGGTTTTGTATTTTGATGAGTACAGTCACTGTTAGAAGAGAAAAGTAACTGCTCATCTGAATCACGTTTTTCACTTGCAAGTTCATTCATATCAGCAGTTACTCTTTGCTGAGAAGAATTATTTTTAAAATGCAGGTAAGTTTCTCTTTGCCAAAGGCATTAATTTTAACATACGTTCTTTGGCAGCACTTACATTGGAAATTTCTTCCAATGCAATGAAGCATAACATATATGTGTGATTTATTTTTTCTGGGCCATAATCACTGTCATTTTTTAGGGGCTTTTACTCCTTCTGAATGGTTCTTAAATACTCAGGATTATTTTGTGAAGGTTCTGGGTGTTGGGTTTTTTTTTTCTACTGGGTAGGAATGTGATGCCTTAGAGCCTCAGTGAATTAAAGTCTCCTATAGGTGAAAGACAGCAGGGTTTTAGCTGTTGCACCTTTCCAACAAGCATGGGAAGATCAAGTGTGATCTGATGGTAAAATAAATATTCCCGGTACTGGCCCCATAGTAACCTGTTTGGGTTGTTTTAATTGGAGTAAATAGGTAACTGATTTTAGTGGTTGAATGTAAACAAATAACATATTAGTTTCTAAGTAGTTGATAGAAGGCTAAAAAAAATCAGGAATATATCTAATTTGATCTTGTAGATCTCAAGATACTGTAACACTTCTGAAATTGTATAGTTGGTTGAATCCTCATTAGCTGGAAATAGGATTTCTAGTTCTGTTTAGGGCAAAACCATAAAAAATTCACTGCACAGGATTTTATATAAAAAGAAGCAACTGTGCTTAATTTTTAAAACTGTGTAAAACTTGTGGAATTTACTGCAAGAAGAGATCAAAGATACCGATACGAATTTTTAAAAGGCTCAGTTTTGTTACCACCAGGCATTAATATCTCCCTGTAATTAAGAGTTTGATCAAGTAGCTGACGAAGGAAGCTTGTAATTGTCTGTATGGGAATATAACTTCTTCCTTGTATTACCTTCCTCTCTTCTGCTGCACAAATGCAACATGATCCAAGCTGCTGATTATTTTCACTTGTCTGAGACTGGCCTTCTCAGAGCTCTGCATCACTGATGGGTATAGTGAGCTCACACTTGGGAAAAGCTAAAAAGAGCAGCTTCCTTTGTGTCCCTAGCCCTTGGCACAGAGGTCTTGCAGGTTATAATCGTCTCTTGGTAATTCACCTTTTTGTAACCCAATGCTATTCTGTTTTTTTTGGTCTCTCCTGAGCTAGGCACTAGGAGCTTCAATATAACTTAATTACTGTGACACTCTAGCATGCATCTGCAGTGGAAGTGCTTTACTCTGCTGTGGGGATATTGCATTTGGAAAGTGCACTAAAGCAACACTTTGTGTTGCTGCTGCTTCTTACAACATCAGCAGGTGTATACAGTATGGTGTTTCTGTCTGTCTGTTCCATTCTAAGATTTATAGTTTGGTGGGATACTTCCCATTTTTTTTTAGATCAGATTTACAAATGTGTGGCTAAGAACACCGGAGAATTTTGCTGTAAGAAGGGCTTGTGTTTTGTTTTGCTTTGTTTTGGGCATGCCTGAGTTAGCCTGATTTGAGATTTGTAGTAAGCAGCAAGAGCTTACTCTACAATTACTCACTTTACGTATTATACATGAGAAGATGAAGGAAAGTTAGTGACCTTCACTACTAACACAGAAATAAAATAGGGGTTTTTTTCATGCTTGTTCATTGAAGTTAAGGTTGATTGGTGTCTACCCTACACTAGGCCCTCATTTGTCATCATAAGCATCCTTTAAACAAAAGTGAACCTGCATGGGACTCACACAGCACATTTGCTGTTGCTCTGAGGTTGTATCACCTGTAGCTGTGGAGTTAGGGAATGTGTATTTGCTGTAGCAAATACTATAGACCAGTCAGCCTCACCTCCATCCCTGGAAAGGTGATGGAACAACTTGTTCTTGGCATTATCTCTAGGCATATCAAGGATGAGGAGGTCATTAAGAGCAGTCAACATGGCTTTACCAATGGTAAGTCATGTTTGACCAACCTTATAGCCTTCTATGAGGAAATAACTAGGTGGATAGATGACGGTAGAGCGGTAGATGTGGTTTATCTCGATTTCAGCAAAGCATTTGACACTGTCTCCCACAGCATCCTCGTAGATAAGCTGATAAAGTATGGGTTTGGTGATCAGTTAGTGAGGTGGATCAAGAACTGGTTAAAGGGAAGAAGTCAGAGAGTTGTAGTCAATGGGACAGAATCTAGTTGGAGGACTGTGACTAGTGGAGTGCCTCAGGGGTCGGTACTGGGACCGGTGTTGTTCAATATCTTCATCAACGACCTGGATGAGGGTACAGAATGTATCCTCAGCAAGTTTGCTGATGACACTAAACTGGGAGGAGTGGCTGACACACCAGAAGGTTGTGCTGCCATTCAACGAGACCTTGATAGGCTGGAGAGTTGGGCGGGGAGAAACTTAATGAAATTCAACAAGGGCAAGTGCAGAGTTTTGCATCTGGGGAAGAACAACACCATGCACCAGTACAGGCTGGGGGCTGACCTGCTGGAGAGCAGTGTAGGAGAAAGGGACCTGGGGGTCCTGGTGGACAGGAGGATGACCATGAGCCAGCAATGTGCCCTTGTGTCCAAGAAGGCCAATGGCATCCTGGGGTGCATTAGAAGGGGGGTGGTTAGTAGGTCGAGAGAGGTTCTCCTCCCCCTCTATTCTGCCCTAGTGAGGCCACACCTGGAGTATTGTGTCCAGTTCTGGGCCCCACAGTTCAAGAAGGACATGGAACTGCTTGAGAGAGTCCAGCGCAGAGCCACAAAGATGATGAAGGGAGTGGAACATCTCCCTTATGAGGAAAGGCTGAGGGAGCTGGGTCTCTTTAGCTTGGAGAAAAAGAGACTGAGGGGTGACCTCATCCATGGTTACAAATATGTAAAGGGCGAGGGTCAGGACGATGGAGCCAAGCTTTTTACAGTAATGACCAATGATAGGACAAGGGGCAATGGTTTTAAACTGGAGCATAGGAGGTTCCATGTGAATATAAGGAGAAACTTTTTCACTGTGAGAAACTTTTTCACAGTATCATGTAGAAAGCAGCATGAGTTGTGAATGAGAGCCTATTGCATGAAGATGAGATAATTCCATTATAACTTTAATGTAGAAGCAAAGTACCAGATTTCACCTTTTTTTTTGTTTTTAACACCCTTCTCCATCCCCAAAAGGAGAGGGAAATATAATTATTAGCCTTGGTATTTCAAAACTTGCATTCACCCTATGGAAGGGACATGGTATAAAATGATGAGTGACGTTGAAGCTGAGGTTCTGCCATGCAGTGACCACCATCCCAGATGGTGACAGAAATGCCTCATGAAGGAAGTGAAGTGGTGATGATGATGGTGATAATACAATTTCTTTCTCTTCTCCCTAGGATGGTTTACTTGTCCTGCACTATGGCCTGGTGGTATCTCCCCTAACTGTAACTTAAAGATTGCTAGAATATCAGAAGGCAAAAGAATCCAAAGTCATGAGGCTTCTTCACTGCTGTTTTTCACCAAAGAAGGCCATCGTATTTCCTGCGACAGGAAGCAAATAAAAGGAACCACCACTAACTGCTGTATGCCTGTACTTTAACAACTGACTTTACCACTGTAAAAAATTACAGCTTCTGTAAGTACAGCTGTAGATGTTGCTATGCTTTGTGTTGCAAATTACTGTCTTCAAATTTCACTCGGCTCAGGGAATCTAAATGCTCAGAGTAGCTGCATTTTTTTTACTTTCTAAAACCACGAGATCTCACAAGTTGAACAGCCTTCTTTTCCTCTAAGCTATGAGATACTGCTTTCTTTATAAGTGTCTAGCTAGAACAGTGCTCTCAGGGATGATCTTCAGTGAGCAGTATAATTTCTTCGGGGGAGGAGACAGTCATTTGCCTAAAAAAAACCTGTACTGTGATCATGTCTTCAGATGCAATTGGGAGAGAGGAAGGGAACTTTGGAAATGCAGACCAAAATAGGTAGAAAATGGCACATCATAAGCATTGTTTTTGAGAAGTAGCATTAATTTTAGTTGTTTTTCTTGGAAAAAAGACAACTTTGTTTGCACTGGAAATATTTTTGCTGATAGTTTGGCTTATACCAAATGGTAGATCATGCATCTCTAGTCTTAACAGAGATGAGCTGGCTGTAAGCTGGTTAAACTATGCATGGAAAAAAAAGTAGCACCTCTTCCTACCTGCTTGCTGTATGTAAAATAATCACTGTCAGCCTGATTCTGCTGTCGTATAAAATCTGTTAACTGACTTGACTGGCAGAAGCAGAAATCCTTTCACTTTAGCACATATCTCTCTAGCAGCAGTGAAAACGGTAGCTTTTTCCCTACTTTCTAACCTGTTTTAGTGCATTGTAGTGGAGACCAGGGTTGAGTAATGTAATACTTGCCTACCAGATTCATAGAAGACATTAGGTAACTTTAATTTTAACATGTTAAAATACTAGGTTTTGTGACAACCGTCATACTTCAAATTCTGTTTGGTTTAAGATTTCTGTGGTCTCTTGCGCAGCATTAAGGACCAGAGTTGTTTTGTGTGTTACAGTCTTGCTGCATATTAGGTCATCAATTTGGGGGTTCATGAAAGCTACCGTGATACACCAGGCTCCCTCCCTTACCTACAGCCAGTGTGGGGAGAGGGAGGAGATTCCTTTGTAAAGCATTTCAGAGCACCTAAGTTAGCTGAAATGCACTTACTGTCAGCCTAAGAGGACTGGCATCCTTTGTCTAAAGAAAGCTTTCATGAGTCCTTCCTCAGGTCTTTACAATAAATGTTCAGTTTTTGTCTGTGAGGATGACACCATAAGAAAAAAAGGTCTTGTTTGAAGTAATTCTCATGTTGCTTCTAAAAAATATAACAAACATTTCTAGCTATAAATTCCTATTTTACCTTTAAAGTTTGTATAAAAGTAGTGTTTAAAATGTAGCAAAAAATGAGATTATTTTGTAAACACTTTGTGAGTTGTGTTGATAAGAGATTATATATTGTAACAGTAAAATAAACTTTATTTTAGCCAATTTAAAACTGAGTTCTTGTATTTCTGTGTCATGTTCCCTATGTCAGCCTCAAAATTATAGCTGTTGGTGTTGAAACTGCTGGGTGTGCTCTGGGGTTATTAGAATGACAAATTTCAATTAGGAGGTTGAATGGTGAGGGGTGCTTTAATACTAGAATCTCCACTGGAGCCAACTGCAGTATCGCTAGCTGAAGTAACATGGAATTTCTGGGACTCTCATTTTATTGGGGATTTCAGTGAGAAGTAGCTCAGTAAAGAGGTCAAGATGATTTTTCAACACGGGTACAGGAGGAATAGTCCCATGTAGTTACAGGTTCCCTTTTTTCCTTAATACATACATCTTTTTGCCACAGCCACCTCTAGATGCTTTTCATTCGTGTGTTCTGTCCCCTGTGGAACAGATCTTTCCCTGCCCTCTGACCATCCTGGCTTCACACAGAGCATCTGGCTCCTATACTTTGTACTGCCACTTCCTGCTTCGTTATCACTCGTGGTTTTGTTTTCTATGTATAACTCAATGCTTAAAAAAAAGCTAGCAGTAGAGTCACATTTTACATCACAAATTCTTCCTAACCAGACTTGAATGTCTTGTCTGCAGAAGGGTTTATTTGCAAAGTTCAGCAGTGAGGAGAAGCTGATAGTTAAACCAAATTTGTGTCATTCTCGGATACTGCTGACTTTTGTGTAGCCTCAGGATGACTGTGCTGCCACTGTCGGTTTCTGGTTTTTTAAAAAGAAAAGAATGTTTCTGCAATATCTTTAAAGAGAGGGTTTCTGTAGGGTAAATCACATGCCAGCTGCTGTGTAGAAGGCCAAGACTTCCTACTTCATTCTTTCAGTGGCTTAATGAGGAGGATGGAAGATTTGATGTGTTTGTTGCCTGTGATATTTTGGTACGAGTGCTTAGTGAACTCTTATTTCCCATTTGTCCGCTTTTTTCTTTCTTCCTCACCTGCCTTCAGAAAGCATATTCTTAGCTTAGTTTTCCTGGCGGAACATCCTGCTTTCTTTCACCTTAAAGCACACCCTGAAGGCACTGATGCTTTATCTGCTCCCCAGCACCAGCTGCACCCCCCAGGGCTCCACTTGGCACATCAGCGAGCAGCAGGGGTGACCTTTGGCTGTTGCCAAGGCTGATCTGTGGGCTGTGCAGTTTCCTGTGTAAAGATAATCGGTCTGCTTGCTTTAAAATGTGCCAATCTTCTTTCAGCTCTCCCATGGCTGTTTTATTTCTGTTGGTCTCCTTTTAACCTTGCTTTTCCTCCAGTCGCCTTTGGTCCTGAAGATAGGAAGAGTTTCTATAACAACAGGCCGTCTATGGGATGGGATCGCTGCCCTCGTGGGAGATGAGCCAGCTTTGTGCTCTGGAAGTGAGGGAAGGTGTGCTTGGGCTCATTCATTATTTTACAGACACTATTGTTTCCTCACTTGATGAAATAATTCTGGTTTTATTTTCAGGTTACCTTTTCAGCAATGTCATGGCTAACACAGATCCTAATTAAATACTACTTGTACTATTCTGTAGTTGACAGTTGCTGCTGCTAATTTTTACAGATCTGCTAATTCCCAGCAAGAGGAGATGGTGAGCTCTGATGAGAGGAGTTCTTGTAAATGCAGAATCCAGCTACAATCCAGTCATGAGCATTGAGTCATGTTGGTTAGGTTCTGCCTGTTCTTTGTGTTTAACACAGATTTGGTGTCGTAAGAAGATATGGTTCAAGAGACTGGTGAAATGTGCAGCTGAGCCCTCTAGGTGGAGGGGCACTGTGATGGCAATGTGTAACTGTCATTTCTGTTCTGAACACAGTTATTGCACCCAGCCCTCATCTGCATTGCCACTAGGCTGTGGCACATGTGAGCCAGGAGAACAATTATTTCCATAGATGTGAAACAACTGAGTTTTAGTGAAGAATCATTCAAGCTCATCTAATACTAGTCTGCGGTGAATTTATTTTCAGGGAATCCTCAGGCATTTATGTGCAATAATTTATGTTAATGCATGTTAGCAGTCACTAACAAAATTACAGCCCTGGCATTTCTGGTTTTGCTTTTCTTCAGTGTGGAGTATCATTATTATGAAACTTGTGGTCCATACAAATTGGGGTGGAGGAGGATTCACTCCAGCAGTTGAAAGCAAGCCTATTAACAGAGGCATAGGAGTTTTTATGTATCCTTCTTTTAAAGGGAGATGATCAGGTTGTCCACATGGATCTTCTAACATGATGTGTGCTCAGTGCACCGCACCAGGTGTCAGCTTGAATGTTCAGGTACTTTAAAATATACTTGTTCTGCTGTGATAGATACTTGTTGAGAGAATGTTGCAAATGATGCTTCTCATCACTTTTGCTTTTTATTTGTTTTTATCTCCTTTTTTTCCTGTAACCCTAACTCGTTCAGCACAAAGAGAAGCAGCAAGGTGATCATAAGTTGAATTTTACTCATGTCATCTTAGCAGACCCTTGCTGAATGAGCCAACGGATATTTACATTTGCTGAGCTTTTAAGAAGTTGCCATGGAAACAGGTTTAATCATGAAACAGGTCCAATTTTATTGGTTTTGAGAGATAAATGGTAATCCCATCTGAGGTGAAATGCAATATTGAATGGCTGCTGAGCAGCTGCAAGGTTCTTGCTGGAGATGTGTCACCATCTTTACTGGGTTTTGATTGAGTATAACAACAATATGTTTGTGCCAAAGCAGCAGTGATCTGCAAGAGAAATATTTCCCAAAGTGGAAAAGACAGCTTATATTTTCTCACTGCTTGGTAAAATAGTCTGTTTGGAAATGAAATCTTAAAATGTCTGGAAACATTAACACTAGAAAAGTGGATGGTGGGGACTTGGCAAAGATTGAGAAAAACTGTGTGTTCCTGGGAGAGCTGCCTTGGAGCCCTTTTCATGTGGTGCTGGGAGGCAACCAGTCATTCCAAGATACTGCAATGTGCTCGGAGCACACTGCTTGCAGGTGCTTTTCTGTAGCTTGTGGTGCCAGAAGCAGTTACGTTATCTGATGGAACAATGTGCCCTTTCTTGCATATACCTGGGACTGAAAGGTAAGGACTCCCTGGATGAGAAGCTTAACACCCTTCACAAGAACCTGTGATCTCCTTTTTTCTTCTGCCTGGAACATGGGAAAACATTTCAGCTATTGGCAGCAATAAAATAGCATGTTATTTGTGTGCCACAATGCACAGAACAGGAGTGGGGGTGGTTTTCCTCTGTGTAAGTGGGTAAGATAAATGCAGGGATGCATTTTCCTTTGAGCTGTGTGCCTGACTTGCTGCATGGCCTTGATCCGAGCTCTTCACCTCTCAGCTCTGTCCCTCTAGAGCAGTAGTTCCTATGAAGTGCTGTGTGTGTGAACTCCATAGTACTGCTGGGCGTGTGAGGGCAGGCAACTAACAGAGTGCTGTTGAGATCCCCTACATGAGTTCAGTTCTAACAGGGCTGGTAACACCACCTGTTACCAAAGCAACCAAGTGTGTTTCTTTCGAAGACCTGTTTAAAATTTTGCCAAGTGATAAACATCTGGACTGAATTTGCTGTGTTGCAGGTTGTTCCAGCTGCAAATGGATTGATTTAGTTATTTATGGCAAAGTTAAACTAAAAGGATTCAGCTGGTTTAAAGAAAGAAGTAGTTGCTGAATGGTTTAAAAAAAAAAAATTTAAAACCTTGTTTCATTCTGGGGTGGCATTTTTTTCGCTTTTGCTGTTTGTCTTTTCATTGCAAATGAGCCCACAATGAAACTTGCCTCGGAGTGGGTTTTCTGGTGTCTATTGAGGGGAAACTCAACTTTTCAATGAGTGTATTTCACCTCTGCACCTGAGTGAAACCTGGAGGATTTGGGTATCTTTGAGACCTTCAGCCCTCTCAAATGTGGCTGAAGTAAAGCTGGTGAGCATAAAAAAGTGACTGGGGAAAAGTTTAGGGGGTGTAAAGGGTGTTCTGTCACAGTATGACCCTATAATCCTTGCTTCCATAAGAATCTAGCCTGAATATTTTGGCTTGCTTCAAGCCTCGACAGCCATTCTTATTCATCCAGCACTCAGGCCTCTTTGCTAGACTAGAAATTTGCGAATGAGGTGCCTTGTGTCCGGGGCTTGGGGTTTTTTTGCATTTCCATTGAAAATTTGCTTAAAGTTAATGATGTTTTAAGCCTCAGTGCAAACTGCATTTTTCAGCCTGATCTCAGCTTTTTCCAGTGACATCTCCAAAGAGCTTGTCCTTACCGATGACATCTGGGTCTGTGCATGTGTGCCAGCTTGGAGAACAACTGTGTGTGTGTCAGTGTTTACAAGGCTGCTCTGGGCACAGGGGAACCAGGAGCTCCTGTCTCCTGTGCTCTCTGGGGTGCAGGCAGCCAGCAGCTGCCTCTCTACTCAAAGGCAAAGTTGCTGAGTTGACCCTGCAGCGATAGGAAGAGACTGTGGTGCCAAGAGCCTTGCTCTCATCTACGAGCAGCAAGCGGATGTGTGCCTGGGGCTCTGGAATTGCACTCTGAAATTTTCTGGGTATTTCCTTTCCCCCTAAGCAGGTATGTGTGCGTTCAGCATGAGCACTGCTCCTTCTTTGTGTTACAGCAGACACAGCTGAGCTCCCGCAAGACAGTCAGTTCTGGGCAGCTGTGTCCTTGTGGTACATTCTGCTTGAACAAGGGTATAATAACTTATCACAGAGTTGCAGGTAGGTTCCTCTCAGTTTTATCTGGGTGAATTGCAGGGGTTTGGATTTAGTCTCCTGCACAGGCTGTACTGCCCTGCTGTAGGAGTGCATCCTCCTGTCCCCATAATTTGCAGCCTTTCTGCCTCAGCTGGAATCTGCTGGGACAGAACAAGGTCCATGAGCATTCTCTCACCCCACGCCATGCAGTGCCCTGTGTTCATGTTACGCCGCATTTGCCAGGTGATCCTTACTCCCATGTGCCTGCGAAGACTTGCATGAGTGAGCATGCATTGCTTGTGCTGTTCTGATGCAACTTTGCTTTAAAGCATCAGGCCCTGCTGATGGGGACATTTGATCATTTGGATGCATCTGTTTGGCTGCTGGCGTTAGGGCTCTGCACGGGTCACTCAGGGAAGAAGCTCTTGAGGAGGTCTCTGTGCTAAGAGCTGGCAAGAAGAGACCTGGACGGATCCAGTGAAAGGTGCAGGAGGAGACCTTGCTCTGAATTGCCTGTTGATTCCTTTTTGCTGAATGACAGCATTCTTCCTCAGTCTGGAAGAGGAGACGTCTGCATTCCTGCCAAAGGAAAATGTTTGGGTTTTTTTTCCTTTGGCTGCTTTTTCTTTGGCTCACACTTAAATGTATTCCAGCATCTGGACAAGCATCATTAGCAAAACTTCTCTGTGTGCAGCAACTGTCTCTGGATTTGAGGAGCTAACATTTCAGCACAGACAGTTATTGCAAGAACCTCTGGCAGAGCTGAAGGACCCTTGGTTCCAGGATCACAGGGGGAGCACGGCAGTTCCGGCCCTGGAGCAGCAGAAGCATGACCCAGGCCCACCTCAGGCAACAAAAGGAGCAGTCAGGCAGCCCCAAAGCACAGCTGCACAGTGCATGGGCCAGCATCTTCAGCAAGGGGAAAAACAACCAGCCAGCCCCATGGTGGGAGCCTGCACCCTGCATGGAGGCTGGAGTTCTCCCCAGCATAAAGATGAAGGCAATGCAGCATCATGAAGAAACGGGCACTCTCTGCTTCTCCGAGAAGATGGTGCAGCCGGTGTCTGCAGCTGCCTTTTATCTGAGAGGCTGAGGCTCTGCAAGAGGTATTAATCTTTAAGCTGCAGCGTGACTCACGCTCCTTTCCTCTGGCAGCCTTTGTGTTTAACCCAGTAAGAAAGATGAGACCACAAAGGAGGATTTATTGCCTTCTTCCACCTTAGTGCACTTCTGGAGAAGCCTTCTGGTGTGTATAAGCTGGCAGGTGAAAGGAACCACCCTGAAAATAGCAATGGAAAAGGAGGCCTGTATGGAGATAGGTGGGGGTCAGTGTTGGTGATGTGCTGAGCCACGCTCATCCCTCTCTGCTGTCTTCGTTCCCCTCCTAAAGATGAGGAGAGTGAGGGCATGGCTTTCCCTTAGGATAGGAAGTGAGGGCACATGTCACCATGCATTCAGGGAGGAGCTCAGCCCTCTTGCCCAACGGCAGCAGCTACCCTTGGGAGGGGGGCCACAATAGTTTAGCAGGTCGGGCTTAGCAAACCTTGGCTGGGTGCTAGGCAGAACCTTCTGTGATCCTGCAGCCAAAATGTGAGCACCAGGAAGTGGCCAGAGCAAGCTGTCCCCAGGGGCTGCATCTGCACTGGGATGCCAGGACCCTTGGCTTCCTTCTCTCTGTGTGCCTGCAGAACCACCACTTTCCTGCTCTCAGGTGCATTTGGGCAAGTGCTGCTAGGAGACAATGGGATAGGGGATGAATCTCCTGCAAACGCTCCCTCATGAGGCTAGACTTTCTGGGATGGCACTTGCCAATGGAGGCTTGCAGGAGGAGGTTTGAAAGGGTCATATTTTCCGGGTTTCATGGTCAGGAGCTTTCCCTGCTCCCCCTGGTTCTGTGTTCACAGACGACATCACTGGGGGACCAGGTCTCCTCCGTGGCCCCTGCATCATGGATGTTATGGCCAGAGGTTGGACGTGGGTAGCTGGAAGGCTGTTGCAGGGCCGGGGTTAGCCCTGGCCCCATTTGGGAGCTGTTTTCTTGCTGCACGGTGCTGGTGGTTGGGCTCTGTCCTTCAGGAAAGCTGTGTCCCCCTGTCCTGTAAAGGCTTTTGCTCACTCTGTCTTGAGAGAGCATTTGTGGGGTTGTCAATCACTTGCTGCTATCAGAGTAGTTAAGTCTTGGCACCTCAGCCCCTGTAAGATCACAGGGACAAAGCCCAGCAGAGGGCCTCTCAAAGCTATAACGTAATCGAAAATCCAGCCTGGTCCTTTCTGGTGCATCCTAAATGCCCAGGTCCTTTCCCTGCCTGCTGCCCACCTCCTGCCTCTGGAGCTTAACACCACGAGACTGCAGCAAAACGCTGCAGAGTTCCAGAAATGCAGGAGATGGCTAGAGCCAGCCCTTGCAAAGAGCTAGGTCAGGTCAGGAGCTGGTTTCCAAAACAGCACCTTGTCCTCCTCCCGGCTCCTTTGTCCTCCTCCACCACTGCAGCCCCTCCACATCAGTATTGCCAAAATAAAATTCCCAGCTTTGTTGCCAGCATCCAGCCAGCTGAGCAAGAAGGAATCCCAACGGAGGTTTGTGCTGGGAACAAAGGACAGGTCAGGCTCCTTATAGTCAAGGGGTGGAAACAAAGCAGTGCTGGAGCGTATTTGAGGTTTAGAATATATTGCATTAGCTGCAGCATCACATCTGTCTCTTATTCCCCCTGTGGTTACAGAAAAACGCTGTGTGTTTGCATTTCCTAACTGACAGCTGAGCCAGGAGGTATCTGGGGATTGGTCCTCGCTTTAAATGCCAGTGCCCTGGATTTAACCCTGCAGGTGCTGCCCCTCCTCCCCTCCCCAGCTCTGCCTGGGCACCCCAAGTTGCTCTGTGTTCTTTTGCTGGGGGCTGCTGGTGGGACGCTCTGCCCCAGCCATGCCCAGAGCTTCTGAAAGGTGCCCCTTGCATCCCCTGCTCGCAGGGCTGCCCTCCCCGGGGCTGTGTCAGCCCATGGTGAGTGGCCTTGCCAGGGCATCATCCCTGAAGTTACCAGTGTGGCAGGGTCGAGGGAAGCAGCTACACTGCTCCTGGCCTGCAGGGCTGGTGGAGAAGCCTGTGACTGTCACACCATGTCCCTGGGGCTCTGGGGCACATCGCCATGACGTGGTGTGACAAGGCAGGAATGAGAAGACAACGGGACAGCCCCAGCAGCAGAGTTTGACAGCCACACCCCAACACCAAGCTCTGTGCAGGGAACTGGAGGGGCTCCTGGGGACCAAACTGGCTGTGGGCCAGGCACTGGTGTGTTCCCGAGGTGAAGCAGCAGCAAAGACGACAAAACAGCCCAGTTTAATCCATGTAACTATTTCTTTCTTTTTCATTTATTAACTTGTGTCTTACAATAAAAGAGGAAAGAGTGCAAGCAAACAATTTTCTGGTTCCAGGAACTACTCTGGCACTGCCGCGAGGGCAGTGAGGTCTCACGGTGATAACCTTGCTGCGGCACTGACACGCAACACACACACGCGGAGTCTCTGGCTCTTGCAAAAGCGATTGCTGGCAATTTTAAGGCATTGAAGGAAACCTATGGTTGTAAATCCTATATCAAATTTGGCACACTTTGGAACAGTTTAAGCTGAGACGAGGATGCTTTGCGGGCTGGTGTCTGGGAGTCCTGCAGCTCCGCAGCACCAGCTGGGACATGATGCTAACGTGAGCGTGGGGTTTTCATGTGATGGCTGCGCAGCCAAACAAGGGGCCCTGCAGACCCTGACATTTTGGAGCCAGCAACACCTGACAAAGTGCTGTGCTCTGTGGTGTAGTGGTGCTTTCACCTCCGCTGCACCGGTTGCTGCTAGCAAACCCAGTGCACCCAGCTGGACTAATGGTGCCAAAACCCAGAGTTGTCAGGACAAAAAAAAACCAAACCAACACAGGACATTCTTTACAGTTCAAAACTTAAGTGGCTCATAGACCAGACGTCAGGTGTGGTTACAGTCCAGTATGGCTATTTCTGTGCTTCTGGGATTAAAAGTGGATGGCTACAGCTCGAGGAGTAGGGAGAAGTTCAGCTATACGTGGATTTCAATAGTAGGTGAAGGTCTGTAGCCTTGGAACTAGTTGTAGCAAATGTGTTGAGTTTTGTTTCCCCCTGTCCCTGGAGAGCCAGCCGACCAGTGGTCCTAGCCAGCTCCCCCTTGCCCACCGCAGGAGGAAGGAAGGAGGGAGGGATGGTGGGAGCTATGAGTCCACTGTGCCACCACAATGACGACCAACATGCACCTAGCTACCTGCCCATGCCTCTGCCCCATTTGAAAGGGAGCAATGTGCCAAGCTCAGCCTCTGCATGGTGGGATCCATGAGGAAGCCAGCCCCAGGTTGGTGTCCCCAGGGTGTTATGTGTTTCTAAAGGGGACTTCCTGCAAGCCCAATGCAGCCTCATGCCCAGAGGGGCAATTTAAAGGCTGAGTGGAGACTGTTCCCCCTCAAATGCAAAACAGATGGGGTTCTGACAGTTACATTTTTGCATTTGCAAAGATTCCTTCATGCAAGTTTAATCTCCCTCTTTTCTTGGCAGAGGTTATGGTCCCCTCAATCATCTCAGCCCGGCTGGATGATATTTTAGAGGTCACTTTAATAACCTCTCCTTGCTCGTCCTCCTTGAAGAACAGAGTAGAGGAACTAAAGCCTCTTGGCTGGAAGGAGTAAGCGGGGTTAGGGAGGGGATTGAGTGCTGAGAGGCCGCTGCTTCCTGTGCTGAAGAGGGTCTCCTCTCCTTCCAGCAGCTTCCTGCAAGCACACCACAAGGGAAGAGGTTAGTCTGGGGACATCTCAGGTGAAACATCTGCAAAGCATGAGGGCATGCTGTGACATGTGAACAAGTCCAAGCACGCCAGACCATTACCCCAGCCTGCAGTGGACACTGTGTCATGAAACTGATTGAAAATCATATGATTTTGTCAATCCTTTTTGGAGCAACTGCAATATGGGGTACATGAGACCAGCTCCTTTCTCTCCCTCCAGAAATCCCAGGGAAATAAAACCCCAAACCAGAGGGACTCTGCCTTTTGCCTCTACTTTGACTTTGCAAGAGAAATGAGTTTCCAACCCCAGCTATCCCCATTAAAACCCACTGCTTCTGAGAGTGAGGGAGCATGACATGAAGCCATGGCTGTGCCCTGGACAGGATATGGCAGGCCCATGCAGTGGAGAGGAGCAACATGATGGCATTGCTCCTTGAGTGTGTATCCAGGTATTTTCTTGAAAATACCCCAGCCTGGCAGGGTTGGGGGTTTGGGTTGGGAGACAGTTGGGTGGAGAGGGGTCAGAGCAGACTTACCTGTAGGCAGCTATCTCGATATCAAGGGCCATCTTGACATTAAGCAGATCTTGGTACTCCCTCAAGTGCCGAGCCATCTCATTTTTGGTGTTTCGCAGGTCATCCTCCAGCTGCCCAATGGTGTCCTGCAAAGGCAAGGGCACTCAGGGCCATGTTTCAGAGCAGGGACCTCTCCCACAGGTTTTCTGCTCTGCCCATTGCAGAGACAGGGAAGCTGCAATGGGCAGTTGGGCCACAATGGCACATCCCACCAGGGATGGAGAAGCTGGCAGAGCACCAGGCATGGATTGCAAGTGTGTGAAGTGGGGGAGGCTTCGAACATTGATGGATATATATAGTTTCCTGCATGCAGCAGGGTCTGTGAGACAGGGGAAGAGACAAATACCTCATGGTGATGGAGCCCTTAGTCCTGAGGGGGACAAGGGAGACTGCTGCAGAAGGAAGAGAATTTTTGGGCTTAAACATTGTCAAAGGAGGAGCAGTGGCTTGGCAGGACAAGCGAGAGCACCCAGCACTGCAGCAGCCCATGGCTGCAGTGAGTACCTAGAGAAGGGCTGCGGTCTGTGCCTGGGGCTTATGAAGGGTTGGGACGTGTGCCCAGGGTGGTGGAAAAAGAGTTGGTGCCACTGAGACAGGAGGGAAGAGCTGGCTCCAGGACAGGAAGGCCGACATCTTCGCCAGAGAATGCCTTGGAGCCCCAGGCTGAAGGGCTCTGAATGCAGGAATTCAGGGGGGTTACAGAGTCAGGGGCCTGCCCTGTGAGAGCCAGGGTGCTCAGCTGGGTGACAATGTTCTTCTAGCACCCTTCCCATCAGCTTCACCTGCCATGGCTGCTACAGCCAGCTCTGCCTGCGATGCGGAGGAGTCCAAGGCCAGATCTCCTTGCTAACAAAGGGGACTATTTTTTTGTCAGGAAACAAGCAGCCCGGTTTTCTCCCACATGCATCCAGGTACCTAAGCAGAAGTCTGAAGCAGTGAAACCCACTCCTACAGGGATCTCCCCAGACCAGATGGTATCCCGCTATCAGCCATCCAGCTGTGCCATAAGAAGAGCAGGATTTGGAGCAGGAATGAGTAAGCAGTTTGCAATTTAGGTACAGCCCTGCCTGCAAAGCCCTGCAATGGCCCCTGCTAACTTCTGCTCTACCATACCTCCTCCCACAGCTGGGCCTTTCCAACTGCTTCCAGCTCCTCTGTTCCAGCCAACAAGATTCATCCTGCCACATAATACCCCTCCTGTCCCTGTCCTCATCCCCATCCTATCCTGTCCATAACCTTCCTTGTGCACAGTGCAGAGACAGCCTTGAGACGTGGAGCTGCCCAAGGAGCAGGGAGCTGCAGTGATCCTGATGGAACGAGCCCAGCCTGAGCAGAGACCCTTGGAGAAGCAGTGCCAGCTCATCCCAAACACAGCACAGGGCATCTCACATTGAAGTTTGCTGGACACATTCCACCTTACAGGACATTTATGGGCCATCCTTGGGCTCTCTGCCTTGACCTGTGCTGCCCTGACCATCTCCTGCAGCAAAAGAGCTCCATGTAGCTGTGCCTCTGAGGGGGGACTGGGCAATGGGAAGGGGTTCAAGAAGACATCAACTGAAAAGCCCCAGGATGTGCATGGCTGCTGCTGCAGCACAGATTAAAATCTCTGCTCCGATGCAGCCAGACTGCTGCTGCACCGAGCCGTGACAGGAGGCAGGGACTTGGGGTGACCTAACCCCAGGACAGCCCCTCTCTTGCTGCTCTGACCCTCCGTGCCTACAGACCCCCTTCCCTCTGCCTGCAGTCTGCATGAACAAAATGCTCCTTAAAAATGGGTTATCCTCACTATCCTGCCTGTACCTCTCTTCCACACCCTGGCTCTGTCAGTTGCTTGAATAAAACCCCATGCCCACAGCACTGCAAACATGTCCCCTAACAGAAATCAACACACTGGTTCAGCTTTGGCTGGGTAGCCTACAAATATAAAGCTCAAACAATAGGACTTAAAGCTCAAACAATAGCACTATCCTCTTTTAAGCCAGACTTCCACCCTTTTCCACTGGTTTCAGCCAGGGAAATTATTTAGCTCCTACATAAGCACATTGTTCAAAAGGCTCCTAAGTATTACCACACTTAAAGCAGACCCTGAGGGTCACGTAGGGAAATGCTGCTGTGCTGTAGCTGAATTTCAATTACAGTGATGTTTAATCCAGATGCTTTTTTTTTCCCCAATTGATAGGTTATTCCTGGAATCCCTCTTTTTACATGGCATCAAGACTATTTAAGAAGATTTCTGTGTGTAATTCATTCACCCACTGAAGGAAATACTGTACACTGCCTATTTCCACAATATTTTTGAAGAAGACCTCAATCTCTCAGGCAGATTGCGAGCAGCTTGGAGCTACAGTCATGAATTCTAGAGAGCCTGGAAAATTTGGCCTTGAGAATGACAAGGCATTACATGGATATGAAATAACAATGTCCTTCAGGTATGACATAAAGCAGTTGTTCCACTATTTAAAAGGAAGCAGCTTGATTTAGAAACCAGAGACCATGTAATAGACATGTAACAGAACAATCTCAGGATTTATTTTATTATAAATTACGAATGTTTCCCAGCAGCAAGAATATGGGGTAATACTGCAGAAATGGAACAAGAGATACGGAGCACTTAGTGTCCATCCCATGCGAGCTTTTCCATGGACGCAAGATGCTGGGATCTGTCTGCAAATTCAGCCTTAACGTTTGTAGAGCTCCGATTTCTGCAGTGCAGGTGCCAAGAGCCAGGCCACAGGGCGAGGGGCCAAGCCTGGGCAGACGGCTTCGAGGAATTACCCATGATGATGGGGAACATGTGAGGAATTCTGGAGCTGACCCTTAAGGAACAGGGTGATGCCCCAAAAATTGCTGCCATATGCAGGAAGACCTTTGTCCCCTGCGGGAAGGGAGTGTTGGAGAGAGTGTCCTGGCTCTACCCATCCCCTTGAAACCTGTCCTCTGGGGCTCTGCCTACGGATAAGGGATGAAGGCAGCAGGCAGTGTTGGTGTGGGGCAGGACCCACTGTGCAGGGCAGAGAGGCCGTATGCAGGGATGCTGGCGCTGCAGGGGCTCTGCCCCTGTGTGGGGTGGACACTGCACAAAGCACAGGGGGTTGGTGCTGCGCGAGTGCTGGTGGCTGAATGGGGGTGATGCATGCACAGCACGGGATAGTGGGGTGCTGGGCACAGCACGGGATAGCGGGGGGGCACTGCACCGGGCCGGGGTGCCCAGCGCTGCGCGGTGCCGGGGGAGGGGCTGCTGCTGCAGAGGATGGAGCTGCGCTGCAGGATTTTGCACACAGTGGAGATGCTCAGCACTGCACAGGACTAAGGGAGGGGATTTGCGGGGTTGAAGGTGCCGGTGCTGCACAGTGCCGGGGCGGTGGGGGTTATAAGATGCCCGGTGCTACACGGCGCCGGGGGAGCTGGCTGGGATGGAGGTGCCGGGAGCTGGGGCCGGTTGCAAGGACGNAGCGCCGGGGCGGAGCTGCTCGGCGCTGTCCGGTGCCGGGGACCCTGCGCGGGGAGGACGCGGGGAGGGTTCCCGGCGCCGCCCGGCTCACCTGCAGGCCGGCGGCCTCGGCGCTGTGCCGCTCCTCCAGCTCCTGCAGCTGCCTCTCCAGGGACTG
>VZRW01013704.1:578550-610659 GCA_013398125.1 Aegotheles bennettii | reverse complement strand
GGGGACGGGCCCGGGGCTGGGGACAGGCTGGTCCCGGGGGCAGGGGGCAGGTCCTGGGCTGGGCAGAGCACCTCCCGGGCAGCCCTGCATCAGGCGAGGGTTCATTGCCACGGCTCGATCCTGTTTGGCAATCCTGCTGTATCGGCTTGAGCTGATAACCCGAAGGCGGGAGTGAGGCACCGAATAAAGAAAAAACAAGGCAAAACTGCTGTGCTCACATTTCGCTTATGCTTTGTTTTTAAAAACCCCTCCTTTCTGTGCCAAAAATAATGTTGCAAAATGCGTGGCGGAAACAAACCTGCACTGGCTTCTGGTCGACGGGCGGGCTTGATAGGGCAGCACTGTTTCTTGTAGCACAGGCAGTTTTAAAAATTCCTGGAACCGCTGAGATTATGAAACCCTCAAGTTCATTCCCTGTTAGTGTTTGTGCAGGCTGCCAAGCTGGATACTAAGGATCCTCTCTGACGTGGACTGGAGAACATTCCTCCCAAGGCATAATCACGTTCTAAAGTTGTTTTTTCGTTAGCTCGGGAAGATTTACCATTTGAACTCCAAAGACTGCAAAATGCTTCCTAAGCAGTCACTTAGAGACATCTCCCTCTCCCTCTCCCAAACTGTGTCAGTTGAGAATAACATCGTGTCACCCGCTGAAGTGATCTTGTATTGATCCCCATGCCTGTTTGTCACTAGTGAATAAATCGAAAATGTGAAGATTTTCAGGTTCTGCCTGGTTTTATTGAAAACCAGAAGCAAAACGAAAAGCAGCTACATGTTGGTCTTTGGTTCATGTGCTGAATTTGTAGTTCTGGCAGTAAGGAACAACCCTGGTGTTTGAATGCGAACTGATCAGCTTAGCGCTGGAAGTCTGTCACAGTCCTTGTCAGCCCCCGTCAGCCTAAGCATATTTTAGAGTAGAACAGCTATTTAAAATAATCTATTGCCATTAGTCCAGAGTCCAAAAGATCATTCAGGAACTTGCTGGTTTGGTTAACAGCAGTTGGAATGTGTTCAAGCATAGATGTAGTTTCATTATATAGCACAATACAACCTTTACTCTGTATAGCGTCATTCAAACAAATTGTATGGCAAAAGACACCACCGAATTACATTTAAAATGCTCCATTGAATGAAGTACAATTGCAGAGATAAATGGGGAGAAAAATTGTAAGAATGGGAGAAATGTTTTCAGCTGAGGTTTGAAATTAACAGCCTGTCCGTATACTTGCATTGGTAGCATTAGTGTGATAAGCTGTTTCTGGGATATACACTAGCAAAAATCAGATGCAAGCTGAAATTTTCCCAGGCAAATTTTGTAGGCAATTTTTAATAATAATAAACCCCCCTTGAATTGTTACTCCTTGTTATGTTTGATTCCTAGTATAGCTTGAGTTGAAAGTTAATAGACACTTTCTAAAATCACTAGAAATATTTATTGTAGACTTATTTTTAACTTCCAGGGGAATGTTTGTTTTTTAAAAAACAGAAACCTCAGTGTGATGTTTACTGGTAAACACTGCAGTATTGTGCTTTTCGGGGGAAACGTTGAAAGGAGTGTTTTGTTTCCTTTATAAATACACAAGTATGTTATTTTTGTGTCTAAAGTAAAAGGGAAGCAAGCTATTAATATATGGTGTTTGATTGATGCTTACTGAAAAAGCACGCGGTTTTATTATTTGCAGTTCAGCTTAATAAAGTAATGTTCAGTTAAAAACCGATGGATGGGTGGTTGGCTTGAAGTGTGAGCTGCTAGCTGGGCATGGCCTGGGCTCAGCTGCAGAGCAGGTTTGCAGTGCTCCAAGAGGAACGGGGATGATCTGTAGCCTTAGTATCCTATAGAAATTGTAGATACAGACTCGCAAGGAGATGCAGGAGAAGGGCTGGCTGCAGCTCTGCCCTGAAAATCTCAGGCAAGAGGCAGAAGCAGGGCCATGCAGTTGCACACAGCAAACCTGTTCTTTCATGGGAATTTGAAACTATGGAGTGCTGTGGCATCTGGGTGGTTCAGTACTGTGCAACCTGCCATTGCTTGGCTGCTGGTGAAGATCCTACAGAGGTCTGTAATGACCTAAAGTTACGTTACCATGTGGAAACTGCTTGGCCGGGGGAAGGTGGATTGATGGTCTTCAGCCAGGCTGCAGTGGAAAGTTGTCATAGGAACTGGCTTGCTGTTTGGCAGGGCCATGCCTCGTCTTCACTCCTTTAAAAAAGCACCTCAGTGACTAATTGCTTTAGGATAAGAAATACATGCCATCCAGCATAAACCCATGAAGAGGGCAAGGCACTGCAGCTCTGCCCCAAGGGAAACTGAGGACAGCACGGTACGTCAGCGAGGACAGCCTGACTGATGTTCCTTGGGACGAGTTCGCAGTGCCTGCTCTGTGCCGTGTCCTTGCCTCAGGGTGGCTCACGAACGCTGGGTGCCCTGATATAAAACAGCTGTGGCTCTTTTAGCAGTGAGAATAATAGGACAGAAAGCTGAACAGAATGTGCCCAGGAGTGGAAGCCTTGTCTCACTCTTTGGGATGTGTTTGGGATGAGTTTTGTTACCAAGTCGGTGTGTGGGAATTCTTCACTTCTTGTCTGTACTGTGTCTGCTTTTCAGATTTTATTTGTAGTGTCAGCAGCACAAATACTGTTTGAAGTTATATTTGAAATGGCCACTATCTGAGTCTTCAAAAGTCGGCTATTCTGTGCTGAAGCATATCTTATTCTTTGAGCATCTCCAAAGTGCACAGTCATATAAATATTTCCTATTGTAAAATGTCCGTTTTGCACTACTAAAGAAATAATTATTATTATTATGTGTCATGATTATGAAGCTCGTAGCAATGAGCTGGTTTTTGCTTTTTCATCATTATGACTCCTTAACTGGAATGGTTCCTAAAACCTTGGACTGTGTACTCTACATAGAGAGCATGTATAACATGAATCTGCTTTCTTAACACAGCCGCAGAAAAAATCCAGTGTGTACAATAAATAGAACTTAACGTAGAGTAAATAGATCTTAAGCAACATCTGGAAAAAATTGCGTAGGTATTTAAGGTAGCCACTGTAAGCAATTGGTAGTCTAAACCCACCTACATAAGGGTAGTCATTGAGTCTCATGCATGTGTTTGTGTGGCTAAAAGGGTGCTTGGGAGACCTGCCTGTATGAAACCATGTTAGGAGAAATTCATTTGTTGTATGACAGCATGAGATCAAGAAGGGAGCCTGAGTAATTCAGCCTAACCCCCCACCCCTCCCAGGAATCTCCTTTGAATCTTACTACTACCTGAAGGTGTAACAGTGTGTGCACTGTGCTGTAAGGTCAAAAGCAGATTTGCTTTTAATTCCTGAGCACTTGGGTCCCCAAACGGAGGAGTCGTGAGTGGCTGTGTGCCAGCCCTCTCAGTCTTATCACTTTTTCAAGTCCGGTACAGGATGGTAGAGGCTAAACTTGTTGCTTGCTGGTGACCTTAGCTTATCTTCCTCTGGGCATAAATACCTGCTGTGGGATTTACCAGCAGAGCCAGCCCTTTTTTGGTAGTTTCATTAGAGATAAAGTTCTGACTAAACTGAGGAGGCTGGAAACCCCACTTATTATTATCTGTATGGTACCTTATCTTAACGCGTAAGCAGGAGAACAAGTGGGTTCTTACCCTCTGCATCATACCAGCTGAAACTGCTTTAAATTCTGCAAAGGTTTGAACCCATTAAATGTGGAGGGCAGCAGTCACAGTAATGAGATGCCTATAGAAATGATGCTGGGACGTGAGCAACCTATTGGTTTCTCTTTAGAAACTAAAGGGTGTGTGGGCACAGCTTGTGTAGGTGGGTAGAAGAACGGGAGGCCCAAGGAAATGTGAATCTTTTGAGGTTTGAAGGTGGCTCCAAAGTGAAGCAAGTTAGTAGAAACAGATGTGTGGGAACAATGTGCTGTAGTACCGCTTGAGTTGTACCCATCCTGCAGCTTTTCGGTCTCCAAAACTACCATTCCAGCTCTTTTCACCACAAGTGATTTATTTAAAAACAAACGTTCCTTGAAGTCATTATGTGGTCCAAACTTAGCTGAATTTAGTTACAGAGTGTTCACAGCTCCCAGCTGTCTTCCAGATATTTTCAAAGAAAGACTTAATATTTTGTGTATACACTTACTACATGGTTGTCATTTAACCTCACTTGGCACAATTGGTTCAGAGGAAAGGGAGAAAACAGAGATTTCCTGTACGGGTTTCTGCGAGAGGCTCTGAAGTAGAGTGGTTTTCCACTGTTTACTTCAGAACAGGCCTTTGGATTAGCTGGCTTGGTCCCAGGCCTTGTAGCTCTCCCTGTTAACATTGGCATAATACATAAAACACTTAAGAGATGTTCTTTCTAGATTTTCAGGAAGCGAATTCTCACTGAACCCTCCAGGAAGGTACACTGCCCCAAAATACTTTCCAGCTGGGGTGGTCCAGCTTTGGCAGTTGTGGTGGCCCAATCTGGATTGTGGGACCTTCTTGGTGGGTTGCCTCTTTCTTGTGTGAGCTGCTGCCTTTGCCCTGGCAGCAGCTGCTGCCTGCACCACTGCGGTGGCAACAGCTGCATCCCAGCTGTGTATGCTGGGTTCAGGAGGAAGCGTTTAGCTGTTCAGGCAGTGTTTGCTGCTGAAATCAGTATTCCTCATCTCCTTTGGAGAATAGTAGCTTTGAGTGGGAATCAACTCATACTTTACTACTTGGACTGTGCTCCTCTTGACGTTTGCATCAAATTTGGTGTATCTGGCCATGGCACATAACAAGAAAAATTCTTTATTCAGCTTCTAAAATAACCTAGGAGGGGAGGTAAGTTCAGAATAGAGAAGACTGATGGTTTAGCATAAAGCATACTAAAATCTCTAGACCAGCTGAATTCAGCTGGTGTTTGGGTTGATTCATTTGGTGATGAGTTGCACATGGGCATGCACAGCGAATAATTAGGAACATGGGGTCAGAGAAGAGCATGTGAATGTTCTGCCCTCAGAAACCCAAAGAGGTACTGAGTGAGATTTATGCCACTGCTTTGTAATCATAACACAGCAATTAGCAACAGTAACATCTAAAAGTAAGTGCTAGCAAAGGGCAGGCTGCTTAGGTAATTTTGGAAGTCAATAAATAGAACCAGTTGTGGTTAAAAATAAATAATCTTTTTAGATGTTGATTTCCTTTGCTTTCTTCATCTGAGAGGTCTTTTTTTTTCCCCCAAAGGAAAAGCTGAACATGGTGGCAAAGGTATTTCAAATGTTTCTTTCTGATCTTTTCAAGTACCTTTTTGGATATCATAAAGCAATTCCATTTCAAGACTGTGCAGAGACTTTGAAGTCACAGGAAAGGGCTGCAAGATTTGGTCCCAAGTGTCCTGTTTAAATCGTGTAATTTCTGACATCCTAATCAGTATTCACTGAGACCTTTTAAGAACAGATACCCATAATAGCAGCATAGTCATTTCTTTTACATTGCTCGTTCAGTTCTGCTTTTAAAGCGGTATTCTGTCTGTATGCTTTTAGGTCAGGGCAAGTTCATTCCCTAAAGAAAAAAAACTGATGAGTTGAACATAAATTGCAGGTGCTCTGAGCACCAGTCTGCTTGAGACAGACCCTGGAAACTGCTCTTCCAGTTCAGTTCCTGTAGTTTTCCCATCATTGAATACAAGTGTCTGAGAGAAGCTGGAAAGAGGAATTTAACACAGAAGCAAGCCAGACTGGTAAATCATCTGTTAGTTCTGCTGTCTGGAAACTGAGGCAGGAGTCAGATTTCATTTTCCGCTTCATGTTGCAAGCATCTGTTGGTGCAGGTCAGCAAGGCAATGCCTGTTTTGAGTCCTTCAGTGTTTTGGGATGCTGCGTTTCCACCTTGCTTTCCTTTGTTAAAAAAAAGGAAAATAAAACATTGCCTCAAGAGAAGTACAAACACGTGAACGGCATCTCTCTGAAGGGAGAAGTGGTCAGCAGACCTTTTCCACCTGTGATCCAAAGCAGGCCTGCAGCTTGCAGGGCTGGAGAAGAGTTATAGAAATTTAGCATTTGCTACCTAAAGCTGTAAGTGGTTCAAGTAAGTAGATGCAAACCCCTGCTTTTGTGTTCTTCAGAATGCTTGCTCTACCCAAAAGTGTCGCTGTTAAGCAGTGACTAACATGCCAGACAATCTTCTGCTAAGTCCTTTTTAGTTAATGATAGGAATTTAGCCTCTAGAAGGCATTGGCTTGCCTGTACCTTTAACTGCCTGGTGGCTGCAGGCATCCTGAGCAGGACGCATCTCACACATGTTCAGCATTTATTAGCATCCTCCTCATAGTGTTGAGATGAGATTATTTTATAGAGACTATGTTAAAAAATGTCAGTGCTGGAATCATCGCAGATGTGTGTGATATTTTATGAGCAAATTTTATACAAATGGGAAAGAGCTTTTCTTGCTGTGATCCGAGTGAAATATCCATCTGTAGCCTTCAATAATTTGGGGACTTTTGTCACTTCTGTTCTAGGGAAATGACACTGTGGCCTTTCTAAGAGTTTGTTAAAAACACATTTGTAATCTAACCTTTATTTTTTTTTTATGTGGTAATAGATTAGGTAGGTTCATAACCTCTTGTTTTACATGTATTCTAACTTCTCTTGCAGTATTGCATTCACAGTTTTATAAGCCAAGGCCAAAAAACTCTGCTTGCTAAACTTGAGCAATCAGGAGGGAATGGATGATGAAAAACTAACAATGTTTTACTCACCTACCACTCATTTTTCTCCACAGACATGTGGTGAGTAGATATTAACAAAGACAATAACAAAAAGCACTTTCAGACCTCATAAATCGATGTGTGCTGGTGTGGTCAAGAACCAATACTGGAAAGGTTAGGACACATAGAGAACTGTCTGCCCGTGTTGTGACGCTCAGAGCCAGGCTGGGATTTTTTTCAGCTGCTGTTTGAAAGCAATTAGAAGGAGACATTTCTGTGGCTGCACAGGAGGCTTTGTGCTGACTGGGCATGTGGTCAGCCTTTTTTTTGAGTGGCTGCAGTAGGTCAGGTAACATGCTGAAAAAGAAGTCCTCGGTGTATCAGGGCTGTCACACTACGTGGGACAAACATTTTTTAAAGGCATCTCAGAAGCCAGGGGATTCGGGCTGTTCACTCATCCGCAGCAGGAACAGAAGACCACGCCGTGGAATGAATCTTCAAGTCTACACCAACGAGATAACTTTAGGCTCCCCAGTGGGAGAAGTCCCAGCTAGAGGGCTGTGTCGGGAACTCTCAGCTCTTACTTTAGGATCACAGGGACCTGCTGATGATGCCTTCTTAGTTGTTAATGTTCTCTCACCCTTAAGACTGACAGGTTTCTTCCAGGTCACAGCTGATGGAGTAAGTCTGTCACTTCATCCATGTTCCTTCTGAACACCGTCTATGCTGAGACAAGTACAGAGAGAGCACTATGTGTGTCCTCCTCAGCTCCTGCCAGGGAACAGTCTCCTGTGTCGGAAGGATTGATTTAACGTATCTAAAAACAGCGAGCTGAAGGGACCATGGAAAGATGACTTTGTTTTCCTCAAGTGAACTTGGTGGTTTGTGTTTTGCATAAATGGGGTTGTAAGAAGTTTCTGAAGAAAAAATGTCGATACAGTTGGAAAACAGTATAATGTAGGCCTTTGTTATCACTTGATAAAGCTGAGACTGTTAGGTTATCGAAGAGAAGCCAGAGACTTAGCAAAAGCACAAAGTCATCATAGATGTTCAGTTGTTCTACTGATTAACAGGTTGCCTAAAAAATGCTGTATGAATTAGCAGTCTTTTGGAAAAGCATGGGAATACTGCACAGAAAATATTTGTAAAATTAATTTACTTGTAGAGTTTGCTGCGGTGGTGCCTTGGTACTACGCATATGTCAAGATTAAATGAGATTTGGCAGCTGATAATACCTAGGTAGGGACACTATTGTGCCCTAAGGACAGACTTGTAATTTCATTTGTAATCAGGCAGGCTATAATTGCTATGTTTGCCTCTGATTAAAAAAAGAGGTCAGAAAATAATTGAATTGTGCTCTGTATGCAGGGGGAAACTTCACACCGTAAGAGCCCTTCAAAACACCTACAGACTTCACATTCCCTGTTTTTTCATCTTTGTGCTTGCCCAGTTCATGCAGGTCAGGTCTGCGTAGCTTCCTTCTCACTGGCAAGGAGCTGCTGTGTGGGACTGCTTGCTAAGAGCAGTGTGCAGGAAAGGTTTTGAGCACACACCTTTCTGATCTCCGTGGTGAGTGGTACATGTCCAACCTCTGGTTTGGGGAGAAAGGGTTTCTGCGTAGCTCAGGTGAGGGGTACCTGTAGTTACTGAAGCATAGAGAGGAGGGAGTTGTACTTCTGGCCTTTGTGAGCATTTCAGGATAGTGTTAGAGCCAGCCGAGGAGTGAGCTTGATGAGCTGAGCCTGGATGCAGAAGGATCTTGCCATTCTCACCTGAAATACTAGATCAGCCTCAGAGAAGGCTTTTTGGAAGACAGATGGGTAACCATTATTAAGGACAAAAGTAGGAATCCTGTGAAATCTGTAGTAGGCTAATAGGCATCTGGAGCCCTGTATGTTAGGATAAGTGAAGATCAGGATCCTCTTTAATAAATGATTTCTGTAAGTATCTTCACAGTACCCTTTATAGCTGAGGAGTATCATTATTTTATCTTGTTTGTGTTTTGTGAACAAACAGCAAGTTGAAAACTGGCCAAGTTTCGCATCTGAAGTCTGTGGCTTTGCTGGGTATTAAGGCTTTCTCTCCTGTGTCTGGCTTGGTTCCATGGTCCTCAGCTCATCCTTCTTCTGTTGGAAAGATGGGTTTATTTGTCAATGAACTGCCTGTTACTGGTGGATAAGACCTCAAAAGGAAGAGAAACCAAGTTAGTATATGAGCATTTTTTCCTTAAAGAAGGTGGGAGGAGAAGGGAATGGCTCTGGAGAAGAAAACTCTTAGCAGGGAAAAAAAAGTTGTCACTGGTTCTGACAGAGTAGCTCTCAGAATTACTAAATCGTCTTTAGGTGTTGATCTCAGTGTTTATTTTCAGTAACATTTTTAATGAAGGAGGAGCCAGTGTTTCCCAGTTCAAGTATGCCAGCTTCTTTACTCAATAGCACGTCCCTTGGCGAGTGTTGTGTCCAGAGCCCTGGCACTCACACTGGCTGGCCAGCTGGCTCTCCACACCTGGGCTGAGCTGAGGCCACTTGCAGACAAGGCTGGAGGGAGACATGGACTCATGTTTCCAGCCTGCGGCGATGGTTCAGATGTCAATTCTGCTGTCACATCTGTTTATGTAGCCTATAAACATGTAGAGAGGGCCCATCCAGTATGGAAGAGGGTTCAAGTTATCTCTAAAAAAATCATCCTTATTCTTCCTTTTACTTTCAAAGATTGAAAAAAAGCCAGAATAAGCTTTTGGTATCTTTGCTTTTTCTATAAAATATTAATGAAGCAGGGACATGATCTTCAGAGACAAGAGGGTTTTTTACCAGTAAGCACAGTCAGTAAGGAAAGCCAATAAAAATGTCCTCCCTCACCTTCAGTGTTCAGAAGATAAAGAGGACTTTCGGCTGTTTGTGTTATCCAAGCTGACCCAGTTGCGTGCTTTCAGAATGACTGTGCTGCTGATCGGAGTGGTGCATCTCAAATACTTGTCGGTTGCTGCCGCGTTTCTGGAAAGTTAAGTCTGTATTTGCTTCCTGAAACCCAGTGGAATCTAATGAAAAGCGTCATTGTTTTGAAACACCGTGATCTGCTGCCAAAAGAGCTACTGTTGTATAATCCTTACCAGCAGGTTAGAGTGGCGGTTGTTCCTTGCTTTGAAATCGGTATGTGGAAGGGTGGCTTTCCAGTTCTCTCTCCGGGGTGGCACGTCTCATCTTGTTCTCTCTCTGTGGGAACTGTAATTCACACAAAGTGTTCAGCTGCCCTGCATTGGTAATCGATCCTTGCACAGGTTACTTAGGGATGATGAGCTGAAGGGGATGGAAGAAACCAGCAGTTTCCTTTGAGAAGGGGGAGCAAGGCTCTGGCTGCTGAGTACCAGGGGTTATATCTGTTCTCACTGGCAAGTTTATTTGTTGCTAAAGATGCTTCAGATTGTTCTGATATAAAAGAAACAGTTGGAAAGCTTATCCTCACTTTTCTTTCTGATTTGCAGAATTCAGTGTATTCACATCCATGCTGACATGTCTGCCTTTCACACTGTCTGTGTTAACCCCCAGCTTGGCTAGCGTGCTGTCATGCTTGTCTTTGTAGCAATGATATTGGTATCAGTCAAACAATGAGTTCCCATTGTGGTGGGCATTTGCATCAAAGCTTACCTCCTGGTTTTCAGCTAAAGCAAATACATGGGAACTCTCAAATACTCTCTTTAGGGTGGACTGTATTACAGCAGAGGGATCAATTCCATCTCTAGTTTTTAATCTTTCAAGATCCTGTACAACTAGAGCAATTGCTTATGGGAAAAACAGTAAAATATTTGAATTATCTTACGTGTTTCTTACTGGAATTTAACAGCTGGAAACAAAAAAACAGTGAGAACATCTTCTTAGCCAGGTCCAAGCTTGCTGTTGGCAGGCATTCAGTTGGACAGCACTTTGGGAACCTCTGCAGCAGAGGTTTCTGCAGGCTGCTGAAGACCTTTTGCCAAGGAAGCAATTTTCCCAGGGCCATTAGGGTGCGTTGTCCATGCTGGTGTTGGCTCAGAGGAGTTGTCCATTTGGTTGTCCATTCACCTTCTCTCTAAGTGAAACCTCTCTATGGAGGTTTCTTTCCAATATTGCTTGTGCCTCAGCTTCTCATTCACTGATACATTGATTTATAAGGTGAGGAAGAGTCCCCTGAGGCATGATATATAGTTTTGACTGACCTGCTGTGTAGCTCAGACTGACTTTTCTGCATTAATTATTGACTCTCTGAAAAAAGGCTGATTTAAATACCCCCGCCTTCATTTAGAGCCCTCTGGTAATGGAAAAACTGCTTCAGAAATTTGTTGTTTTGTAATTAACTGTCCCCTCTGTTTATATTTTTGTGTGCCTTTATTTAATTTCCATTCATAGGCTCTTGTTCTGCCATTGCTAGGCTGAGAGCCCTCCACAGTCACTGCTTTCCTCTGTTTAAACGCTTCTAGACAATTTTTAAATTACCTACAGAGCTGCTCTCTGTAAATTGGCAATCTTCCACTCCAGCCTTTCTCTCACAGCTTTATTCCTTCCTCAGTATAATCAGTATTGTTCCTAAATGGGGACAGCTGGCTGAAGACAGTTTTCCAGCAGCATTTGTGGCAGTGACAGGTAGGCACACGGAGTCCCACTTGGTAGCCTTGTACATCCAAAGATTGTATTTGACCCGCGGTCACAGCATTTCTTTGAGACCTCATGTTCGCTGATTCTTCTCTGTGGCATAGCTCTTGCTCTTTTGGATCAAGGCTCATATTCCTTAAGCATGGTCCTTCTCCTTTTTTGTCTTGTGGTGGTACGATACCGGGCATGCTAGACTTAGAGCAGTAGGGAACTAGCATTGTCTCTGACAAAGTGTTTGTGTAAGAACCAGTATGTTTGACACAACAAAAACGGTAATTCTGCAGGAAATATTGAGGAGCATGAGCTATATGGAAGCTAGAAAATATGCTATTTAGCTCACTGGATAATTTGTGGTTCCCGTTTCAAGGCAGTAAACTCAGTTACAGATAAATGAGGAGAATGGATGGTCTCATGGTACTTGGGGTCAGGTTTGAGGTTTGCTCCTTATAGAGTTGCACTGCAGATTTCATAGTTTTCCAGATACCTTTCTAACCATCCATAAAATTGATGATAATTAAATAACACTTAAAATATTTTAAATAACTAGTGCCCCTTGGAGTTCCTGAATTAATAGAACTCCTTGAATAGAAATGTATGGTCACCTGAAGAAACCTCCAGTTTATCTGTCTGTGGTTTTTAGTGTGTCTGATTCCTGGATTATTGCTGGAGCTCTTAGGTACGGTGCAGCTGCTCAGTGGATATGGCTGTCAGTAGAAACAGTCTGATAAAAAATCCATGTAAAATAAGTAGGGTATTGTTAAATATATTTTACAACTTAATTGTTATATAGCCATTTTTTTTTAGCATCTGGCTTTATGACAGAGATGCAATCCAGCCTGACATTAAGTCAAATCCTATAATAAGCCACATGAGTAGCATTCTCCCTTCTTATACCTTACCCATCCAGAAATAATCTAGGGGTTACCATTGTCTGTCAGTCAGACCACAGTCAAACAAATGTATGACTGGGAATGCTTTACCAATTTCACTCAAAGCACGCTCTTGGAAAAAGTAGCTTCACTGATGCCAGCACTGTGGTAGGGCCCAAGGAGAAGAGCTGCCCCCTTCCTGTGGGGGAACTCAGAGCCAGCGTCAGAGGTTGCAAGCTGGAAGTAGGAGGGTTAGTACAACCCATGGAGTGAGGAGAGTATTACCAGTCTAATGTAATCCAACGGGTCTTCGTATACTACAAGTGACATCTACTGTAAGCTTAATACAAGTGTCTGTGGTTAACCTTAACAGGTTCTTAACAGCAGATCTCTGCCTCTTTAATACCCCGTAATGGGCATACGGAATTATCCTGCTTAAAGCCAGCCTCGAGGATTAATTATCATGAGCTGAGAGTATACTTTGAAGTGTCTCTTGGAAGTAATTTAGTATTCTAATAGGAAGAGAAATTTTGTTCTTCCTGCCATCATAAACCTGAAGCCTTGCTGTCAGAGAGGCAGTCACCCAGAAGTAGAAGTTCTTTAAATGAAGAACTTAACCTTAGGCACAAGGCATAGTTAATAAAAAACAGTCAGTTTTCTAGTTTAGGTCATTTACAAGCTTCACTGCGTATATTTGGAAACTGTGGGTTTTCCAGTGTTGCCGGAGATCTCAAGTCACGGACATCTTAATTTTCCAAAAGCATCGCTAATTGAAAACAACATTTGGAAACAATTTGCCATTGGCTATCAAGCAGAAGTGTTGGCAGTAGAACACCAAGTGGTTTGAATTGTCATCCCAGGGTTGTGGGGGAGACAGAAGGAACTATGCAAGCTAACAGAGCTGGTGTGTAAGGCAGCAATTCAGAATAAAATTGGAGCATGGTTTCACATCCCTGCCGTCCCTGCTGCCCAGAGAGAGTCAGAAGCTTACTGCTTTAGGGCTTTTGTCGTGCCTAAGTACAGGTAGTTCCAGTTTTCAGGAATTTGTAGTCACGATCTAGATACCTACTGTAACTGATACCTTGACCAAGACTGTGTTTTTGTCTTCTAATTCTTCATTAGCTGAATCCAGTGTTGTCATTTGCGGTGCTTTCCCTAGGTTTGCCCTCAGGTAAAGCTGATGTAGCCTAAAATATATGCAGCTAATTATTTTAGGATTCCTGGGGAGACTTTGTCAGACTGGCTGGTCTCTGTTCAGTAGTGCTCTGCAGTAGTGCCTTTGCTCTCTTGCAAGGATCTCTTTTTAGAAAATCTTCTTATTATGGTCCTTAGCTCTCCAAAAGTAGGACCTCCACCAAATCTTGCAAGTTGGTTTGTCACAAGACTTTTTTTCTTTTTTACATTGTACTGGTAGGAGCTGAAGGAGCAGTTTGTTCTGTTTTTCAGTGTGTTTTGATGGTACTCCTGGATTCTGTATCATATCCAAGAAGGACAGGGAACTGCTTGAAAGAGTCCAGTGCAGAGCCACAAAGGTGATTAAAGGAGTAAAACATCTCCCTTATGAGGAGAGGCTGAGGGAGCTGGGTCTCTTTAGCTTGGAGAAGAAGGGACTGGGGGGCGACCTCATTAATGTTTATAAATATGTAAAGGGTGAGTGAGGGTCAGGAGGATGGAGACAGGCTCTTCTCAGTGATGTCCAGTGATAGAACAAGGGGGAACGGGTGCAAGTTGGAACGTAGGAGGTTCTGGGTGAACATAAGGAAGAACTTTTTCACTGTCAGAGAGACAGAGCACTGGAACAGGCTGCCCAGAGAGGTTGTGGAGTCTCCTTCTCTGGAGGCATTCAAAACCCAACTGGATGCGTTCCTGTGTGACCTGCTCTAGGTTGTCCTGCTCTGGCAGGGGGGTTGGACTGGATGATCTTTTGAGGTCCCTTCCAACTCCTGACATTCTGTGATTCTGTGATAGTGACTCCTGTACATCTGGGACCCATAATTCTGAGTTATCAGGAACATTAAAATATGGAGTGGGGAGTCCCCCACCCATTTTCTCTGCATTGTTCTTCCCAAGCAGAGCGTGAGCGGAGATTTCGGTATTTAGCTCACATGAATAGTTCTCCTGGGTTTCAGAAATGCCACGTAACAGATTTTTTTTCTCATTAGTTGGCGTTTTTAGTTCTAGAAATTAGATGTCACCTTGCCTTCTAGCAGCCCTAAGAGGTCTCATCTTTGTCTCTTGTTAGCCACATCCCTTCAGTGAGTTTGTGACACACAAAGTTTGGGTTTGTGGAGTGTTTGAGGGCTCTTCCCTCCTGGATGCTGCTAGTGGGGCTGCTCAGCTGGTCCCTGGCTGAGTTGAGTCATCCCTTGGCTGAGATGGGAGCCTGCACCGAAAGGACTGTTCCAGGGAGGCAGCCACTGAAGGGCCAGCATGTTAGGGAGAGGGGAGTAACTATTGGTAACTATATGCTAGGCTGGTTCATTGCCTTTGCAGAGCTTCAGTGTGGGCATGAAGGGTGAGATGGAGCACAGTGCCTGAGACGTGGTGTTGAAGAGGAGAGTGAAATGGTTGTGAAGAGGAGGCTGAAGTGGTTGGATTGAAGAGAATACTGAAATGGTTGGGTTGAAGAGGAGACTGAAATGGTTGCATGGCAAACAAGTAAATAGGCTGGGAATGTATGTGCAACATGGGAGAGCCAGTGATCAACGCGTGTTTAGAAATGTGTAGAGCTCTGAGCTTGCTGAGGGTGTATCAGTGTCGGCATTATTCCTACTGTGCAGATTCAAGCAGGGCACATATATCAAGGCATGCTTGTATTTATGAGGCTGGCAATGTTAAGCATGAAATTATATTTAATATACTTTCAAGCAGATCTGTTCGTGTCTGCCAGTTAATGTTTAGTGTTGAAATCCGAATTGGTGTTGAAGTGTGCTGCACAAGGAAGATGCAGTGTATCTGATTCATCCTGACAGCAGTAGGAACTCAGATGGGTTTTTCACACAGGGACTGAGGAATTAGGACTTCTGCATTTGATTCCCACTTGCTCTGTGTTCCTGCCTTCTCTGTGCCCTGCTAGCTTTAGTTGACAGAACAGGGATGGCACCATTTGCTGTCCCTAAGTGTATTATTTGAATGAGAGTTTGTGGAGTGCTTTGGGATCGCAGGGGTAAGAACTGCTCCTCTGGGTGAGGGCTGCCCAGCCCCTGGTCGCACAATGGCAGCATGTATATATGTAGATATGCATCCCCCCTCCCGTTGAGAGGGATGACACAGTCCTGGCCACTTTCTGCAGTCCATCCCAGGACGTCAGATGCTCCAGAGGATCAGACGATAACCTGAGCGGATTTCACCTCCTCTGATCCCGGCTGTCCCAAGTGTTTAGGGAGCAGGACACTCCTGGAAAGTGAGTCACCCACTTCTCTTAACCACCCTTACATGGGCAGTCTTCTCAGCTGCAGAAAAAAAATGGTTTCCCCTCCCCTGCCCTGTTTGTGAGGCCATGACCCGGACCGGGAATTTGATGTGAATCTTGAACAAGCCAACCCCAATCCAGCTCCCTTTGCCTCTTCCCTTCCTGAGTGTTTTAACATGGTTCACTCCTCCCTTGCTGAGACTCCACAAAGCCCCTGGAGATGGAGCCGTGTTGTGGGGAGGGAGGGCAGGAACTGCGCTAGGCTTGGCAAGGGCAGCACGAGACTTGTCTGTACACCCACGGCCTCCAACTAGATGCAAAGCTTTTAAGTAGCTAACGTTAGGTGTGATGATTTTTCTCCCTGTTTGCTTTCCACTGTGCACGTGCGCGTGTGGGTTGTACTGACAAGGTATTCATAATTCTTGAAGCAGAACGTGTGAGAAGAGGCAGATACGGTGCGTGGCAAATTAGTGTGAGTACGCTACAACCTTGGAATTGATGCTGATGCTTTTGTTTTCTGCTATATAAGCTCTCAGAGAATATCCTGGAAAAAGTGGGATTGTCACTGCTGTTTTGTCCATTTCTACATTTTAGTGTTTGTGCCTCTTATTTGATGTTATATCATGAAAGTGATAAACTCAGAAAAAAATACAGGCAAATCATTTAACCTGAACACATCAAATATTATCAGGTACAGAAATTTCTTAACTATTTGTTGGCCAAAAAAGACAAGAAAAATAATATTAAACCTTGAAGTGGAGTGCTTCTGGGCATGTTATTTTGTGAGTATGAGTATTATGAAGTACTTTTTGAGTACTTGAGTTACTTGAAAAAGATATACTATGGATAATACTTCAAATCAACCAAATCTCACAAAAGAAGCTAATGGACTTATTTAAAAATATGTGCTAAAAATCTGGGTTTTTTTCACCAAGGCATTCATGCTGGGTGGTAGCTATGTATCAAAGCTTTGAAGCTGAGATTTTAAATACTTTAAATATGAAATGAACCCTGTGCCATAAATGCTATCAGATGCTTAATTAAGACTGCATTAGCAAGGAGCATGTTTGCAGTAAGTTACGATGAGGTGTTCTGACATGCTTTATCTATGTAAAGATTTCTATTTTTATGTGAAGCTATTTACAGTTTATTGATTTCAAAAATAGATTCGTAACTAAAGAAAGATGCATCGTATTTCAGTTGCTTGGAGTTGAAAATCTTGCCTGGCTGGGTGCCCACTTCTCTTAGATATTTATTCCAGGGGCTTACAAGCGTGTGGAGTAAGTGATTCAGCCCTTATTACTTTTCTCTGTATTTGAAAGAAGGAATTTGTATTCAGGGATTAGGTCCCATGTCTCTTACCCGCACAGGTAAGCTGATTTTTACACCTTTGAAGCATTAGAACAATTTCATTGAAGTCCATGAGGCTTCTTGTGTAAGACTTTTGGGTGGGGAACATCCATCACGGTATCTTTTGTTATTTGTTACCGTTTTATTTCAGAGCATTAAACTGCTGTCACAGTGCCAGTGGAGCCTGCTAAGCTGTAAGAGTGCCTTTGAGTTTATGTAATACAAAACTTCAGCATAAGATTTTTAAATTTTATGCTGTGTGAACATTAAAAAGAAGATTTTAATAAACAAATCAGGGAAAAGCCTGAAGGTAGAGGTAATATCTTTTATTAGAACAACCAATAGAGTTTGAAAACTTAGACAAGCTTGTGTGTCCAAGAGCTTGTCTATTTTTTCCAGCCATACCAGTTGGTCTAATAAAAGATATTGCCTCTGTCTACAAACCTTGTCCTGCCTATGAACTCTGTTCATCGCAGCTACAGCAAAATAATTCTGGATCATTAAAATAATTCAGGCCCTTCTTGCTGAATTATGGAAACTCAGATTTTTGTGGTTTCCTCAGGTCTCAGCATTTTGAATCCCAGCACGCACAAAATGATGCTGTCTGGTTTCTCCTACTGTAGAGGAGGGTTTCATCACATAGGAGCTCAGACTGCTTCACTGATTCCTCATTTTAGAAAGGATGTTATTAAAGGTGGCCTGCTAAAATTCTTCAGCCATCTGGATTTTAAGATATTTTGTAGGATACTGTTGGTGAACTATCAGATGTCTGGCATGAGTGGCCCTTGGGAGCTGTCCTATCTGAGTACCTGTGTCAGCATCTCTGATATGGTGTGATGGTGATGGGAAGCAGATGAAGTGGGAAGAAGAGGCTGGCAGAACAGAAAGTCTCCGGCTTTGGCCATGGGCGTGAATCTTTGAATCCTGCTATGTATCTGGCTGGGTGAGCAGAATGGTGTAGCCTTTCTAAATGGCAGGAAGCTTGGATTTGGACTTCTTTCAGCTGGAAGACCTAGATCCAGAGCTGTCTAAGAGTCATAAGACCAGCCATGCAACAGGTTTTTCAGAGCTATTTAGCTTTCTTTTGGAGACCTTAAATATATATGTCTTTTGGATCTGAGTCTGTAGCTCTAGGCTAATAGCTTTAAAATAACTCCAGGCAAGACCAAGGTGATGATGACCCGGATCATCTTGAAATATCCATGGGGCGGATGCTTTTCCCACCTTTGTGGACACAAGGCCTTTCTGTAGTTTGCAGTCTTGCAGTCATAGCAGATCCCCTGCTGTGCTGCATGTCTCTGCCTACTTGGAGTCTGTCACCCTTGAGGGGCACTGCTTCTCTCCGGAGGCCCCCCTCCTCCATCAGGACTCCTGCAGCCCTTGCTGACATGGAGGAGCATTCCTCCATGTGCCTGCCTTTGAAGTGGAACAGGTTGATGCTTGCGGGCTCTTTAGTTCTGTGCCCTGTGCCACCTTCCATCTGCCTTTGGGCATGGCTTAAATAGTTGGTAATTACTCATAAGCCCTTGGTAGCAGGGGCTTGGGCTATTTTAGAAGCTGCTTCTCCCTGCATGCCCTGTTGTGGAAGCTGTGGCTGGCTGGAATGGCCGGTTGCCCTCTCGCTGTGGTGACCTCTTCTCCTGGGTGTGTTGCAGGGAATTCGGGGGAGAAAGCTCTCAGCTCTGGTATGCGGCCCCTTGGGCTGCCTGCCAGCACCTAAATTTGGTGACCTTTAGGATGTGGCAGAAGATGCATTTGTAAACCTTGGTTATAGTAGCTGGGAGACAAGCAGAGAATGCTGGGGGAGGGAGGAACATATTTTTTACAGCCAAGCTGTTTGCCGTCTGTTTGATTTTTATGACCAGCAACTAGTAAGTAAATAGACTAACAAATGCTGTGACAATTGCAACTGTTGCTCTTTAATCAAATTTAAAACTAAAAAACTATACAGATTTCCTCTAGGAGAGCAAGCACGCGTGTGACTGACAGTGCCGTGACTTCTAACCCTGGTTTGGACACTCGCTTTACTCTCTACTTTGCTGAAATCATCTAGTTTTTCCTTCTGTAAAATGAGGGCAGTTGTATTTTCAAGGTGTCTAGAAATGGTTGCTGTATCATTACCCGTGTAGTGTGTGGGTAGTTTTGTTTCTTTTAAGGAAGAACCAAGAAGTCAAGCTCCGTGGTCTGGCAGTTGTGTGGGTTACACAAGAATGTGGTTTCATCTTAGACCTAATTTGGTGTAACAATGGCATGCATCTCCCACCCTGTTCTTCACACCAGCTCTAATGATAGCCTTGTGGCAGGTTGAGCTGGGTTCAACCTGCTGACCAGCAGAGAGCTACCCAGTTTCTGTTTGCTTTTGGTCGGTTCCTGTTGATGGGTGAGGACTTGGACTGATGAGCTGAACTGACTCACCATTGGGCTGCTTCCTCATCCCACCTGGTGCCTGAGACATGCATCTGGCCAGGGGAAGGGGCGAGCAGGATTGCCCCAGCGTGCTGATAACACAGCTGGGAAAGGTACCCCTGCTTCCTCACTGCAGGGCCTTTCTGACAAGAAGGACTGTCTGGTGGTTTGGTTTTGACAACCAGTCTTGCGGTGCAGGCACTTGTGAAGATCTGCTGGTGAATATTTGCATTGCTGGTGTAACAGGTGCGCAGTGTGTTCGCGCTCTGAATGTGGCTGACCTGCAGAGGACAAAGGATCATCTTTCTACTTTCCTTCCAATTGTTTCTGCTAATTTAGCATCAGTTTGAAGCTTTGTCTTTGCTTAGAGATCAAATGGCCAGAGACAAGGCTCTTTATTTTTACCGTGTGGTAAAAGTGGCAAGGTCAGTCCCACTGGGGTTTGTAGGGTTTGCCCTGCCTAATTTATCTCATGTATAAAGGGTAAGTTTTCCATCAGCTATAGCTAATGCATATTTGTAACTCTGGGGTCAAAAAATACCCCTTTTCAGCAATGAAAACAGGGTCTCTGTTTCTAAACATATTTTCACCACCATGGATAGGAAGGCCTTTGCAGTTCCAGCCATGTGGAAAAGCCTTCCTAGCTCTCTGTTTTTAACACCCTATCTCATCAAGCACCTCAGAGCAAAGCATCTTGCTTAACCTGCAAACAGATCTTTCCACCGGGCACTTTGCAAGACTTCCTGCGTGGCACTGCATCTCTGTACCAGGAAACACACAGCTTTCTGGTGAAACAAACCTTGAACTTAAGCAAGCTTTTCTCTTCTGCCTCTTTCAGAAATAAATAAGCATTTGAAGATGACAACCTCATGGAGCGACCGACTCCAGAATGCAGCAGATCTCCCTGCGAACATGGATGGGCACGCTCTGAAAAAGTACCGCCGGGAAGCCTACCACCGGTAAGTCACTCCTGTAACCCCACAGCCAACGTGCTGGGACAGAGGGAAATAAACTGAGCATAAAACCCACATTTCGTGTTTTTTTTCTTGTTGGTAAAACATAAAGGTCTTTCTCACCTTCCTTGCAGAAGAGTTAGTAGAAGAGGACTTAAAGGATAGCACAGTACTGGCGTGCAAGAATATACAAACAGTAGAGTTGAGATGCATGTACCAGAGCAAGTGAGGGTTTGCTTTCTTAATGCAGTTGAAAGATTAATCAAAGTTACATTTTGGGATGGAACCTTTCAAGGTAAGAAATGCTCAGTGGCAGAAGTGTTCTAGTAATTATTACAGTGCACACTGGGAGAGCACAGCCTTAGACACTGGAATGCACAAATATTCATAAGGAGGAAATGAAATGGGAGCAGAAATTAAGTGTTTGAGAATTGTATCTAGTATGGTTAATTATGTGCACCACAGGAGCATGCAGAAGCACTAGGCAAGTTCTCAGCCTCCTTTCCTGTGGTAGGTGTGTCTGAAAACATCTTTGCTGTAAAGCAATTACAGCCTAAATAAACAAGATAGAGTAAGAAATAAAAGAAATGTTACCACTCATTTTATAGTTTGGGGATCAAAGTGTGATCACTAGCTGGTTTTCATGAGACCACACCAGAGTTTTGGTTGAGCCAAGAATTTAGACCACAGCTCCCAAAGTTCCAGGTGTAGAGCATAAAAGATGGATGCAGTCTGTATCCTTATCAGATGTCTGGACTGTTACAGACTTAAAAACAACAGCATCTAGTAATTGTCAGTATTCTGTTTGTGGGAGGTGTAGCTTCAAAGTTTAGCTTGTTTAATTTGAGAAGTCATGCAGCATGATGATCAGAGTATATTCAGCAGGAGCCGAGGAGACGTATGTCTGATACAGAAACACAAAGAAGTCAAGTTTCCCAGCCTCATGCTTAAATGCCACGTTGCATTTGTGATTCATATACAGTGGTATTTCTGAGGAAGTGTTTTGGAAGTGTTAGATATCTTTTGATTCTCCAAACAGAATCTAATTAGAGAAAAAACGCCTTAGCATCATATGATAGACCAGGTTGTGCAAGTTGCATTGTCTAAGGCTAAGTAAAGGATCCTGTGATGCGTTTCTGAAGCTTTCCAATTTCCAGTGAATACATTTGAGCACACATCTTATGTGGTGGCATTATCTAAGTCTCTCTCTATGTCAGCTGGTTTGTCAGATACGGAAATGTTTAATGAATGTAACTATATATAGCACGTTAGAGGAATTTTATACCATTCCCTGACAAAAAAATCTTCACCTTGTTGAAGTTGTTGACAGGTCTACCTTTGTGTCACAGTTTTACCTATGACTTCAGTTGTGTTACTCCCAATTTAGACTAATGAAAAGGAAGTCAGAATAAGACCTTTTCTCTTTTTCTTAAATGTTTCCTCAACATTTGTTATGGTTAGGTGCTGACAGTCTGCTAAGTGTTGTAGGAGATCCAAAGGAAGCAGCACGATCCTTAAGAGCTCACACATTCAAGTCCTCATCATGTTTACCCTTACTCATGTAAGAAAACTTAACTTTCAGAAAGAATTTCCTTATGGAAGATGAGAGTGCACTCATATAAAGGAGGGTTTCCCACTAGGAGCTGGGATCTGGTATTCCAAACTTAGCCTGTGGTACAGTTTCAGTACCCCTTTTTAGAATCTAGAAATGTCTTATGCAAAACACATTGAGCAGAAATGTTTTTAGCACTTCAGATTTTCATGGAAAGCACCACATTGGAAATACACGAAAGGGAGGCACATTTTTGTTTTGAAATTACTATCCTCTTTTAAAAAGAGGGGGGGAGAGAGGGAATGAGAAAGAGGGAGGGAATGAGTGAGAGAGAATGAGAGAACCCAATGCCAAGACTTTAGTATAAATGTGTGCTATTAATGGCTTTGGTGTACCAGTTTCATGGGAGTTATTTGGATAATCCAGTATTGTAAGAATCTGAAACAACTTCATTCCAGAGGGTAGTGTTGTCATATTTCTATTTCTGGTATTTTTTGCGATCTTAGTGTTAACAGATGTGATGTTACTTAAAAGATAAGTGCAGATTTAACATGATAGAATAGGACTGAAATGATTCCCCTTGTTGTTTTATATTCTGTTTTTCAGTATTTTAATAGTTGTTTGGATGTAGATTGTGTGTGCCTGCCACAGCCATCACTTCTAGGATATAAATTTGTTCTAGTGAGGTCCAAGTATGCTCTGATTCTTGGATATTCTAGGAGCACTGTCCATTTTACAAAAAAGAGAGACAGAGAAGACAAGACATTCATTGTCAAGATTCTTCTCTTTCTCTTTTTTCTTTTTCTTTGTTTTTCTTTCGCTTTCAGTCTTCCTCTCTCCTTTTGTCTCTTATTCTTCTTACCCTAGCAGCTAAAGAAAAAACATTTGAAAGCATGAATCTAAAGTGTCTTAGAAACAAAAACAATAAAAAAGAACACTGCATTTTTTTAAAAAAAAATTTCCCCTAAAAGCTCATCCCAGTGATTTTATGGGCCCAATCTAGAAGGTTGGAGGAACTTGGCAGCTGGGCCCCATTTACAGATGAGCATAACTGGGGCTAGCTTTCGAAAGCAATGTGGAAGCCCAGTTGGGCTCAAAGTCATTCATTGGGATTTTCTAAATGCTGCTAGTAACACTTGATTTCCTGAAGTGTGAAATTTTAAAAACTTGTTTCACTGTTTGTTTATGCCTTGCTTACTTAAAATCAGTGGAAATACCGAAACCAACTGATTTAACTTTCTGATTCTCATGAACTGTTCCAGATTTGATGGGCTTGAATTGTAAAAGTTGAAACAGCATAAAATACCAGGAAAAGTTTCCAATGCAAGCAAAATAATTTACCTTAAAAAATAATGTAATATTCTCTTGGACATGAAACTTCAAAAGAACTTCCTATAAAAATTATCTTTGAACATGCCACGTGCCTAATAGTCATAATTTACTGTAGTAATTTATAGTAGAAACGTGTTTTTTCAATGTGTTTTACTTCTTGCTGTATCACACTTGATGGATGGATGTTCAACATATAACATTGTTGGCAGAAATCCCAGTTGAGACTGGTCTGACTGGTGTAATGCATACTGACTCAGATTATGAGTATATCGTAATCATGTCTGAATGCCATAGGCAAGAATGTTCAAAATCAAATATTTATAGCTGTTTTCCTCCCCAGACTTTTGCTTGGTGTTTAGATCAGTTTGTATAGGTACTTAAGGAATGTGGAGTGTTGAGGGTTATTGATGAAGTAAGCAAAGTCTGCGAATATGAATGCGTGTGCTATGCTGTAGAGTTCAAGTGCTATAAAAGCAACAACAAGAATCAGAAAAATCTGTAGGGGAGGAGAAATGGTGGGGTTTTATCTTCAGGGTATTTCTGATGGCTTTAACTAAGGCTTTCAGTTAGCTAGTGTTACTGTCAGCCACAAACCTCGTTACACAACATTGTTGGCGCCTGTTGGAGGTGAGGTCTAGAGATGAATTAATATACAAGCTAGATGTTATTCATTCTCTAGCAGAGGTCACTGGTAAGAGGATACTGCATTGCTGTGCTATTGGCAACATACATTTTAATTCGGAAATAAAATGGATGTGTAGCAGTTAGGTGGCTTTTCCTTGGTGTGTGTGGTTGTGAGGCCGCCTCCCTCGTGAGCTGCTTGTTGACTTTTCCGGGTAGAGGATAATCACTAGGTCATTTGTTCTGGAGGAGTACTGTCATTTAGTGTGATTGCAATTAGGCAAGAACTAGGTTGACTCTGAGCCACCAAATTGCCCTAGTGTCTATTTTTTAACTTGGAGTGAGCACTTCTAGGCACCCTCTGGATTATCTCACATAGCTCTTTAGGGTTTAAATAGCAACCACATCTAGTTAAAGCAAATAATGGAAAAAGTTGGTGTTCCATCCACTCTTGTTACTGACAGTTACCAAGATCCAGGAAACAGGTATTTGCATTTACTTTTATTCTGTGGTTTGGGCTTAACAGGGCAGTAAGGCTGATACGGCCTTTTTGTTAAACATGCAGGCTTTGGGATGCTTTTACCATTTTGCATCACAGTAATTTGAGACTTTTCATCCTGAACATGGGGTTTCTGTTGTTGTTTTAGTTCTGTTTTCTTGCTCTGTTGTTTACTGGCTAGCGCAGGGGATGTGGCATCATGATTCTTAATGCTCATTCTCCTCCTGACCGTGCATAGAATATTGAATAAGTTGCTTCATAGTTTTGTGCTTCAGTTTGCTTTCAAAGCATCTTATGGTGGTAACATAAGTGATTTAAGCTGCTAAAATATGTCGAGATCCTGGTAAAAAATAGTATATGCTTTAGTAATGACAAGGCAAAAGGATTACCAATTGGTTGCTTTGATTTCTAGGGTTAAAGAAGTATTTAGGGTATATTTTAGTTTGATCAAATTTGTAAACTCTGGGCTATTCACTGCTCATATTGTTTCTTCACTATATTGATACTGGATCAGTGACTGCAAACAGGTGGAAACATATAAACTAGGCTATGAGGCTTGAAACTGTTTATCTATTTGCCTGGCTATATATAAAGTCTCTTTGAAATGATCAGTTCATTGAGGTGGCAAATGAGAAAAAAAATCTTTATCAGTCAGAAAATGCTCTTTTCATCAGTCATGTTTGGATAGGCAATGCGTGGTATTCTCATGTACCTGTAAATGAGGTAGCTCTGTAGGCACTGCTGGCTGTGGTCTGTCCTCATATGTGTTTGTGCAGCCCCCTTGGACTCGGGTGGTGGTGTGTGTGTAGTGGAGGGCAGCATGTGGCTCTCTATTTGTGTTGCTTTAGTGCTTTGGACACTGGGGAGAGGAGGGAAAGAGAGTGTTAAGGCGGCAGAATGGGCGAGCTTATGAGAAAGCAGAACACTTGCCAAATTAATAATAAAGAAATTACATTGAAAATGTCCCATCATCCCTAGCTTTAATAGTTTCACAGAGCAGACGGGTGTTATTTTGGGATGGAATCCATCTGAGAGCTTCTTGGCGCTTTGCTGTTGCCTGGGAAGAAAACCCAAACAATGGAAACAGAAATGGCCAAGGCTATCTCCTTCCATCTGATTCCTGCCGAGCTTCAGAGAGAAGTGCTCATGGTCATGTTTCTGGATACAGCCTCATCAGACTTTTAAGTTCCAGTTGTAACCTGATTTCCAGTTTTATGTCACTATAATTGTGCAAGGATGGTTAGTCTTGTGAAATTGCAGGGCACTATGTTGGAAATGTTACTAGAATTGGCCAGAAAATTTTGATGCTCTTCTTCTGTCTTCCCTATCTGATACTGTTTCACCCACCTAAAGTCATCTTGAGCCCAAACAGTATCTCTAAATGCAATTACAAACATACTGACCTGTCAGAATATTCCTCTTCAGTTGAAGGAGGAATAAAAAGAAACTCTGAAAATCTAACATTGTAAAAAAAAAAGAGCAAAATGGTATGGTAAATAATAATATATGGAATGGTCATTACCTGCCTAAAGAAGCAAGACTCAGCAAAAGAGTGGTTACATTGGTGTTAGTAGTTTAAAACAGTTTATTTCTTATCCCCTCTAGGACAGGTGCAGAAACATCCGGCACCCAAAGACAAAACATTTTGATATACCTTAGTATCTTCTTAAGGGGGCTCACATAATTTGTGCCAGGTAAGTAAAGGTCAGTGAGGGATTCATCTGAGGTCACTGGTGTTGGTGGAAGTCACCTGTGACCAGAATTAGAATGTCTTGTAGTGAGACATATCCTCCAACCACACAGCACCTGGGCTAGTAATACTGAGAACGTCCAGTTGTTGTAACTGTAGTGTGATTTTTTTATTTCCTTACTAGCCTTCTTTTAGAGGCTGTGGGGAACTTGGATATGGGAGGCTATTAAAAGCTAATCAATTCAGTTCCCTCTTGTTCCTTTTTAACTCTTCTTTCTTATTAAAACACAGGAGTTGTCCATAAAGTGAAGATTAATCAAAGTGCCTAAACTTTGAGGAAGCAGGAATCTGAGCCTTCTGTTGGCCCCTGTTTCGTGGCTGGCTCCAGCCCAACTGTCCACCACAGTCTTCTTTTTTAAACATACATGTAGATCATCCTTAGGCAGCTCCCACTGTATTTTCTGTTCCACGCAGCACTGTTGCGAGTTTTTTTGTATTTATTTCATTTCCAGTGAAACATGCTCTCCTGACAAAGAATGCTTCTTGCTGCAAGGAATTTCTAGACACATTTGGAAAATCATTATGAAAGTGCCCTGTTCCAGCAACCTCGCCTCTCATTGTTCATTTTCATTTTCTCGCTATGACGAGTTGTAAGCCAAGTGCCAAGTTCATCCTTAGTTGCATAATTCTGTGCATTTGGTTTATTTTGTCGGTCATATTACAGGAATATTATACATGCAAATTTCATTCAAGGCTTTCAAGATTTTGCACAAGTGAAATTAAAACATTTCTCCCTCTCTGCATACACTCCTCTCCTGTGTTACTCGAGAAGACTTGGGATTTGGGTTCCTGCCTTGGAGCTGATTGACAAGAACAGTAACAAAACAGAGATCAGTTCCCTGGTAAAAATATAAAGGACTGTGAATTGCACTGTGACTCCCTTTATGCGTGCTCAGCAGTTCCTTCATCCTTGCAATCCAACATATTCTTTTCTTATCCAACACAATTCGTAGAGCTCAAAAAGAAAACAAATACGGTCATCACCGAGAACCTTCTGCTGTGGCCGAGCTGCAGGGCTTAGTCTTTGAGGAAGAACTCATTAGGGAGGAATTGTGCTTCATGGTTTCCCTTAAACAGCTTCTCAAGTCCATTTTTCTAAAGGTGTGGATCTGTGTCAGGCTAAGCCAGCCCAAGCCCAGGCTGCTGCCTCCCTGCTCCCAGCTGTGCCGTGTGCTGGCTCAGGGAGCCAGTAGGGCTGGATATGGTCCCAAGCACCAACACCTTGGACCGCTTCAGCCACACTGTACAGGGAATGCAAAACTGTGGGAGACTGATGGGTATATTCCTCAAAGCAGAAATACAAGGCTTGGTTTTTCATGAGGAAGGAAAGAGGAAGTCCAGAGAAGGACAACAACATCTTGTTTAAGGATATGCTCTGGTTGCATACGGGTGTGGAGCTGGGGTGTTGGGTTTAGGCAGTACCCACCTCTGCTTCTCAGCACAAGGAATGGAGAGGGTGTTCTTATGCTGTGCCTGCAATTTGATTTGTTTTACTGCCCAGTGCTGTTAAATTTTTAGATCAGCTTAATTTTTAACTCCAGTGCTCCTAGTTAAAACAATTCTTTTCTGAATGGAAAAAAAAAATAAGGCAAAGGGAAAGTCTGGTTTCTTTGGTTTCTGGCAAGTGGAAAAATGATTCTAGATTAAAACTTCCTTGCCTAGAAAATGTTGGGTGATTTTAGTTTTCCTCTTACTCTGACTTTATCTCAACTGTTTGTAATCTGGAAGCTCCTTGGGTTTTGTTTATCTAGATTAGCTGTAAAATCCTTGTCATCTCATCCTTTCCTTTAGAAACCAGAGGATCTTTTCTCTCAGGTGGTTTGGGTTCTTAGTGTTGGTTTTGCTTTACAGTCATTAAAAACAACTCTTGTCATTTCTCTATATCATGTCTTCTGTGGAGACATTACATTTTTGTACCCAACACACATTTGACTGGTATTCTTTAAATCAGGTTAGCATACCTTCGATTAGAATCTAAGCACAGCTTTGAAACAGGCTAAATCTGCAGCTTCTGAGAGACACCTGGATCTTCCCAGAAACTGCTGAGGTGATTTAATCTCAACTTTTATCTTCAGTTTCTGTGGTACTGCAAGTGTTTACTACTTTGAGTTAACCCCCTGAGTTAAGCTGGTCAGCTTCTGGCAGTAGATGTTTGTAAGTGTCTTCTTAGACCCTTGTGTGTGGAGAGGCACCGTGCATGGGAGACATCTGCCTTTATCAGGATGTAAAGTTGAGGTCCTGAGTGCCTACAGAATAACCTGATGTCTGGCTGGGCTTTCACAAGAGAAGTGAAATTGCTTCCATTTTTTTTTGCCACTGTTTAGTCTGCCATTTAGTCTGCCAAGGCATATCCAAGTTTAAATTGATTAAAGTGTTCTCATTTCCTGTCCTGAACATGTTGTGTAATAGCCATCTTTGGCTTTTTTAAATATTTGCTCTGTTTCACTCCAGCACTGGTGGGTGAACTAATTACCACATCAGCTCAGTAGGTAGGATGCCTTGAAATCTGCCAGGTTCTGTGCACTGTTGAGGCAGGATTAGACCCTGCCACGTTTGGTTTCTAGGTCATAGGCAATATTTACAAGTTGATGGACAAAGAGAGATCTTCACCAGCTGTTACTGAGAGGGGGCTGGTGTAGTAATTTTCATGTTTTAGTCATAAAACTTACTTTGGAATAAAAATATGCTAATAGACGTTGTGCGTTTCATTGCCTTTAGTAAACTTTTCCAGATCTTCAGGGTTGTTTTTAGTCCCAGGGTTCAGTTTGTAAATACTCCAAAAGCAAGTGAAAAAAAAATATCAGAGACTTAGAGATCTGTCCACCGTTTTGGTCGGTTTGGTGTCGTCATCATCTAAACATTGGCAGGCTGGACTGGAAGAGATCTCTTAGGTCACAGCTCCCTTGTTTTTGCCTTTCTCAGGCACTGCCGTATTACCCTTTTTATAAGCGCATTCAGCTCCATTTTAGTGCTGTTTTTTTGTCCTCATTTGGGAAACCGTTCCCAAGTGTTGCAATTCTGAAACGCTCTTCTGAGCTTCTTTAAATTTCCCTTCCTATTCCTGTGCTGTTCAGAAGGACGGAAAACTATGCTCTGGGGGCTAAGCCTAAAGGCAAGAACAAAATTAGGCTCTGCAGGTTGGACAAAAAACGTTGCTAGTGTCTCCCAGAGGTGTGTTATTCCTTCTTTAAACCCTCCACTTTCAGAAACAAACTGCACAAACGTGAGATCAGAAATCGTGTGCTTGAATTAGCTAATAAATAATGCTTCCTGGCATCAGCATCGGCAGAACGACATCATCTTCATTACACAAAGTACAAGACTGTGTTTAGTACCAAATAACATTTCACATTGGCCTCTTGCAAATCAGAGCTATCTCAACAGACAAACAGGGATTCAAGCTGCAGTTTTGGACAATTTGCTCCGCCTACTCAAAAGCCAGCTATTTCAGGAGTGGATTTTAGTGATTTACAATCCCATCTTGTATTTCCAAAAGGCGTTTCTTTACCAATTTCCAGTTTTTTTCCCATCACTTTGCCTTGCTTAGGTAATACATAAATCTATCAGAAAAGAGCGTCATCTATAACCTCCGAGGCCCCTTGGTGACAAGCCCCATTGTCAAAGGCAGGCACTTTGCCAGGAAACTGTGACTCCCAGAGAGAGTGTGCAAGGTTAGGGCGAAAGTATACGATTGCCAGAGAAGCTGTATTCCAAGTGGATTTGTGTGGAACAACAACGATATCCAGTGACTGGTTAAATTAGCCACAGATGTGTTTTCTAGAGCACTGTCCAAGAAGATATACAGTACTTTAGGGCTTGGTTCAGACATAATGATCTTCTGAAGTCAAATCAGATCCAAGCAAAATTGCATCGGTACTAGGGAAGCTTTAAAGGAATTGTGTAATATGATTCAGGCAAGTAGATGAATCAGACTGCTGTGAACTAAACAGGGAGCACGTCGGTGAGAGATGAGGTAAGACGACTCGCGCAGGAGTGTGATAGTTTGATGTTAGCAGTTTGCTGTTAAAATCCGAGCTGTGGAGGGTTGACACGGGCGGCTGAACGGGGACATTGTGCCGGCCACCTGCCCAGAATGTGCGTGCGGAAGGGAAGCTCCCAGAGCTTTGCCGAGTATATGAGTGCTTGCTGTTGCACTTGCCGTCTCCATTGCTGTCCCTGCCGCCACTCCTCCTACGGCAGTGCTGCCGATTTCAGTTTTTAAGAGGATAATTACTCTGCTGAGGGCAATGCACTTACTAAATATTTGGAGACTTCTCACGTATTGAAATCAGAGTCCAGGTGAAAGCTCAGGGACTTTTCTCGTACAGGAGAATTTTGTCTCGGCATCACAGCTTGAGCAGTGCGTGAGATTTCTGTCCCAGGGGAGCTCAGCTTCCATCCTGCAGCTGAGTTCTGACTCCAGTTCTCAAAGTTCAGATCAGACAGGCGGTGGTGAGAAGCCCTGTTGAATTACAGATCTGCTGTATGGTTTAAAGTTCTATGGGAACATAAGCGGCTTAGTTACTGTAGTAGTTGGAACTGGAAGCAGGGAAAGCTTTTGTTGTATCCTCTGACCTATTTCTTTACCATGTTATTTACTTGAACTAAATTGGATATGGTGTATTAAAATGTCATCAAAAAGGGCCTGGAAGTATTCAGCTTAGATTCTTGTTGCAATAAGCATCAATAGTAAAAGTGGAATTTAAAAAATAGTAGTTTTGTCTAGGAGTTGCAGGGGAGTTATAAATTAAAAGAAAAATTTTCACAACAGAACTAGCATATTTTTGTGGATAAAAATTTATCTCAGTCACTGTTTTTCAGAGCTTTATTAAATGTTTATAATGCCATTGGTGCAAATGTGGAAATGGATCTGTTTAGGTTTGCCTTGAATTTCCAGATACAGTTCCAAAGAGGGCTCAAATGCTGTGAGTTTATTCACAGAAATGTTATTTTCTTTTCCTTTCCTTTCCTTGTTACCTTTTTGTAATAATTTGCTCAAATCAAGCAAATTGTATTGATTCCCATCCTCTGCTTCCAGCTTCCTCTCACTTGCGCTCTGAATTCTGCTTGAGGAGATTTTGCACTTCTATTCTTAGGAATTTTTGCAGGTCACATGCAAAGCCGTGTGTGTGTGTGCATGCATGCGTGTATGTCTTTGGACAGTATACCAATAATTAGGATAACCCTGCAAAGCCATGGCTTTGCTTCAGGAGAACTCTTGGCAAAATGTTAAACATGCCTCTGTTTTCAGGTATATTTTCTGATTTTGACCTAAGAGAGCCAGACATCCTGACAGCTGGCAGAATGTGTTTGTTCTAAAACGTGATTATTTTGAAAATGCTCATACCTATGGCTGCATTTCTTCTCTCTTTACAGGGTCTTTGTAAACAGAAGTTTAGCCATGGAAAAGATAAAGTGCTTTGGTTTTGATATGGATTATACACTTGCTGGTGAGTATCTTAATTTTTTTTGTCATTGACTTAATTTGCAATATTGCCTCTTGCTGAGCTAAAAACAGTTACTGGTTGGGCTACTGCATTTAACAGGTGCTTCTTTTATTAGCAAATATATTATTCACTCTTCATTGAACTTTCATTTTAGGTGTCTCCCTTAAATTTGTTATCTGCAAGCTGCGTTTGGTCACAAGCCATGTTGCTGTAGTGCAGTTTCAAGTGATTATGGGTGTCAAGGAAACCAAAGCTTAATAAGTCTAATTGCTTCCTTAGATTCCACTATATTTTGATACTGCCCCCGGTGCAAGCTTGGCTTTGAATAACGAGGTGATTTCTTTTATCCTTAGTGCATATGGTGGGCTACATCTTTAGCCAACAGGTTCTCCTGTGTCCTGGGAGGGTCATTTTTTAATAGGTTTTCCCTCTCCTCAGTTGGCCACATCAGTGACTCATTTTGGTAAGAGGCAAGGCGGGGGGAGTGTCTTGTGTCAGCTGAACAAGTTAATTTAGAAAGCTTTGCCCATTCTTTATGGCAGATAAGTTTTGGGAGATTGCATAAGACCTTTTAGTTTCGTAAAATTTTTGCATGACTTCTCCGTCTTTCAGATACTCGACAGTCAA
>VZRW01013704.1:426019-578523 GCA_013398125.1 Aegotheles bennettii | reverse complement strand
GTGGGGGGGGGTAGTTACTGCTTTCTGCATAATCATACTTGCATTATGGTATGTATTTTAAGGAAGAAAGAGACAAAAAGCCCACTTCCACTTTCCTAGGTTATAGTATCACACCAGCTATATAACTGAGGATGTCACATACAATCCCATCTTCTTTCTCATTACTGTTTCCATGGTTGTGCATAAAAGGGTCCTATCACCCTTGATATTTCAGTTTAGAATTGTTGTGAATATAAACTGAGAAAATGTAAGGTGGAGTGTCAGGGTCACCTAATAATAGGTTAATGTAGTATGTCAGCTGTGGTCATCCAGTTACAGTGTCTGCTGAGAAGGAATGAGAGATGTGTAATGTGGATAGGGACAGTATGGGGGTCACTGGAGCCAGGGTCAGTACTTAAGCAGAGTGTAGGGAGGTTTCTGTGTGCTCATGGTTCAACGCAGCACAGCAATGAGCAGTTTTGGAGGCTGTGGCAGGTAATTGCAGTTTATATTTAGATCACTTGATTTTGTTCTTTTAAGCAGTTATCCATGAGGCAATAGCTATATATAAAAGGTTTGGTTGTTCAGCACCTTATTTATACATCTGTTTAAAGTTCTGCCACGTTTTAAGTCATGAAGTGTATTGTTGTTAATCCGTGCTGGATCCGACTTGCAGGCGCGTGCTTTCGGTGTTTGTCTCCCAGCCGTGACAGCCTTGTGGTAGTGCCTTTAAGGAGTGCAGAGCAGTTGTTCAAGAACAAATGCTTAAAAAAAAAAAAAGAGTTGTGGGTTTCACTTCTGTAACAACAACTTCTGTGCTTTTCACAAACTGGCGGCTTTTCCCAAGGACTCGGGTGATCCCAGTGGGGCTGGTGTGGAGCATGAAGCATGTTGCTAACTTTCATCCTGACAGAAGGAGAGCTTCAGCGCTATCCTCACTTCTCTGACTGTTCATTTTGCTCAAGTGTTGCTTGTTCCTGTAAACACAGAGCAAATGTGTTGTTATCCACAAAATGATGCTTGGTTTGATGAGAGGAAAAAATGTGAATGTTTCACATTCACAAGCAGTACCCAGGGATGTGGAAACCTGGGGCTTCCAAGGCTGGAAGATCACAGTGCTACAGTTAAACAGGCAAAGTTGGTGCATTCAGGGGAGTTGAGTGACAGGGTATAGTACAGAAAAAGAAATGGGATGTGATCTGAGCAGAAAACTGGAAATCTGGACCGCTCTGGGGTAAGCTGCTGTCCTATGACTTCTTCCATGGTACAACAGAGATAATAGTTGCAGATCATTTTACAAGGAGTTGTGAGAATGTAGTTACAGATGAAAAGCATTATGCCTGGTAAGTACTATTTCCATTTTTCACTTGACTGGGAAATTAACATACAAAATTACCTGTTTGTCTTCTTATGTCTCAGAGTCACCCTTTCTTCTCCATGTGGGCTTTAATTACCTGACCATTATTTGCTATATATAAATGTCACACAAGAAAAATTACTTATTCATTGCAGGGGGTTTAAAGAGTGTAGTGTTAGAATATGATTATTATAATTAATTAATTGGAAATGGTAATGAAGAAGTGGGGCAAGTGAAGTATTACATGAGTGTGCATTCATTCAGAAGAACCTGTTGTATTTTCTGTCTGGACACATTATCCCTTACACAGTCTTTCACATGGACATGCTACTGTCTAGATTAAAAAAAAAAAGAAGCTAGTTTATCTGTAATTTAACATTTGGAAATGGTACCTGCATACCAGATGGTGCATGCTGAGCAGAAGCCTTTTGGAGACCGTTCAAGACATGTAAATAGACCAAGGAAGAGGAACGGAAGCAGCTCCAGTGTCATCAGCTCCTCGTCTAGTTTTCTGCATTTGTACTTTTAGATATTGCTAAGTCACTTTACAGAAAAGTTGTTTAAAAATAACCCAAGAACAATCTTAATATTCAGTGATGGAAGAAAGTCAGAGCTGTTGACCCTGCCAAAAACTATATGCCACATCCTTTCCCCACTCTCTGTCATGAACTTTCACATCAGAAATAATGTGCTGACATTGATCCCATAGCTGACAGTCATACACTTTGACATCTCAGAAGAAGGATGATTATTTTAGAACACCTTGAATTATATATCTTGTGAAGAGAAGGCCGTGGTGTCAGTAAAAGAAAACACATTGTCACTCTTCTCTCTTTTTATTTACCAGATCAGTGGCCACTGGTAGCACCAGAAGTCTTGCTTAGGAGGCGATGGTTCAGTACCAGAGAAGTCAGAATCACTTGACTGACTTTGAACTTTAGAAGCTTGAGGCAGTTTTGTTCTTGTACTTCATGAGTTTAAGGACACAAACCTACTTACAGTAACACTGTTTTCTGTCTAGAGTAATCTAATTTTGGTAGGGATGTGGCATTTCTTTTTGAAGTATATTCTAAGAGCTACTACACACATGCTGTAGTGATCATGTGTTCTACTACTTGCGTGACTGAGAATGTCAGCTTGCCAACTGACAGTTTTTGTATCATCGTGTTACATTGCACATATAATACTATTTCATGTATTGCTTTATAGGTTAGTATTCCTTAGCCTTATTAAATTAAAGGACAACTTACCTCAGAATTGAAAAAATTCAGGGCTGTCCGATATAGCATTGTCACAGTGATTTTGTCTGCTTTCAAGTCAAAATTAGGTTAAACTTTGAATTCTTGTTAATAACTTCTATGTTCTCTCACTGTGTTTGTCTCCTTCCTTGTATAGCATTGACAAATACTGTAATGAATGGGTTGTGCAAACAAAGTCTTATTGTCTTGAAGAAAAGAGCCTGAAGGTTTTAGTCTTCTATTCTGAGAAATTATGGACATTAAATTGCTGGATTTGTAGCCACTGTTATTACAGCTAGACTTAATTTGGCTGCTGGGAGCTCAAAATAAAATCCAAGCAAATGGAAATAACTCTCATGGGTTTCAGATTCCTTGTTTTCCCATCAAGGATTGATGTTGCATCCTCATGGAGTAAGATCTCCTACATGCATGGAAACTCCCAATTTTCCCTAGGTTTAGGTGCTGGATACACTAATACTAGAGGCTCAAAGATGTGTGTTGTATGTGCAACTGACTGTTCCCTTCCAATTCAGTCTGTTTGGTCTGCTTGTCTTAGTGAATCACAATTACATAATCACATTTACATAAAAGAATGTTTCTTTTAAACTAGGTGTCACTGGGAGCAAAGTCAAAGGAGCAGGAAGAACACCAGGGTTTGACTGTGGTTTGTGTGCTTAGTTAAATAGTTGCTCCTCAAAATGTTGGAGGGCTTGACACAAGCAGGAGCCATCAGCTGTTCCAGCCCGTGCTGTTTTAGTGGAGGTTAAGACAAGTTTCTGTGATAATACGCAGCCATCACCCAACCTCTGACCTTGCTGCCTGCCAGCCGGGGAGCAAGGCCCATGCCCATTGCCCAGAGGTCCCTTCTTGGGTCTGCAAATGCCCATGAAGGGCTGTGTTTGCTGTCGGGGCAGAACTGAGAATTTTTTAAAAGCTCCTGTTTAAATCCTTCAGTTAGAGAGATGTGAGGGTCTTTTTGTAGTGCATTTTGGTTTGCTAAATAGTAGTTTCTTATCCAAATGATTCATCTCTGCTTATTCATCCTGGCTGGCTGGAAGACCAGTGGTCAGTAACAATTCTGGTCTGCCTTCCTGTTTTACTAGTGTGGTCAAAACTGCCCCTGCTTTGGTGAAGGAAAATGTTGCATGTAATCCAAAAGATTCACAGCCTTCTCTGTTTTGTGTTTACTGTGAGCTGCAGGAAGAAAGATCAAGGTATGTCAGTAGAAAGTCTTCATTGCAACACTCACCTGAAACCAGGAGTTGGTGAGGCCCATTGGAAATGCAGCAGAGAGACTGGTTTCACACAACATTTTATTTGGCTGCTTCCTTCACAGTGTGAGCTACACTTGTAATTAGTAGGTCTGGATCCAAGTAATGCAGGAGGCCTTGGCATTGCTAGGTCCTAAACGGGACAGGTTGCACAATGCAGTGATGGATAGATGTCCCTTGACAGGAGCAGGGCTAAAGCAGTGGGGTTCTCAAGCTGGCTGTAATTTCATACCAGGCCATTGGCAGATGGAGAAGGAATTAGTAAGAATTACAAACTTAATTGTGCTTGAAAAGATTCCTCTGTGACTACCCTCCTCCTCCAAAAGTTACAGCCTTGTTGAAAGTTTTATCCTCTCTCTGAGGTAGGTAAGATGTAATGTTAGTAGGCAGGATGCTTTTATTTGCAATGCTTCTCCTGTAATTAAATCACTGCTGCTTCCACATTCTCCAGAAATCAATAATGAAATTATCATTGGCTGCTGAAAACTGTTTCAAATAAAAAGAAGGGGAAATGAGGCTTGAAAAGTACTGTTTTTATTGTGTGTGAATATGATTAATAAAACACAATCTGATTGGAATATGGCTTGTGTCCTGGAAACATTGCCAATTAAATGCCAAGATTTGATGCACTGCAAAGGTTTTATTGCAAAGTTACTTATGATTTCAGCTGTAGCATTTCCTTTCTCATCACGTGGGAAAAGGCATGGGAAAACCAGCTTTAGTCCTTCCCAGCTTACTGCAAAGTGCAACATGCATAAACAAGTTTTGCCCCTTCCTCAAGCAGGCATTTGTGTCTAAGCCTTCCTTGCAGTTTGGAGGAGAGGGAAATTTTTCACACCCACATCTTATTTTTGAAATGTTTTTCTTTACTTGTTGACTCTGGAAAAGATACACTTAACCAGAAGGTAGGATTGGCTTATTACTGCATGTGATCCGGGGGAGAAGGTGGCAGCTGAATTGAGAACTGGGTCTTGAATCCATGTAGTATTTTTGCTGTAGCTGAGTTGTGTCAGTTTTCTGTGTTTTGGTTTCCACAGCTGAGAAATGGGACTAATGAGTTTGTACCTTGTATAAAAAAATTTCTGAATTGTACAGATGAAAAACAAAGCATAAACGTGGGGGGTTTGTACACGAAAGATTGAACTGAATACTTAAAAAAGCTGCTGAGCTCATAATGTAAGCAACGACAAAGAAGTATTTGTTCTTCTGTTCAGATCCTGTTAGTGTCTGGTGCTGGACTCCAATACGCATACTCTAACAAGGCTCTGTGGCTTAGCTTAAAGGTTTGTCTTCAGTTTCATCATGATGTGAGGACTACAGACTTTGAGGCTATTTTGGGGAGATTGTGAGCAGGTTTACTTCTTTCTCTGTTCTCTGGAAAATACAATTCTTTGTGTCATGCAGAAGTAGTGTGGTGGCTAGAGAAAGGAACTGGTAGATGTGACAACAAACAGTAGCCTTCAAACTGTCCTAGCAAAAAATGAGAGATGCCTTTACTATTGCACATTTGCTGTCTGTGTTTGCACATTTGCATGTTTCCAGTTCAGCAAGTGCAGATTTTGCAGATTTCAGAGGCTGGTTTAGGCATTAGTTTTTTAAAGCTAAAGGCAGATGGAGAAGCTTAATTCTTCCTAGTATGCTTTCAGCTGGATGTTTTTTTAAAATAATTAGTGCACTGCTCGAGTCGCTACTGTCCCTGCTCTTTGTGTTGCTGCTCTTTGCAGTTTAACCGTTTAAAGTTGTGTAATGAACAAACCGAGGTGTGGAAGCTGTGGCATCTCACATGCTGGCACTGGGAATGAAGAGTGGAGAGAGCATGTGTTGCTTGCTCTGTCCCAGTAAATCACCGACTGACAAACTGGTAATCTGTTCTCTGTGGATTCCTGAAGAATCAGTGTTAGAAGCTGCTGAAAGAACAAGTCTTCACAGTGTAAGCAGAGTTTTAAAGCTGCTGTACTCTGTTTTCCTGCTCCTAATAACATGAGTATAACACCAAGCTGGGTCAGCAGGCTGTTAGTATACCAAAGGCCAGTTCTTGTCTTTGCCAGAAGGATGGAAATAGAGGTATTTTTCACTCTAATAGACCCCCTTATCCAGTAATCTTAATACCACAAGAGAAGTACTATTAAGTTGCACATACCCTTGTGATGACATGAACAGCTTACTCTGTAGGAGGAACCAAAGCTGAGAGTGCAGAAGGCTTTAACATGAGATCACGTGTGCTATTGCTTTGTGAATGCCTTATTTTAGCACACTACAGAAAAACTTATGTATGTGGCTTGTTGGCAGCATGGACAATTGTGCTGTATATAAGCCCAGGTACACACTGTTAAAAAAATGTGTAGCTTTTGAGGCTCACTCTCTTTAGTGAGAGAAATAAGCTGAGTCTATCTGGACACTGATGCACCTGAATAATGCCTTAGATACCGTGCAGAAATAGCCACTATACCTTTAAGTAATTTTCTTTTTATTTCTAGATGCTAGCAAATTATGTTTGAACGTGAAGCCCATGGAACTATTTCTTCCCTGTTCAGAAGTCTTCACTGAAGAACTAAGCCCATATTTTGGCACAGCAGTTTGTTTCCATGGAAATGCAGGGATATTTCCAGTATGGGATTACGACTCCCAGTGGGTTCTATCTGAGAGAGGTGAATTGTGAAGGCCACTTGTTAAGGACAAAAAAAGATTCCCTTGTGCCAGGGAAACCATAAAAAAATTCCCATAAAAGAACAGGTGACTGTGTAGTCATCTTTAAACTATTATTCCAGTGCAAAGGAATGTTATGCCAACTATTAAAATAGACAAACGGAAGTTTCCTTGAGATGCAGAGCCCATCTGAATCACTTCTCTCAACATGCAAAACGTGACCTCAGTGCTGCTGTTGTTACCTCAAGCCATGCATTTTTATTCAGCAGGAGAAATCTTTCCAACACTAAGCTCTGTTTTGCCAGCCTCTGAGGCATATCCAAACAGCCCAAATCTTTGTTACATCGAAGGCAAACAAAGTGCAGCAGCAGCGAGCTAAAAATATCTGGAATTTACCAATGAGAGCACTAATAAGCCTGCTTTGGGAAGAGTTAAAGTTAATGATACTTGACAACACTTTTGTTTTTAAAACGAGTAGAAACACAGCCCTAAAAACAACCTGAAGTGTAGACCCAGCAATTCAGAGCCAAGCTGAACATAAAGTACTGTGTCAGTCCTTGAAGCAACAACAAATCCTGTCTTTACAGATCCTTTTAGCATGCAGAGTGGGAGAACAGGAGCTGATACAGTTCCAGGTTAGAGGTTTTCGAGCTGAAAGCTGTGCTGTGCACTTGGGGATGTTTGCTTGAGCGTTAGAGGTAAGGAATTTTCCATCGCTCTTAGGCTGCAGAGTGGGTGCATAGCTGCTTCATGGGCACTGCTGCAGCTGGGGACTGCAGAGCCTTTGTGCTCCTCCGTAGGTGTGTGCTGGTTTCCACCCAGAACCCTGTGTTTGGCATTGTCAGACAAGGGTGCTGGGAAGCCACTGAAGCTCAGATCTGAAAGATTCGACCCTCTGGTGATGAGTGACTCTTGCCTTGCTTCCTGTCACCAGATTTACTGTCAAAAACATCTGTGGCCACAAGAGGCTTAGTGCAAGATCGGGCTGTTCATGCACGGCAGAGCAGCTTGTGTGTTAAGCATACAAAAGTATCCTGGGGCACACCTGGAGGTTTTGTCAAGGTCTTATTTGCTGATCACTACAAATACATAATTTCTAGTGAAATAGTAAAGGTACATTAAATAATGAAGTGGGCTTAAAGCTCATCTTTGTCTTCCTGCACTGGACGCTTCTGTGTTTGAAAAGGTTTCCTTGGGTAGATGAAAATTATGATCAGTATGGCAGCAGTTTCTTCTCATTTCATATTGAAAAATTGAATGAATTCAAAGAAACAAAACATACTGTTGCTACCCCTTTTTTTTTTTTGATGCTCAATTAAAATAGAGTCTGAAACACTACAGTTCTGCTTTGCGTAATACAGTGCATTTTTATTTATGGTCTAGTGGTTAAAATCAAAACCGAAGAGTCAAGAGGACTGGGGTCTGTTCCTGGCTGTTTTTCAACTTGTTTTGACCATAGACAAATCCTTTATGGTCACAGTTCAGCTGAGTCCATAAACAAATGGCAAGTCAGTGATTCACCAGGTCGCTAACTGAAAACATATGACTTGTCCTGTGGGTTTCATTTGGGATTTCTTGTGGTTTCAATCAGGCGTGTTTACCACTCGGTCAGTTTGTTTACAGGCACTGAGCTCCCAGGTCGGCACAGCACAAACGTGCACGGCCCCATTGCCCCGCACGCAGGGAGGCACACGGCAGGCACGTGTTTGCCTGGGCAGAGGTGGACTGAAAGGAATGCCTGTTCTTCCCTTCGTGTCCAGCAAGGATGCTGCGAGTGAAATGTCTGCAGCGGCCGTGGCAGAAGTTGAGGTAACACTTGGTAGGTCTTCAGAAAGAGAAATGCAAGGCAAGGGGATGTGGAGGTTTGTGCTTACCCCTGCTGCTGGGATTGCCAAGCCAGCAGAGCGTGTTTGTGTGGAGGCTCCCACGGTACAGCTGCGTCTGCAGGGTTTCCAGTTCTCATAGAAAAGAAGATCCTCTGCCGTGTTCTCAGTATGAGACGGCAGCACTCTGACAGGTTGTGCAAGCCAGGAGTGTTTGGGCTCCCATCAGAGCTCAGCGGTGTGACTTTGCTGTCAGAACCAAAGGGAAGCTAACACCTAGGTGTGAAGCTTAAACATGACATTTCAGATTCCTTCCTGTGTAAGTAATAAATAATTTTAAGACAGAGAGCGGCGTAGCTCGAAATGTTAACCATTTCCCTTTCATTATGTTTCAATGGCAGTGCCTGACAACACCTCCCCTGGTTAGAAAAGTCCCTGTAACACAGAAGCTGATGTCATCAGTATTCTAGAGCGTAAATCCTCTTCTTTTCTAACTACATATAAAAACTGGCATTGCTCTGTAATGAGTTGTGAAGATATTAGATACCCAGAAAGGAGGCTCAGTATATAGAGGTCAGATAGCATCCTTTACTACCTGGTTACTTGTGGGGATCCTCAGACCCCTGGTCCTACAGCTGAGACAAACTTTCCTCAAACTGTGGCAGTATGTGAAATGCCTGCCCAACACTTAGTGGTATGTTTAATTGATACTGTTGCTTCAGTGGGGTTTAGTTTCTAATTAGGTTCGTTGTCCCAAACGCTTTCAGGACTGGTCACTCACTGTTTCCCTCTAAATTTGCAGCTGGAGTTGCAGGTCACATGATCAGAAGTGCCAGGCAATGAGTATTTGGTGCTTGTGTGAAATAGTCAGTGGTCTGGTTGGAGGGGTGACTGTCATGGACAACCTGGCGGTAGCTGGCACTAAATGGGCAGTATAACATTGATGTAAATGTATTTTTAATACATACTTGCATTATTTATTAGTGGTGCAATTCAGAATATGGATCAGCATTTAAAATGAGCAACACTTTGACCCTGCTGTTTAAGTCGGGTTTGTGTAATTTCAGAAATGTATTTGTACAAGCTTAATTATGCATGTTTTGCCTGAGACGTATATAAATCTGGATATGAGCTACCCACCTGTCAGTGTGTGTCCCTAACTGCCCGATTTGCATGCCTTACTCACCGGGGAATAAGCAGCAACTGAAATAACCTGTTTCTAGTTACTTTACTTTCATTTCTTCAAGACTTAACACAAAGTAATTGGGCTGCATTTCCTGTGCTTCAGAGAAAAGGCTAAACCCCTTGCACTATCTGTCCACCTTTTGGCTTATCTGCCTCTGCGTGACCTCTGGAGAACCCAGATATTGGGTAAACTTTCTGAAGACTGAGTGTTTGTTAAAGCTTTTTGCAACCCTTTGGAGGAGGTCATCACCTCTAGTTTGAGAAATACTGATCTTATCTGAACGCCTGGAAGTCAAAAGCCAATTAGTTTCATCTGCCAACCAAAGCAGTGTGGGTAGACTAAAGTGTTTCAGTTTCCAAGGGACTCTCAGTGGTCAGGACCAAGGATGGGGAAGCCCACAGTGTGGGCAGTGTTCTCAGCACCTGCGTGGGGAAGGAGTCGAGCTGGTGTGTGCCCGAAGGACCAGAGCAGGCGGTGCACCAGGTGCAGAAAGCAGCTGCTCCAGTGAAGTCCCCTGCCAATGCAGGGGTGTCTCTGGGGACACTGCGAGCACCTTGCCCTGGGCAGCTCTCGGCTCCCAGATGGGAGGGAAGGCAAGTAAGGACTTGGCTGACAGAAGGAATGAAACTGCTTCAGGAGATGCTAGAATGTCCTGGGAGAGCATTGGCAAAAGAGAGGGATAGGGGCAGGAAAGGGTGAGACTTCGCATCATCGGTTAGTAGTCCTCACCCTGCCTCTCTCCCCAGAGAAGCCGCTCACTTTGTGGGTTTCTGTTATTTGCAGCCACCTCCCAAGCTCATCTTTCCCTTCCTGAGCCAGGGTGCTGGCGACGAGGAGCTGCTTCCTCAAAGCTGCCCTAGTGGTGTGGGAAGTCAGCGTGTTATCACTCTTCTCCATTCAGGGCTTCTACCAGAACCAAATCCATAGTGGTCAGAAATGAAATGACTGGGCTGAAGCAGGGCAAAAAGAGATGATTATTGTAACCTTAGCTTCTGCTTCTCTGCTATGATCCATGACTACCTTGTAAGAGTCAACAAGCCCTGGAAGTAGCCATGTTACATTTCAGTGGGAAGGTGCCCTGCCTGAATTTGAAATCTTTGTGTGTATGGAGGAGGAACAAAGCAGGAGAAGGACAGCCCTTGAAGGGCTTTCTCTTCCCCACAGCTTAAACAGAACCATCACATGCACTGCAGCCTTCTCCAGCTATTCATTCTGAAACAAAACAGGCTTTAAACACTTACTTTCAGAGAAGCCTTCCAGGAGGTCTGCATGCTTCTGTGGGTGCTTTTTTGCAACGTCATTCTAACTCATTCAGCTTCGTATTTAGTGCAAATTGTATCTCAGAGTTATTCCCGATTATTCTGTGCTTAACTGTAAGGTGCAGAATAGGTCTCAGCTTCTTACTTGCGTGCTTGCAAACCAGTGCACTGTGATACAGTGCAGCACTGCGTGCAGGTCTGGTACCAGTTTATCCCGCAATGCTTTGCACGCGAAAGCCCAAGCGTAAGCGTGTTAAGCAACTGAATTTAGATGTGCTACGTCAGACTGAACTGGTGTGCAAGGCTCTTGCTGGGAGTGCCTTCAGATGTAGGGCAAAATTCTCTTCTCAGGTTCCCGAGTAGCTCCTGACTCAGTCTCCTGAGTCTCCTGTGCTGACACGTGCAGGCGTTGTGTGATGTGAAAGAGAGTGAGTGCCCTGAGAGGAGTAATCTGTCACCGACTGAGCAATGGATAATAATGGCAAGGCCCCAAAAAGAGCACGAGAACCTTTCTTTAACCAGTTTCTCTGTGTCTGAGAGAAACTCAGTGTGTTTGTCACTTGGGCAATGTGCTTGTAGCCTCTTTCTCCTAATTACCACTGAGCTGATGATCTAAGACTGCTTTGTGGATATGAGGACAGAATTTTGCCTGCAGGATGCACGATTACCGACTGTGCCTCCTCTGTAAATCAATTGTAAGTGGAGTTGGAATAGCTGCCAGGCTGGCTTCTGAGCTTAGCAGAGGACAGAGCTCCAGCAGATACAGTCCCACATGGCACAGAGCTGTTGCAGTTTTAAAATCAGTCTGATTTTTTTCTTTAACAGGGGAGCCCAGTGTAACTCCGTCAAGACTGGAGTGACACTCTGAATCTGCATCTGCCTCATGTGAGTTAAAATCCTGGCAGCAGCATTTTGCATAAGCTGGAGACTCTACTGTAGAGATATTTTTTCTTTTTCTTTTTTTTTTTTTTTTTCTCCTTTTCAGGAAGGCTATAAAATTGTTACTGTGTATGTCTTGGCAGCAACAGTAAAAAACAACCACACAAATGCATGAGAGTTGCACACCTTATTGCACAACCCCTGCTCATTCCAGGTCGGCTCCCCTCCTAGCATGTACTGTGTGAGGGACACCCGCACTCATCACAGACCTGAAGGCTTGAAGCGTTCACTCCTGGGGTACTCCTTGTTACCTTTCAATAGTAGAATGTTGAGCTAAGCGATGGTGTTTAAGGGGAGGCTGAAATGCTGTCAACTGGCTTCTGTTTTTTCAAACCTTTGGTTGTTTTCTTTCCACCCTGTTTGTGTAATCCTCGAGCACTGGGCACTGCTTGCCCTGCGCCGCTGAAGCATTTGCCTGTGTTGGAACACGGACTATTAAAATAACATGGTCCTCTGGAGCCAGGGACTTGGCATGGTGGCAGAGATGTGGCCATCAAGTAGTTAGAGAAAAAGAAATCAGAATAAGTTGTAGCATGTGCTTTGGTTTTACTGTTGTCCCGCGTGTGTTGGGCAAGGGTGCTGTGAAAATGGGTTCACGGGTCTGCCTTTTCACCTGTCACAGGGCTGGGGATGTTTGAAGACTGGGCCCTTCTCAGCTGGGTGAAAGAGCTGAGCACAGAAGACACTGCATGGCAAATAGCTAAATTCATGGCATCACCATGTACGCATTATCTCCAGTTGTGGTCTCAGCAACCAGGTCTGAGGGAGGGGGATGTTCCAGGAAAGTTCTGCAGCTGCAGAAAAAAATATTGATCTGTCCTCTCTACTTTTTTTCCCCATGGATGCCTGAAGTAAACAAGATAGAAGAGAGAGCAACCAGTCCTGAGTACAATATTGAAATACATTTTTTCATCTAATAATGCATACAACAGGGGCATCTTCCCCAAATGTGCTGCTGTGGTTGCAGCTGTGTTAGCCTGTTCATACTTGATCTGAAGGAGGTGGATCATTTGTTTGCCTGGAAGCTCATGGTACTGAAACAGGCATTTGCACAGCTTATGAGAAATGTCAGTGGGTTGTGGCTTGTATCGAGTGATGCAGCATGTGCTGTGGTGTAGGGTGCTGTCAAGGTGGGCTCTCAGTCTGTTCCCAGCTATGTCTCTAATTAAAGGAAAATTTATCTTGAACAGTAAGTATGATGGTAACTGGAGAATATTTATTATCCCTTTCGCCTTCCCAGGAGTCCAGTTTCCCATGTCTCTGTTGAGTTTGTGTATCAAAGAGAAGGCTCTCATTTTCCGGCTATTGTGGAGTGGTGGAAAAATAGGGAAGGCATCTGAGGCATGAATCAGCTAGTATTTACATTTTGTTCAAAGAGGCAGCAAGGAAGCAAAATCTAGAGCTGAGAGGTAAGGGAAATAGCTACTCACCCAAAAGAAACATTCAGATTAGTCCTGTTGCAGTACTGCCTCAACAGATACTTGGAAGGCTGAGGTTGATAACCTGTTCTTAAGCCTTTTTCTTGCTGATGTTTCAGCTTATTTCCTTAGACTCAGAGAGTTACAAGGAGGTCTGTAGTGATAAATCTAAGACATAGAGGCAAATACAGAAAGGAAGAAATTGAGAGAGGGCATTTTGTGGGCAGCTGGCCACCTGTCCCACCACACCATTCTTTGGTGGAGTTTTATAAAGATGCACAGGTTGTTAACAGAAAACCCTACAGGTTCTCTGGAAGGGTTCTGCTGGAGCTGTTGATGACCCACTTCTGCTTTGTCCAGAGGAGATGCCAGCATGCTTCTTGAGATTCTTTGTGTTTGGACAGCATCACCATGGTTGGTGAGTTCAGAAAGAGCAGGGTTTCCTTGGAGAAATGTTTGGAAGTGATGTTTTATGTATAAGTTGGTAACATGGTCAAATTCCCACGGAGCTACTGAGGTGTGCAGCACCTTTATGGGCAGAGCAGAGGACTGGAGACTGCTTCACACGATGGGGAGCTTCTGAGAGTATGTGCAGGTGTATTTATTACCATTTTCCCTGGGAAGTGCCTTTACTGTCTTGCATCAGAGGAATTCCTTTTTTCCAGATGGTGCTCTGGTGTCACTCTCACAATGTTGTTCATCACCTAACTGCCTTTTGCTTCCTCCAACTCTAGCTCACTCCCCAGAATTGCCTTGTCAGTCACTGCTTTCTCCATTAGCTGTAGTTTTTGATTGCTTATTCCTATGTATAGCTCAATCAACCCTTCCTTTCCTAAATGACAGAAAAGACTACGTGCATTGAATGTTGTATCATGTTGTTGATGTTTGCTATTGATATAATAGATTTTTATATCTGTTTTATTGAATTTAGTTATCTGTTTAAGAACATTACAGGTTTGCTTATTATGTTTTTGATGGTGTTTATGGGGAAACACCCCATAATGTTTAATGGGGAAAATGAACTCTTAGGCTTCTAGTGCTTTTCAGATTATTAAGAGGTGTGAGAGCCCTTGGTCTTGGTTAGTATGATGTGAGTCTTTTCACAGTCTAATTTCTTCTCTAGTCCTTGCCTTTTTAGTATTTTTGTAGTATTTTGTATATTTGTTTTTTTCTCTCAGATTGAGCTTCTTTATTCCACAGTATTGGTGATTCCACAGGTGGTGATTACCTGGGCAGTACAGACAACATGTATTAATATATATTGTGAGGCCCACTGATGTGCTAGATCTCTGTCAGGAAAAGCAGTCTGTCTTCTAATGAGCTGTGTAACTTTTATGTTTTTGTATTTTACTCAGTTGAATTTGAAATATTCAAATGGTCAAGACAGTTGGGCCCATTGAACCCATGGTAACCCTCATTGCAGTCAAGGGTTGTATTTGCCCTTGTTACATCTGAGGACCAAATTAAGACAGCGACGTGCAGCAAATGTAAACACACCATCAGAGAAACACAGTGATTTCCTTTCAAATGTTAATTTAATGATCTGATTAAGCAGAAACATTTCCAGTACATGGGAAGGTCATTTGCAGGAAGAAGACAGGCCTGATGATAGGAATGACTTGGTTGGACAAGTTCATCTCTTTTGCATTGAGCTAAGGTGTGCACACAGATGAGCAGCTCCTCTGAAATAAGAGAACAGTAAGCTTAGTTAAGAGTAGCATTTTGATGCATGAGGTTAATAGCTAACAGATTTTTACAGTACCATATGGTATATAACAAAAAAATCATATGTTAACTTGACAGCTCTACCTTCAAGCTAACTTAGTCCGCAGCAAACATAAATTCCCCTGAGATGAAATCTGGAGACAATACTAAGCTTTGGGATTGTATCCAGAGCAGTACCAGTAGCACAGTAGCAATGAATTTCAGGCTTTCTAACTGTGAATACATGTGTTCCCAAAATTTATTGCTTTCTTAATCAGCTTTGCAAAAACACAGCATACCAAAACCCGATCCGAGCAGGTGGAACAGGGAGCATTCATGCATCTGCCTAACAGGACTGCAGGGAGGGGAGCTGCAGTTTGAAACACATTTTTCCTGATGCAGAGAGCTGTGAGAGACTGATGGATATTTCATCTGGTGCACTCTGCTGCTGAAACCTGAACTGCGGCTCTGCTCAGCTGCAGTCCTGGAGCATGAGCAAATTCCACCGTGGCTCCAGGCTGGGGGACCCAAGGCAGCGAAGGGCAGGAGCGAAGAAGGGAACGTGTGATGTGAAGGAGGGTGGAGGGCGAATGGGTACATTACTTTTAACTGCCTTCTTGTTTAACTCCCTAGCTGTTTTCAAATTTTCTAACTGAAGTCTCATCTTGGTACAGTGTATAAATCCCCTGAATACGAATCTCTTGGATTTGACCTGACCGTAGAAAGATTAGTTTCCATTGGATACCCTCATGAGCTGCTCAATTTTGTGTATGATCCTGCATTCCCTACCAGGTAAATGACTAACAGATACCGACCCAGCCTGCTCAAGGCCTGGAATATTTGTTCTGTAAAGTTCATAGGTGACATGTGAGGCCAGGTTTTCAGAGTTGTGCCTGTGGAGCCTGTGGTTGACCATAGATCACGGGGAAGGGAGCAGACTGCTCCAGTATGTGGAGGGCCTTTGCACACATGAATCCGTGCCAGCAAGGAGGGAGTGTGCAAGAAAAGAGGCCTGCTGAGAACATGATCTGAAAATAACCTTTCAAAGCAAAGACAGCAGAGACACAATTGGACTGGGGGTTAAATCAGAATCAAGGGGAGGAGGAGCCATTACTGTCCATGAGGCTGCCTTCTGATGTCTCAGAACATTTTTCTTTAATGATTTTAATTAATAGTGTCCTGGTGCATAAGACATCCTGAAAATTGCGCTAACAACAATAAAAGTGGGACCAATCCAATTCACTTGCCTAGATGAATCAAATTTCAGAAGCAAAGTTAATGGTGCAAAGTTGCTAAATTCTTAAATTTTGTCTTTTGGTAGCAGAGATAAAAAAGTCATTGTTTGTTTCAAACAAGGCTTTTGATCTAACTCTGCACCTTTAAGTTGTTTCCATTTGTGTCTTTGCTGGATTTTGCTTTTTTGACTCTTTTGGAGCTTCTTTACAGAAGACTGGACCAGAGGGTCTGTTGGCTTGTTGTTCCAGTTTTCAGTCTGGCAGCCTCCTTCCCTCCCTCCTCTCAGCATGTTTTACCCCGAAACTGTTGCTGAGCATGCCCATGCCCGTAACAAGACAGTAGCCCTTCACAAACCTGTGATGGAGACTCCATTAAATCCACTGCCTTCATCCCAAGAAGGGCACTGAAGGGATGTCTCTGTGGGAAGGCTGCGTTCTCCAGATGCAAGCTATTAGATAAGTGAGACAGAGTTTTGCTGGAGTTGGAACCAGGAATGTCCAAAGCATTTTGTGCAATAGTTACATGCCCCATCTGCCTCTGTCTGTGACAGAGCGATGAAAAAGAAAAGAGAAATTCCGTTGTCACACCTTGCTCTTCCTTGCAGCCCAGCAGGGCTGTCAGGGAACCACAAACAGGTGTCAGATTCATGACCCTGTGGAAGAGGTCCACATCTTCCCTGGTCTGTGCATACCTAAGCCTTTGCCAGGTTAAATGCTTCCATTTTCAAGTCTACAGAGAGCAGATCAGCTGTACCTTTCCCCTGGCAATGCAGGGCTCGTGTTGCTCACCTGCAGCCAGGTAAAAGGGACAGTAAGGGAACTCTATCTGCATAACAGCGACTCTGTTCTGATGCCCCGCACCCAGTGAGCAAGCTGTTCTAGAGCTGATTTGGAAAGAACTGCTATTAAAATGGTCACTGCTTAATATGCACGCTTCTTCATATCTTGAATCACTTTCTTAACAGAGGCCTGGTGTTTGACACCCACTATGGAAACCTGTTGAAAGTCGATGCCTATGGGAACCTCCTAGTGTGTGCACATGGCTTTAATTTCCTCAGAGGGTGAGTGCTGACTCTTGCCTATTCTTTTTGCTCTTTTGTGTCACTGGTCTCAGGGCACCCATTGTATAAGGAGTCACGGGGACACCACTATCAGCAGATACTGTACTGGGGACCACAGTGCTACGTGCCTGATGTGTCCCAGCAAATCCCCTCATATCCCTTCTGCGAGGGTGGGTGGATGGATGGATGGATGGATGGATGGAAGGCAAGCACAGGCCAGCTCAGGACCCCCAAGGTGTCATTGCAGTCCTGTTAAGTCCTTGAATCAGGAAGCCAGAAGTTAGAAAAATCCCTTATATATGCACTCAGGTTCCTCTTTGAGTCAGAGGAGACCTTCAGAAGCTCCAAAAATGAAAGAAACCGGAATGATTAAATTGCTTTAGTCATTGCCACCCTGCTGCTTAATTGCAGAGGGCCCAGGCAAGCCTCCCACAGCACAGCCGTGCACTCCCCTGCTGCAAGCTGCTGGGGGGAGCATAAAGCAACACATGGAAAGTGGGGGAAAGTTTAAGATAAGCAAACAATGAAAGTGCAGATGGTTTAAGGCATCCTCATAGCCAGCAGCATGGGGCTTAAGGTCAAGTTGTGGACTCGGGACCACTCTGTTTCCCTGTGTGGGCTCTGCTTTGTTTGCTGACTCAGCGATGGGGGCTTTGTGCCGACTCCCAGGTCCAGCGTGGTGAAGGGACTGCCAGTGGATGCACATGTGAAAGCTGGGTGTTGATTAAAGCACAAAAGACTCTAGTTAATGGACCCTGCTACAACTGTATTTTGCAGGTCAGCACATTTTATCCTCATTATTTTTTGTGGTTTCATTCTTCTCCACCTTATCTATTCTCAGGCCTGAAACACGGGATCAGTATCCAAATAAGTTTATCCAGAGGGATGACACAGATAGGTTTTACATTCTGAACACGTTATTCAATCTACCAGGTGAGTCTAATGTGAGCCAACACAGGCCTGTTTCTGTACCTTTGAAGCCAGTAAAGCTTTGCTAATGTCACCTATCTGTTTATTTTTTTTTTTACATTAACTTTCTTCTTTTGGGCACAGGGCCTAAAGTTAGCTGGCCATATGATGTTATCCTTGTTTTAAAATCTTGCTTTGTTTCTTCACAGAGACCTACCTATTGGCTTGCCTAGTGGATTTCTTTACTAACTGTGACCGGTACACTAGGTACGTATCCCATCCAGTTCGAGGTGCTGATGGTACAGTAAGACTGTTACTATAAAGAGCAGTACAGCACAGATGGAGCTGTTCTTAATATCAGTGGAGGCCTCTCAAGTGGTTTCGGTGAGGAAAAGTTCAAGCCTCTTATTCTTTTGACATTAAGAGAATTTAGTGGTGAGGAGATGATCTGTGTGTACAGCAGAGGCTGGTTATAAGGGTTTCCTTCACAGGGTATATCAGTATCACCGTACTGACTGACACTGATATTTGGGCCAGCTTCTAAGACCACACACTACCGCGTGGTTACAGGCATCAGACAGCTCGTTTTGAACCTGTGTCCATTTGAGCCAGGTTTGGACTGGTAACTGAAACGCTGAATTTCCTCAGCCGGTTACCACAAGTCCCTCATGTCATAATTGAGTACTTTGTTCACTTAAAGGTGAAATGCTCAGGCATAGTGTGATGTAAAAGGCTGTTTGTGCAGCATGAGTATTTACCTAGCTTTCAAATAGGTGTTAGCATAGAAACAAGCTGCAGTTTGAACTGGCAAATGTGAATGCTGCTGTGCTGCAGACTCGTGTGATGGGTCAACTTTGCATATTATGTGAGTGGAAGGCAAAGGTTTAATGGGATTTTACCTGGGAGCAGAGGACCTGTTTATGCTGACAATTCATCAGGTGAAGTATCCTTTCTCAGGACAGACGTGATGATTGCTGCCATAATAAATACAGCTCTGTTTAATCCTCCTTGATTTCTTCTGATGTAAACTCTCATGGGTGTCTCAAAGATACCTCCACAGTATCTTGCAGAGGAATTTCCTCATGTTAACTCTTAACTGTTCAACACAGAAGTAGTTCCTCCTCTCAGCAGCAGTTGATTTCCATGGCACCCCCTTTAGTGCTGGAAAGAGGGAGAAAGAGCAGCATTCTGCTTACTTTCTCAGTACCATTCATCTTTTGTAAAATGTTGCAAACTGCACAGTCCCAGTCTTTTTTTCCTTCTTGTAAAGCTGTGGGGGAGAAATAAGAGTTGCAGTCACAGGAAACTGTAGTACTGCTCTGGAGACACAGGCCTGTAATTAGGGACTCATCCTAAAATTTTAAGCAAATGTTCTCTGGTAACACGCAGATCCTGTTAAACTCTGGTTGTAGCTTTGTTTCAAGTCTGAGCTGCAGTAAAGTAGTGAATAAAAAACCTTTTTTGTAAGATGAAAACACAAGATCCAAATAACATTTTGAACTGTCTCTCTCCTTGACGTGTTTCTAACCTGGTGAATTGACTGCTGCAATCTCTCTTCTTTCTCCTCACAGCTGTGAAACAGGGTTTAAAGATGGAGACCTCTTCATGTCCTTCAGGAGTATGTTCCAGGATGTCAGAGATGCTGTTGACTGGGTTCATTACAAGGTGATTGCAAGAACTCTTTGGGACATCTGTAGTTGTAACTGAGTTAGCGGGACTAGTTTGTAACTCTTGAGTTAAGATGTGTTATTCCACTTTTGGGCAAGAGCCCTGCTTTGCCGCCTAGTGAGCAAATAATAAATTGCAGTTGTATGTGAGTAAGTCGAGATCTTGACTGCTCTCCTAGTACCGGACCATATCTGTTTTGGCTTCCTATTCCTTTTTATTGTGCCCAGATTCCATTTCTATACTGTAATTAATGGGGTTTAGAACATGATGCCATGAGGGTATTTGCACTTACTGTCCACAACTTATACATTGTCATAATTATTAAAACAGCATTTTACTGTAAATGGTTTACATGGGTACTATCTTATGTTGTCTGAAACGTACCTGCATTAAACAGAGAAATACATTAACTCTTCTCTAGAGAGGAGAAGAAGTTCATCTTTTTCACACACTTGTGCACAAATTTAGAATATAATTTTGTGAGCATTAACATCTGGTTAAAGACCTGATTTTCTTGTTCTTTCTCGTTCAAGAGGTCTGTTGGGGTGGGATGGAGAACCATCATGGGAGAATTCTGCTCACAGTTGTACTTGTGGTGATCCTTTTAGCCATGCAGAAGTCAGGAATCTATTTTTCTTTCCTTATGCAGTGTTGTGTGATACATGTTGGAGTTGGCCTTTGAGTAAAGCATTATGGTCAGTGTTGGAGACAGGTCGTTGACTGTCTTATTTGCAAATCTATTTTTTGTTTGTTTCTATTGTATTCCCTTCTGAAAGGGTTAAAATGCTGTTGAAGTGGATTATTTACCATGGTGAGGGAATCGATGGATCACAGAGTTTGTGATGGTCCCTGCTACTCAAAGCCTCTCATCTCTAGAGTCACTGGTTCAGATTCGCCCTGGTTTGTACTTTCACAGCATTTTAAAGTGTGAAAGTTGGCATTACTTTGATGTCTCTTACATCATAAGTTTCCATTACCTCACTGGGTGCTGTTGTTTCTATTTCAGGGATCACTCAAGGAAAAGACCCTTGAAAATCTGGAAAAGTATGTGGTGAAAGATGTAAGTGTGAAGTTACTTTACTTGTGCTATGTGACATTCTGTACTGAGTAAGCATGCAAGAAATAAACATGCTGATTTGCTTTACTAAATCACGAAACAGATAACGCTGTGATTTCTATTGTAATAACCAAAGACAAAGTGGAAAGTTCGGATGCAGCCTGTATTCTGAGCCAGTGATCCACGTGATTCACGTGATTTTGTATTCACGTGCATGTTTTTTACGTAAAATGTACAAGCCAGAGAAAATGTTATCACGGGACACAGGTGAATACGCTGGCAAGGCTTGTGTTGTTTCTTTTGGTGGTGAAGGCAATTGTTCCCTGCCCACGTTTTCTCTGCCCAACCAGCCCTCTTTTTAAAAAGCAACAGATGAGCATCTTTTTAGACAGAAGTAGTCCTTAGCCATCCAACAAAAATGTTCAACCAGGAGGGACTAAGAGAAAGTTCCTGAAAGACTCACCAATGTTCAGTCTCTTGGTAGCCCCAAAATGTATGTTCAGCACGTCTAATTGAGCAAGCTCCAGTGGTTCCCTTACTTTTGCCCTCTGTGCAGTCTGCAAGGCCCCTCTGGACCACTTACAATAAAATTATTATTCGGTTCAGATGAGCTCTGTGGTAGAGTGTCACTTTAAAGCAGTTAACCTTGTTTCTAGTTACATGCCTGCAAAATTCTTAGGAAACCGTTCTGTGAGGTAATCAACTACTCTGGCAATGGACTGAGATTTATGATTCAATAAAAATAGCTCCAGGAATAAATTCTCCCTAATTTGAGGTTGGAATTATAATGTGCTCCAACTTGTGGCTCGTGTGAGCTCAGATTTCACCTGCCTCTGGGCCCATTTCGGGAACGGACTTGGAGCTGGAGGAGCTGCTGCTCCAGCATGCCTGGCACGGAGCAGATCGGTGGGAGCAGCACAGAGTGCCTGGCACTGTGGTTGGCAAAGGCACCGCAGCCCTGCTGAACCCTTCCCCCTCGCCTTCCTCCCTTGGGCTGTGCTCTGGAGGGGTGTTACGTGGATGGACCAGCAGCTTTCCTGGCTCTGGCCAGTGCAAAACACGTGAGTTTGCTTGCTTGATGGTTTGATTTGCTTTGTTTTGTCTGGTGGGATCATAGTTGAGAGTGTTTTGCTCATGATGGATCTCCGTAACTTTTGTGTGTGACTTGTGTGTCCCTTGGCTTTCAGGGGAAGCTGCCACTGCTACTCAGCCGCATGAATGAGGTTGGGAAGGTGTTTCTTGTCACAAACAGCGACTATAAATACACAGACGTAAGTGCTGCTTGGATTGTTGTGTTGGTCTATAATGGAATAAGCAAAAGCTGGCCATTTGTTTGTATGGGTTTTGGTAGGAAATCTGGTGGAGAATTGGGTGTTTTCTAAGCTGGGTGTAGGATGGTTTTATGGTGAAGGCAGATTATATCTTGAGCCATCTTTTGTAGTCCTGGTTCTGCTACTGACCTAGTATGGGCCTGGCTTAAATCCCTCTGTGCCTCATTCAGTTCCTCAGCAATTAAAAGGCTGAAAGAGAAAGTGATACCAATTTTAGATTTTAGCATCCTTTAAAACGCAGAACTTCCCTTTCATGTGCGATAGTGTGAGTACAGATGGGTCACCAAAGCCATGGTCCTGGAGAGGTCTAAGAGCCAGAAAGGACTGTCTGCTCTGCTGTAGGAATAAATGTGCTTACTTCATCTCCAGGTAGATGCGAGGGTGTTGCAACATTTCTAATCCAAGATTTATACACCATTCTGTGTGACCTGCTCTAGGTTGTCCTGTTCTGGCATGGGGGTTGGACTAGATGATCTTTTGAGGTCCCTTCCAACTCCTAACATTCTGTGTGATTTTGTGATTATAAAGCATTGCAAGATACACCTGAAGCAGTGTGCAGGTTTCTGAGGCAAATATGTTCTTTGATTATAAAAATTACTGCTTTAATTCCTGTCACTTTAAATTCCATCCATTCATTTTGCCTCCAAATCTTATGCTGACTCACATGTAAATCTTGGAAATAAAGTTCTGTAACCTGAAAAGATAAAAGCAGAAAAGCATGCTTTTATAAACTACACAAATGTGTTTAAAAACGCATCTTTGAATACTTTCTTTCTGTCTTTCAGAAAATTATGACTTACTTGTTTGACTTTCCACATGGACCAAAGGTATGTGATTTCTAAACTGTGGTTCCAATAGCAACTGATGTGCCTAATTATCTGTGTAGCTGGAAAGCATTTTAATCCTGCTTCATCGCCTGCATGGGATTAGTTGCTTTAATCTAGTTAAAATACACTTGCTGTTTTGTGTCCTATTTGAATGGGATCAAAGCAAATACAATATAACAAAGTGAAAAGAGGCATCATCTGGTCTCAAACAATAATCTGTGTTAATGATAACATTATTTTAGTGATTAGACATTTAAACTGTGGCATTTTGCAGCCAGGTTTCTTAGAAATCTTACACAATGTTTTAGATGGTGATTGAAAAAAAACCTTGATGAAAAATAAAGAGTTTTATAAAACAGCAGAAACATTTATGGCTGATTGTGCCCTGACTATGGTAGCACCAGAAGTTTTAGTCGTGCTTTTTCTGAGGTCAAAACTCAACCCAGCAATTTTTGGAGGGAGACTTATGAGCTGAATTTATACAGCATTCTCAGTCTCCCAGTGGGAGGCTATCTCACACTCCAAAGATGTGTTTTCACATGGTGCTCTAAAGGTAGCCAAGGGAGAACATGGAAAATCACCACAACTGATAGCTCAAAAAACTCCTCCCAGTGGTCTTGATCTCAGAAAGAGCAGAAGCATGGAGCAGAAAGAGCTGATGAATGCCAAATGTCCTTTGGGCAGGGCTGTGATACAAAGCCATGCTCTGTGGAATAGAGTCCAGGCATTTTCCCACTCCTGGCAAATGTACCAGCGTGGCCTTGTAAGGCTGAAGCTGCAAAGTCACATGTGTCTGGATCTATGCAGGGTGTCACCTTCAGGAACAGTGGCAGCAGTGTCATTTACAGCATCTCTTCACACAACTCCTGTGCTGTGACATGGATGTTCAGCACAGTTCTCCTGCCTCACACCACATACTCAGTCCTCACTGCTGTGCTGGGCTGGGATGGGCTTGCCGTGAAAGGGGAGTGCTGAAAGATGGTGCTGGCAGCCCAGCATCGTGCCACAAGAGGCATTTGCTGGGGAATTTTGATGGACCAGCAATGTCACAAGGTTATGGCTATGGACAACCACACTCTGGTTACACTCGCTGTGGTTGATTGTGTTGTGCCTGATTCTGGGGGGTTTTTTTGCCTCTGCAGCCTGGGAGTGTCCATCGGCCATGGCAGTCCTACTTCGACCTGATCCTGGTGGATGCGCGAAAACCCCTCTTCTTTGGGGAAGGCACCGTGTTGCGGCAGGTAGACACGGTGAGTGGCACATGGAGGGTCCTTCTACGTCTGGAAGGGCTTGTGCATGTCCTGTGTGGTACCTCTTAGTGGCAATGGGCAACACGGTGTTCAGACAGGACCTGCCCTAGAGATGGTGGGCTGACTTCTCTTAGTGATTCCTGAGCAACCCCATCACCTGGGACACAGCAGAGCTCGAGGCTTTGCTGGCTTCCCTAACATACCCCCAGTGACAGTAGGAGAAGAATGTGGAACACCACCTCTAGGCTGCCTGGAAGTGAGAGAGAGACAAAGAGTAAAGTGTCAATAGGGCAAAAAAGATCCAGACCATCAGCTGTTCTGTACTAATGCAATGTCTTCTTCTTCAGGTGACTGGGAAGCTGAAGATTGGTACCTACACTGGCCCATTGCAGCATGGCATTGTGTACTCGGGAGGTGAGGCAAGAACCCTTCTTGTCCCGTGGAGTGGCTCTGACGTGTCTTCATGGTCTTCAGCCACTAGAGCTATGGGAGGACTTGTGCCAGGCGCTAGGCAAGGCTGGGTTTCCCAAAGTGCTCTCTGTGCCCTCTGCACACTGCACCAGAAGCTCTCCACCGTCACTGCTGCCCAATGCAGGGCAGAAACGGACCCGTTCCTCCTCTAACACTCTTTACTTCCTCACCAGAAGAATCTGGGAAATGCCATTGCAGGGCTTGTGGTGGAGGGGGAGCTACAGCTGGCCCAGTGCAATGTTCCCAGCTGTACCAGTGTGGCCACGCTTGGAGGGTCCCTGAGCCAGGGGAGGGCAGTGGGTGGATACACAAGGCTGTCTTCTGACACGCAGGGCTCCACTACTCTTATATGGGGTAGGAGGCAGCATGGCCNGGGGGTGTGGGCAAAGCTGCCACTGGCTGAACTCCCAGGTGGGTGGGCAGTGCCCTGTACTGCCATGGCCAAGCAGGGGCACTGTGTTTACCAGTGGAGGTTTCTGGGAGGAAAATTCACCTCTCTGTCCCTAACCCTGGTCCTCTGAAATGAGCCACACATTTCCTTTTGGCTCCCTGCTCTGAGCTGTGCCATTTTTCTCTCAGGCTCTTCGGACACAGTCTGTGACCTGCTGGGGGCCAAAGGGAAGGATATCTTGTATATTGGAGACCATATCTTTGGAGACATCCTCAAATCCAAGAAGCGCCAGGGCTGGAGGACCTTCCTGGTGATCCCCGAGCTGGCACAGGAGCTGCACGTCTGGACAGACAAAAGCGGTCAGCAGCTGGGCAAACCCCAGGCCAGGCTTTGCTCTTGCTTGTCTGATGCTGCACCCCTGAGTTCGCCAGGGCATAGGGGGGCAGGAGAGAGGTCACCCTGGCTTGCTGCTTCTCCTTTTGGCCCTTTTTCCCTGTGTCTGGGTGTTGGTGGCAGGAGCTGAGGCAGCTGTCTGTGAGCTGGCCACAGGGTCCCAGGCCTTTCCTGTGCTCTTTCCCAGGCTGCTTGCGTGAGATCAGCCAAGCACTGATTTGGCCAGGGGAGAAGCTGCAGCTGGGTGGTGTTGAGTTGTTCCTCAGCCATAACCCTGCCCCAAAAGCTCCTCTCTCTTTGCCCGTATGGAGCTGTGGCTTCCCTGGTAAAAAGTATCTGACAAGACACCTGGGGCACTCTCCTTGTGATGCCTTAGCCATGACTGCTTTCCCATCTACAGCGAGTCCCTGCTCACCAGCTGCTTCCTCCTCCTTCCTCCTGCTCCCTCTGCTGCCACAGTGCTGTGTGTTTCCCATCTTCCAACGCTACTGCTTTTCTCCTGGGTTTGTCCTTTGGTGTGTAAATAGATCTGAGGGTTGTGCAAGTTTCCCCATGGCTGGTTGGAAGTATTTGGTGACGGCTGCTAAAGGGGCAACCAGAAACCAAGCCAAAAGCTCTGCCAGTGGCACAGGGCGTGATTGAGCTCTCTCCCTGCACAGTGGCCATGGGATGCTGTGCTCCTCGACGCAGTGCCCCTCAGCTGCCGTGGAAGGGGAGCGGGCAGGACAGTGGGTTTGCTTTCAGCCCTTTTCATTTCAACAGCTTAACCTTACCTTTTCCCCCTTTCTTTTCTGGATTTTCCAGCCCTTTTTGAAGAGCTGCAGAGTCTGGACATTTTCTTGGCAGAGCTATACAAGTGAGTGTTCAAACAGTGACAACTTTCCTGCTGCCTCTCCCAGCCTAGCGACAGCTAACGAGCGGCTCTGACGAAACCTCAGGGTTGGGTTAGCGGCACTGCTGCCGCAGCTCTGACTCAGGCCTGGGCTCTCCCACGAGACCAACCTTCCCCTCCAGACCAGCCTCCCTCCCCTGAGCCCCCATCCCACATCACCTGGTTCTGAAAGGCTTTTCACACCATGTATTTACCTTCTCGCCTGTAACTAGGCATCTGGACAGTAGCAGCAATGAACGCCCTGACATCAGCTCCATCCAGAGACGCATTAAGGTACCAATCATAAAAAATCCCTTTTCATCCTTTTGGATCCCAAAGGGCTTGACAACCCTACCCCTCTTCTCAGCCCTGGAATCCTTTGCTCTGCCTTTGGGTGGGCACGGCAGGCTTGGCAAAGCTGTTGTCTTTTGTGGAGCTTCTCACAAGCAGAGGAGCTTCTCAGCTCATTGGTGTCACTGTGGCACTCCTGAAAGGCAGCCTGGTCTGGAACGAGGTCTCCTTCCTCATGCACATAGCAGCACTGACTGACGGTGCTCACTGCTGCAGAATGGGGTGCTGGCACGCACACACAAGCTTGGAGGGGCTGTAGCTTCTGGTTCAGCTGGCCCCGGGATGCCAGCCCGGGGCGGGTGCTGGCCCTGAGCCCGCTGCTGCCTTCCCTCTGTTAGCTGGGACTTGGCTGTGCTCTGATGCTGCGGGATACGAGCACAGAAAGCCTTGCTTGAGATCCTTGCAGATCTCATGTAGCCCCCAGCCCTCAGTGCGCTCCACTTCAGTGCTGTGGTTCCACACTGCTGCCTGCCCAGCCGAGGATCTAACCTGCCCTTTGCTTGTAGAAAGTGACCCATGACATGGACATGTGCTACGGGATGATGGGGAGCCTCTTCCGCAGCGGCTCTCGGCAGACCCTGTTTGCCAGCCAGGTGATGCGCTACGCTGATCTCTATGCAGCCTCCTTCATCAACCTCCTCTACTACCCCTTCAGCTACCTCTTCAGAGCCGCCCACGTCCTGGTGAGTCGCAGACCCAGGGTGGGGGCAGGAATGGGTCCCAAAGGTGCCTACACTTGTGTTTGTTAACACTTCCACAAGCTGCAAGCACCAGGGATGGTGTTGGAGGGCTGGGTGGCATTTGATGCACTGTGGGCCAAAGGGTCACGTTCTGGTGTTTGCTTTCCATCTGTGTCAGGGAGATACCCTGGGACTGGTAACACCCATTGCCATCTCCCCTCTCTCTCTTACATGTGTAGATGCCACACGAGTCCACGGTAGAGCACACGCACGTCGACATCAATGAGAAGGAGTCACCAATGGCCACACGCAATCGCACCTCAGTGGATTTTAAAGATTCTGACTACAAGCGGCATCAACTGACCCGCTCCATCAGTGAGATCAAACCACCCAACCTCTTCCCCCAGGCACCTCAGGAAATCACACATTGCCACGATGAAGATGACGATGAGGAAGAGGAGGAAGAAGAGGAGGAAGAGGAAGAGGAATAAGAAGGAAAAAGCAGAACATCTCTGAAGACAAACCGTGACTCTAGAAGTGATCAGGAGCAGATTCCTTTGTCGGGGCCCTGGGGGTGTTGGGTTGGGGGGGTGTGATTCTTGCAAAGGCACATTTTGAAAGTGTCTGGAAACTTTTAACAAATTAACACTAATTATGAGGAGACCCTTGTTTTCAGTTCTGCAGACGGTTCAAAAAGCTGATGGATTCTGCCCGGGTGGTGCTTTCAGATTGGACTGCCCGCCTGTGCTGTCATGCTGCTCCCATTACATTCAGGGATGCTGCATGCTTCTCCCTTTCCCATTACTTGTTTCATTCAGTTTTCATTTGAATGGTGTCCTGTGAACGGTTTTTGCCATTTGTTACATTCACTGTGGAGAAGGAAGGGATGTGCTGGGCCCTGCAGGAGACAAAATGATCCAAATCCTCCTGCCCATTGGGTTGCTGCCCTTAACCCTCTGCTTCTGGGTTACAAACCCTCCCCTCCCCGTGTTAGCCAGGGTGTTGCTGTGGCTTCCAGCACTGTTTTCCCTCTGCTTGGTGTGAGTTTCTCTGTGTAAGTGGTTCGATTCCTCCAGCCATCACGGATGGTGGTGGGATTTCAGCTCTTGCATATCTGCAGCTGTACACGTTTTGGCTTGTTAGACACTTGTTATCCTCTCCCAGTGTTTCAAAGCTCTCTTTCATCGTTGGCATGTGATGCATGATTTCCAACGCGTTTCTCAAACAGCTGAGCTGCACACTGTGTTCTCAACTCCTGTAGTTTCAGCAGTAAATATTAACCCAGGAGCTTGAAGGTACTGCTTTAGCGTTACGTTAGTTGGTTTGTTTTCCTGCTGCCTGTTACTGACCTTTCTGTCTGCTTAGTGTTAACAAAGCAAAGCATCCCAAAGACAAACCCAGCCACCACCTGGAGAGAAAGGGCCTGTTATTCCAGGGTGCTGCAGGCCACACGTCTCTGCCCTAAACTAGGAAACAGCACATGTCCCAGGGGCCAGCCCCGTGCTGGGAGCCAGGAACCTCCCATCTGGCTGGCAGCTGCCCCTCCCTTTGGCCTGGCATGGAGCAAGCGGAGCCTCATCGCAGGTTGTGGTGGGCAAGGCTGCACCCCTTGCCAAGGAGGGTGAGGGCTGCAGGCTGCTGTGTGGGGACTGAGGTGCCCTGCCAGGATGGCCAAGCAGTCCTTGTGCCTGGAAGCCAGCCCGGGGAAGACGTGGGGCCGGCACGCATCTGGGCAGCAGTGCCCTGCAGTTTTCCTCTGTGTCATGGGTGTAGCCTCCCTTGCTCTAGCCTGTGCCGTTCACTGTGAAGGGATTACAACGAGGGCCCTCTTGTAACGAATCCAACTGTTGTTTCAGTACCATCAACTCATTTAATCTTTTCTTTTTTTTTCCATTTTAAAGTACCTTAGGAGAAAATAAAAAAGAAAAAACCACACCACCAACATCTGAGCAGGGAACGCTGCTGCTGTAGTGGCAGTTGTTCAAGTCAATAAATGATGATGTTTCTAAGAAATGCCTGGCACTGTGTGATGCATCACTAACATGCTGAGTGCTGTGCTGGAGGTGGCAGGGACAGCCAGGACTGGTCTGGGGAGGGTGGGGTGGTCTCAGTGGAACAGGTGGCTGAGGAAGAGGGGAAGCATCTCCAGGGATGGGTTGTGTAAAGCATGGGCGGGCAGTGGCTGTGGATCTGGTTTTAAGGGTGTGTCTGATCCCTGTGGAGCAAGTGGGAGGGAGTGATGGCTTTTGTTATCCCCAGCGGCTTCAGCCGGGAGGCACTGGGAGCCAGAGAAATGTTTTGGCCTGGATTCAGAAAATGAGAAAGAGGTTTTCCATGTTGGGAAGGGCAATGCTCTCACCCTGCCCCTACCTCCAACAATGCACCTTTTCTGGGCTGTTTCCCACTGTGCAGGGTGGCACTGGTGGCGTGGCACAGCCCACGCTGACCGGGAGAACACAGAAAAATGGCCAGGGAAGACAGGTGTTGCCAGAGCAGCAGGAGGGGCTGGTGTAGCGAAAGGCTCGGTGTACCCTGCACCTGGCTGAGATGGAGACAGTCCTGGGGACAGCAGGATGCTGTGCTCAGCCCTCACCTTTAAACAAACCCCTCATATCAACCAAACCAGACCAGCTGAGGCCCTGCCACCAGAGCTACCACAGAAGGATGTTTGGTACCCAGGGCCCAAAGTGCCAAACAGAAAAGCCGCACTAAATGGCTGTAGATGGTGGCCAACAGTCAACAGCCAACACTTCAGGGATTGCTAAAAGCTCCAAACCCAGCACTGGGCCCCTGACCCCTTGCTTTAGCTGTCTGGAGAGCAGCTAATGCATGCCCACAGCAAGGTCAGCTGCAGGAAGGGATTGCGGGAGCTATTCTTCAGCCCTTCACTAAAGGCCATGCTGGGCTTTGCTATGTTTAAACTTCCCTTTCTCCAAGTCTAGCCACTTGAATTTTTTTAGGCTCTAGCTCAGCAGCTGCGGAGGGCATGCGGCTTCAGGGAGGTCTGGGGAGCTCCATGCATTCCTCCTTCCTAACCAGTTGCCACAAATAACTCAGGGCTATTTCTGACTGTGATGGAGAGAAGACTCTTCAAGGCTGGAGCAATGGAAATTATTTGACCCTCACTTGATGGTGGGAAAGCAGCAGGCGGAGTCTGATGGACACACAGGCACCTCTCGCTGCCCGGCCTTGCGCCACTGTGCCCATCCTGTGCTGGGTCTGCTGTGGTGCTCAGTAGGAAACCACCAAGCAAGAGCGAGGGTGAAGCCTCTTGCCCCAGCTGGCAGAGGGCATGGCCACTGAAAACCACAGTTTTCAGTCCCACACCTCTGACGGGACTGTGCCAGCTGCTGTTCCTGGAAAGCCAGTGGTCTGGCAGTACCTGTGTCTCCACCCAGCTCTGCAGAGCCCCCAGGACCCGCCAGCGCAGCCGGCTGCTGCCCAGGCCCTGCCATGCTACCGGCAGCCTGTCCCCTGCCCCAACGGCTGGGCACGCCATGGCTCACCGGCAGTGGTCTCTGCTGCAGCAGAAGCCCATCAGGAGCAAGGCGAGCACCGGGGACAGGCCTCACCCCTGCCCTGAGCGTGCCCTGACCTGATCTCTGCTCTCTCCCCTTGCTGCACCACAAAGGTGGAGGTGGCTCACGGTGGCTGCACCGAGCAAACTCCACCAGGGACAGGAGCTGAGACTCACTCTGCCCTTGGCCCTGCGGGCAGTTTGTGTTGGGCACTGCCAGCGAGGACTTCTGGATAGGTCACAGTAACTAGAGCTGCTCCCAATCCTCATACTTCACACCACCACCTCTCTCAGCAGAGAGGGCCCACTGCAGCTGGGCACAAACCCAGTATCAGGGTACACCAGCCATGATGGAGGTGGCAAAGCCCTCTGCCAGTCGCTGAGCAGCAGCTGGTGCCACCTGAAGCCCCGCTGACCTGTGGTGTACATTGATCAGGCCATTTTGTAGGTGCAGAGCCACCAGCCCACCCTGGCCCTGCACAAGGGTGCTTACCTCCAGCAGAAAGGCCCTGGGGCCCGCGGGGCTGTGGAGTGTGGGGCTGGCCAGGCCCTGACAGGGCAGAATGGTCCATCAGGACTTAACCTGTAGGTACAAAATGTGACCCTGAGCATGGCTCACCCAGTATGTGAGAACTGGCCTCTGGCTTTGGGGGGGTCCCGTCCCTGCTCCGCAGCCACACAGGGAGGGCAGAGCACAGCCTGGTGTTGTTGGAGCTCCCAGGACACAGAACCCCAGGTGCAGCTCCTGCCCTGCTGCCATAGCGCAGCCAGCAGCCATCCCACCCCCTGCAGGGACCCAGCAGCATTCTGGGTCCGCCTTCCAGGAGCCCCGGGCTCTCCTGCCCTGCTCCTCCTTCCCCTTGCTCTTCTGCAGCAGAGCCAGCCCCAAAGTCTGCCTTCACATTAATTCTACTTACATCCTGCTTGCAGCATCCCACCAGCCTCCACGCACTGCCAGGGACAGGCACACCCAGGGGAGCAGAAATCTGCACAGGACCTGCTGCTCCTCCCATCCTGCTGATACAACATTGGGGAGCGAGGTCCAGGGGGACATAGCCACCCTGCAGCACAGGAACAGGGACAGACGCTGCACTGGATGCATCAAACCTACCCTCCCCAAAAGGCTTGAGCAGATGCTGCCCAAGTCACTAACCCGGGGTTCAGTGGCTCAAAAGCTGAGTGAGGAAGAAAGCTCAGTGCCAGGAGAGCGGCTGGATGAAATGACTGCCAGGAGAACAGGGGTTGAGGCAGGGCAGGAGCACAAAATGGGTGCACAGCAGGGCTGTATCTGGCACAGAGGAAAGGGTCAGCCCTTCGCCTGCTGGCATGGAGCTGGGTGCTGGGCAGGGGACTAAGCATGGGCTTGCTCTCCTGCTCAGAAATACATTTCTCACACTGCAGGCTCCACACAGCTCTGTTGCCAAAGTCCCAGCACCAGTGGAGCAATGCACCAGCACCTAACATAGAGAGATGAACAGACTTGCTCCACCAGTGACTCCCATCCAACAACGGCACCACTGCCACCAGCCATGTCCCTCACTGGCTACCCCAATCACGCACTGCCTGGCAGGAACACACACTGTGGACGGACAGAAAGCACCTATGCTTCAGGACAAACAAACATGATATATGGAGAGCAAGTTGTAAATAAAGGGTTTTTATTAGTGGAAGAAAAAGGCTCTCACCCTTGAGGGAACTTCAGAAAGTCAGCTGCTTGCCATTGCCACCAGCTTCCCAGCTCCCGGTCAGCAAAACCGCCAGCACAGCCTTCCCCGGCTCGAGGACTTACAGGTCCAGACCCACCAAAGCGAAGAGCAAGACCTGGCTCTAAGGGGAACAGGATCCGGCCTCTCTGTGGCTCTTGACAACTGGAGATTAAAGACCTCTGACATACCAATAGCAGAGATCTGGGTCCAGGATCACCAACATCAGCCCCACCACCCGCATGCCAAAATCCATCCCTTGGAAATGGGGGGGGAGCATGGAGGAGGGGAAAATGCATAAACTGGAATGTTCAACAGAAAAAAAAAATCATCATTTATCTAAAAAGAATAGAAATAAACAAAATGCTTTTAAACAAAATCACAAAATATACAAATAAATCTGGTACAAAATAAATAGGAAAGATTGGAAATCTACAACAAAATTGGAATAATTATAAAATTAATTTGTATGACAATCAGTATATGAAACGTATACACTTCATTCAGGATTTCAGTTGTGCTTATTCAGGCTTATGTACACACATGGAAATACTGCAGTCAGAATACTACAACTCTGGAAACCCGAAGTCATGTACAATATGATACAATTTGCAAAGACCACGTAGGATGGCAAACAAGGCCCAGGGGAGAGCTGGCCGGAGTGACTGAGGGGGTTCAGGTAGCCACGAAAATGCACTGCGGAGGGAGAGCCGCCATGCTTCTGAGCAAGGGGGGATCCAGGCTGAGCCAGCAGCGGCCAGGAGGAGGCTTGGGGCAGCCAGGAAGAACCCGACTGCAAGAGAAATGTTTGGTGTGAGACCTCTGGCTGCTGAGCACCAGCCACTCATGGCTTCCAGAACGCTTCTCAAGTACTTTGGTTTTCAGATTCAATGTGTTTGGCATCCAGGCGCCTGCCCTGTGATTCAGGAGATTGGCTCTCTAGTTGCGTGTGCTGGAGAAAGCATATGCCAAGAGCTCTGAGGTCCCTCAGCAGGGCCCGACCCTGAACTGCTCATAAGCCAACCTTGTGCTCAGGAGAACATGGATCAAATGGGACCCAAGCACTGGTGCTGGGGTCCTGGTGGGTTTCCACTCTCGAAAGTTCATGTGGTCTGCAAGGAAGGGAGAGTCCCTTGAGCAGCATCTCCTACCCTTAGTGTGAGGAATGAAGACAGGATGGCTACAGCATTGCCTGCTCCTGACTGCTGTACCTCCTCCTGCCCTCCTAAACACTCAACCAAACCACAGCCAGAACAGCAGAGGAATGGCCACGGCTGACGCCAGAGCAGCAGCCACAGAAAGCCACATTGCTGAATCCAAGCCAGCGCGATGCAGAAGGACAAAGCACGTACCATGTAAAAACCCACCGGCCAAGCCAGCCCAGCCTTCTGGGACCTGAGGCTCTAAAGCAGGGATGGTGCTAGAGCTGATCTAGGCACGGCCAGTCTGCCACTTCTGTGAACAGAGGAGCTCATCAGGAGTCCCCTCCACGCTCCCACATTGATCTTTGGGCAAATCCAGAAGACATGCATTAAGTATTGGCACTTCCAACTAAAGGCCTAAGATCCAGGCTACTCATCTGACACCTACAAGTTCCTCACTTGAATTTGGAAGGATTTGGCACAACAGCGATACCCAGAGGATTAAAAAAACACCTCCTTTCATAAAGCTCTGCAGCCTCCAAACAGCTGAAATGGAATGCTAGACTGCTCCACCAAGCTCTGAATGCTGGGACAAGCCCTTCCTCGCCAGCAAACCCTGCTATCAACTGTCCACCACACTGCTTCCAGGAGAAAACGAGAGACATTAAATCCACCTCGAGGGCATCGGAGCCGCCTGCAGCCTTTGATGTTTCAGGTGCTTATTTGGCTCACAACAGCTGGCAAACCTCAAGTGCGGCTCTATGACAGGCAGCTTCTGTCAAGAACAGCCAAACCTCTTCTACACGAGTGAGGATTAAACATCAAGCCCTTCGTTAGCCAGAAATCTGCGCTGGAGGGGTGAGAGCAGCCAGGGCACCACCCTCTGCAGGACCTCAGTGACTGGCCCTGCTTAGAGGAAAATGGGCCCTTATGGAGAAACCTCAGGAGAGGACAGAAATGGTTTTCAGCTGGAGACAGAAGACCAGCAGTTTTTAGTACCGTATTTCCAAGGTGCAGAACTGCTACAGAGCATGACCTCAGGATAACGAGAACAACAAGATGTCACTTTGACTGAGTCCAGTGCTACCGATCTGTGAAACATCTCCCTCCGCCACCTGTGCTGTGCCATGGGCTGGAGGCAGCTTTCCAGCACCTCCTTCCTGTCCCTGCAGCTCAGGGAAGGGCACTGGGATAACCCGGCATCCCAGGTTTTCCCCTAGGGAATGCTATGGCCTCCCCAGGTGCAGCATCCAGCTTGGATGAGCAGCAAATATGCAAACCCAGGCTGAAAAGCTCAATTGTACCGCCTTGGACCCACATCAACAGCCTCCCCTCACCTGGACATGGTCTCAAGGACATGTCCATGAAACTAACCATGGAGGAATGCAACCCAGCATGAAGCCAGGCTCTAGAACAAGAGCAAGACACCAAGCGGGATTGCCCAGAGGGCTCTGCTGGAAGCTGTGGATGTCTCCAAGTCCCCTGTGCTGCTGACGCATGGGAGTAAGGCCAGTATCACCACAGAGATTGCACCAACAAGAGACCTGCAACTGATGGACCAAGTACAACAACAGAGCAGAGATGATGGAAGCTTCCTAGCCCAACCTGTTACATACAGCTTGTCGTCTCTGCTGGTCAAGTCAGGATGAAGGCTGCTCTCTCCTCCGTGCCATGAAAAGATGCCCGGCTTTCGATCACGTTAGTGAACATGTCATTTCACTGCTGGGCCAAACCAACCCTCAGTATCCAAGGACCAGGTATTTCTTTGGGACTATTTAGAGCCAGGCAGTGGGGAGGGCAGCAAGCCCGGGTCTGTATCACACCGAGCTTTTCAGCACGTGCTGGTTTTCTGCTTTGTGCCAGCTTCACACATGGCAGCACACAGTACGGACACAGGGACCCCCTCAGCGCTGGTCAGACACCTTTGGGATGAGCCTCAAGTTAGCCTCACAACAAGCCTCTCTGCAGCATCCTTCCCCACCCCCAGCCCCAGTTTTCTACTGGTAATCCAGACCCTGGATAACTTGACAACTGGTACACGGGTACTAATTTTAAAACCACAGATGTGTGTATTAGGTATCATATAAAATATGGTACATCTTTTATGTGGGAATGATTTCTATAGATAGTGTATTTCAGCACAAGGAAGATGCATGTTCCACGGGGTCCTGGAGAATGTGGCTGTGTTCTCCATCACACAGGATACTTACATGGGATGTTCGTGAGGAGACAGTGCTGTTCTTTGCCATCCACACTCCCATGGCCCTCGGCTGAGCTCTGCAGAGATCACAGGAAGCACCACCGCTGCCCAAGCAGCCCCTCGCACAAAGCTACCTCTTTGGCTTGGTTTGAGCTGATTAGAGCCAGAGCCTGACAACAACAGTGCCAAAATCTCATCCTCATCTGAGCTGGGCCCTGAAGGCTGAGAAGCAGCAATGGGTGATGTCTGTGGGCCATCATGGGCAACTTGCCCTGCTCCCCCTGAGCTTTCTCCAGGTCTGAGGTGAGTGCAAAGGGCCATACCCTGAGACTCCTACTCTTGCCATCTCCACCCACACAAAAAGGCACTTAAAGAAAAAAGGAAAAAAACAAACAAACAAAAAATGACCCTGCAGTGAGGAAATGGGGAGTAATTCCAGGAGAAGAGAGGAGGAACAGAACAGCGAGCACAATGTGAATGAATGGCTGGCCCCTCTTCCAACTGGGCCCAAGAACTGCAAGCCTTGAGCAGCTCCAGCTCCCACTGCCCCACACAGGTCTCAGCATCATCCCTCCCCTGCTCAGTCCAGACCAGGAGGTGTGTGGGGGCAAAAAAAGCATGAGAGGAAACTACATGTGACTACAGGCTCAGAGCAGAGGTGGAGAGCAGTGGAAGGACCTGCCCTGTGAAGCTCGCTCTGCTGGTGCAACTGGCTGGGGGAAGCAGCTTGTCCTGCCACATCCGCCTCGGGGCCCCTGCTCCCAGACACCCTGACAGCATCCTCGTCCCTCTGCAGGATACCCCCATCCTCCAGGGCAGCGGCCTCCAGCTGAACAGGGATTTTAGGGGATGGACAAGCTGGGAATAAAACAAGCGATTTGTAAACTCTGGAGGGTCTGAGCTTGGGGTCTACAGAGAGGCTGAGGTTGGTTTGCTAAGCCCACCCTGAGCCCCTCTCCACTCAGAACCAGCGTGCTTCGTATGATTTCCACGTCACCAGAGTCAGTCTCGTTTGGAGAAAGATTCTCATTGGAAAGCAAGAACATTCCTTCACTCTTTACAAAGATTTGGCAATACACAGAATTAAAAAAAATAAATCATAGTTACAACAGATTCAGGTTCATTTCATTTAAAGGAAATTCAACCAACAGGAGTGTAAAAGTTAGAATTCACAGTTGTGCATTTAAGATATTAGTGTTGAAAACCTCACTTCAAAGAACTCTTGTGCAAAATTGTATTGACAGTAGAAACCATGGCTAGATGCCCTCCCAGCCTCCCCCAGCCAACAGGCCATCGTCCACCACCCTGCCTGCGCCCAGGGGCAGACAGATGAGGGGAACAAGCGTGGCAGCAGGAGTTGACATAGGAAAATGCAGTATCCTTTCTATGAGTCAAAGCCTTGCCAAGGTTTGAGGTCAAGCCCAACGATTCCCAAAGCCACCAGCTGGTGCCCTGCGCTGCAGTGACAAGCAGCAGCCCTGCCACGTGTCCTTATGGCACTGCAGCATGGCACCTGTCATCTGAGCCCACCTGAATGCAGGCGGGCAGCCAGCAAGGCAGAGAAAGCAGACCTGCTCTGGCAGGACACCCCCTGCAAGGGCACGGACTCGGGCACCATGGCATCTCTGTTGCAGCTGGGAGAGCCAAGCCCCAGCACCAGCAAATGCCATCCAGAGGCTCAGAAGTGATCCTGACCTGGGCACTGGGCTTCTCTGCTTGTGATGGTTCCCACCACCAGGGCTGGGAACCCCTTGCATTTGTTAAACAGTAAAACTGTAAATACCCTGAGAACAGGGAGACTGGATATTTTCCCCTCCGGGGAGAGGACCATGCTTTGCTCTTCAAGCTAATTAGTAGTAGCAGCTCCTAACCCCTCTGGGTCAGGTACATATTTTCCATATGAAACACATCTATAATCAACTATTTTTATGGAAATTATTTCACTTTCCATTATTGGATCTGTACAAATGATGAAAAACAGTCATGCAAAAAATTGCCTGCGGATTTCGGAACAGTGCAGCATGGGCAGAAGCAGGAGGTATTTGCTTTGGGATCACATGGCTTTGGTTGGAAAAATTGGCTCTTTTTTTGGCTTTTTTTCTTTTTTTTTTTTTTTTTTAAGATGGAAACAGACATTGAAACAAATCCATAACCTGCTATAAGAAGCAGAAGTCAGATCCAGTGAGCAACCTCGTCCCAGAGAGAGAGCTGCCTTGACTTGAGCCTTCCCTCCTTCGGCAGGTTTGACAAAACGGATACTGCATCTCAAGTTTACCACTGTGTCAAACACTTCGACAAACTTTTACATTCAGCAACACTAGATAAAAACTGGCGTGGCAAGTCCCTTGCCGAGGACAGACACTGTAACATCTCAACATTTTGCTTTGCAAGAAAGGTGCAATATTGGCAGCTCTCTGTGAAAGAACAGGGCTTAGGTCAGCCCGTGCCAACGCTGAGCCGTGTGCTCTCGGCGGTGGTGGGCTGGGTGTGCATCAGAGCCAGGCTGGACACTAAGAAAATGCTTTTAGATGGGACTTAAAAAAATTAATAAAAAGCTAAATGTGTGAGTAAGGTTTTGGGTGCCCTGTCTCCTCCTCACTGGGTGCACAAGTTAGATGCTGTGCAGTTTCTGTGGCTCCTTGTGAGGACTTCATCCTCATGGGTGGCTCCAAGGAAGAAGGTGACCTTTCCTCAGGAGGACAGCAAAAATTAGGGCTGCTTTCTGAAGCCAAAATTTCCAATTTCCTGTGGGGAGATCCTGCAGCAAAATATTGCACCTTTCCAGCCACCATGCACAAAGACAGACCGTGGGAACTTGTGGCGAGTGCCTTCCTTCCCCAGCCCATGAACAGGAGAGACGGGGCAGGCCTGCAGGCACAGAGAGCTCTGGCATTTGCATTTGGGGCTGGGGGCTTCTTTGAGGGTCAGATGAGATTATCTGGTTGTAATGAAAGGAAGAGAAATGCTACATAGCCAGGGGCCACGGAAGGGTCTCGAAACAGAGAAACCACAATGCCTGATTTATGAATCACTCCAGATACCAAGGGCAACATTCACATTTTGTTTGAGACAGCACTGGAAGGGGAGAGGATTGGGGGGGAACCTTTTTTTTCATTTGAGGACTTAAGAGTCCACCTGTGGGAGCAGGGAATATGTCATGCACAACTGCCACAGGGTGCCTCTTGCTCGTACCCAGCCTGCATTCGGGTTTTTGGGGTAGAGGAATTGGTGTCTGCTGCCCAACGCAGGGTGCCCTGCACTAGTGACAGCTGGGGGGAGGCTCTCTGCTCTGCTACCATGGTAATCCCTAAAATGGCTGTTAAAAGGGGCAAGAGAGAAGGAAATGCACTAAATCCACTCAAAGGAAGGGATATGGCTGGGAACAGCCTGGAAACGAACCTCTCCAAATCCCTGAAGTGCAATACACTCATGTCTAGGAAGTTCTGTCAGTTCTTGGAGAGGAGAGGATGGTCCCAACTCCTCAGCAGAGCCCATCCTTGCACTGGCAGAGGTTTACTGTCACCTGGAGGATGTACTTTGGGCATAATTGTAGCAGCAACTTTTGTGTTGATACTAGAGATTGAAGGGGGGGCTGGGGACTGATGTTGTCTGTTATTTAGCAAAGATGCACATCTGCTCTGGCCAAGGTAACGGCACGCAGACCGCTACAGTATGCAAGTGCTTAAAAACTTCTCATTTTGGGGTTCACACATTACTTCACCATGCGATTGTCAGGAACATCAATGAAAAATCACCCAGTTACTTCACTATGGAAAATTCTGCCCGGCTTTCATTTCACAAGACTGCAGTTTTGCTAATTAACTCCTTCCTCCCCCAGTATCATCTTTAACATACACAAAGTTTTTGGAGGTTACGAAACTGTAAGTGTAACAATGCTTTTGCCTGTTTTACAAAGAAATCTTCTGAAATTTGAGAGATCACTAAACACCGAAGTAACCACTCCTTCCCTGAAACTTAACTGGAAGAATGTAAAAATATTCATCCCTTGGCCCTCCAGGTGGCCAAAACCAGAGGTTCCTTGAAGCTTGCTCACTCTTAGGACACAAATAACATACAAGTACCAGTTACTAACTTCTTCAACAGGGCAACAAAAAGGACCAGAGAGGGGTGAAAAGAGGCCTAAGAACATTGGAGCCAATTCACAAAACCACGACAGAGCCCATTTGAGGTTCAGTAGGGACAGAAACAATTTAAAACTCTGCAAAATACATTTTAAAAACATGATCTCTCTTGAAAAAATAACTGGAGGAGCTTTTAAACTTCTCCATATGTGTTTGAGGAGGAAAAACCCAACAAGGATCAAAAATACAGATAAAAAATAAACATCATTCTACTTTGCACGAAGTGTTTTAATCGTTCTCAAGGGTAGCTCACCATTCCCAGAGTACTCTTGGGGCTTTAGTCTCTCTTTCTCTTAGCTCCTTTCTTCCTGTTTCTTCCTCTTCTGCTCCCAGAATGGACGCAAAAGTCTTTGGTCTCAGAACACTGGATGCAGCACAGTGTTGCAAGCACATACTAACGGTGTTCACACTCAGGGAGGAGGCAGGAAGGAGCGAGGGCTGGTCCTGCTGAGGAGATGGGATGGGTGGGTTGTGGGGAGTCAGCTCCTAGATGGCTCCTTCACTGTGCATACTGTGGTTGGGCTTGTTGTGAGTCACACAGTTCTGTTCGTTCAGCAGGTTTGCTGTCTCGTCCGGCAAACCGTCATGCAGCTCCGTAAGAGTCAGTTCGATTTTAGTGTTTTCACTGTCCGAGGACTGAGGTGTTTTGTCCATCCGGGATGCCATCAGGGCATTTTGGTACTGCTGTCTTGAGATCTGCTCCAAGGACAGAAGGAAGGAACAAAACCAGATGGTCACACTTTTATCTCTCCCATGGGACACACTGAGAAAATAAAGTGTCCTCCCTTTCCAGATGATCACACTTCAACCCCTGTTTACCTGTTTCTATGAAACATCCCTGCGCTTTGCAACCTTAGAGCATCCCAACTCAACACCACAGCATGGTGACATTTCCAGACAGGGCGGAAGCACAGAGCTGTGCGATCACCAGGCTGTTCAAAGGCAGGGATTTATTCCTTTGTGGAGATTTGTAAAGCATATCTCCATTTCCTTCTAACCATGCACATTTTCAGGGCCAGAACCAGAGTTCAGTGAAGTCTTTCTCCCAACTTCAGAGAGCTCCTGGTGAGGCTCTAAGAGTCCATATAGAGCCAGAGGGTACAAGCATTACTGCTCTTGTCTAGGCCAGCAAGTGCAGCAGGAGCTACAGCCTTATTCGGATACATAAGGACATTAGACTCTAGAAAAGACTTCCAGTGGTCTCTGTTGCACTCTGGCTACACTCAGCAGAATAGTCGTGACAGGAGCTGGCCTGGAGCATTACTGCCCACATTGCCTCAGAGGCAAGGAAGCCTACGAGGCCCATGTATCTGCCTCTAGTGGGGGAGAATTCCTCCTGGAGCCACAAGCAACCAGCCCTGCAAACTCCTCTGGGCCAGCCTTCTCAGCCAGGACAGGCAGCAGGATGCATGTGCACTGGCAGCCCCATGTGCTACAACAGCAGTGGGTTATCTCAGCAGGCAGGAAGGTGGAAGAGGTGAAACAGGACTTTTAGAAAACCCTACGTTTCAGAAGCAATGCAAGAGAGAGATTGGGAATGGAGATAGTCAGAAGAACCTGGTCACAACTCCAAAAGCAAAATCCAACCATGCACGAGCAGGTCACAAGCCTGGTTTACAAGGTATCAGTTGAATAAATGCCCATGTGGCACAGTGAAAACACTGATGTTGAGTACTCTGTCCGCTGTGTAAAGAGCAGTGATGCAAAAAGAGGTGTGCAGGACTGACTGCAGAGACACCAGACAGTTTAACATTCATTACCCTCAGTATGAACACAGTGAGAGTTGGAAGGACTCCACATGAACCAGCAGAAGATGAGCAGCTGCTCTGTATAGCTGATTACACAGTGAAATCTGTAGTGAGAATCACTTGTCCAGTGATAAATATTTACTGATCTAAACCTTGAAGGTTTGAACCTGACCAGTACACTTTCATCTGTCAAGTTCTGAATGTAAGACTGTAGTCTCCTTTTAAAATTTGGCTACAGAATAATTAATTTAGCATTCCAGTATTTTTACTCTATTCCACATTCTTAATATTGAATTAAGTTTTGACAAAAATTGAGTTCAGAAATCATTTGAGTTGCATACAAAGAAACTGTGAACATGCACTGAATTTAAGAAAAGCATCAAGGTCAACTTCTGACCATGGGACGTCAGTTTCCCTGACTCCCAGCTGGGCTGGAATTGCTGCCAACATTAGCTGTTCCTCAGCTCAGCTAAATTTCCTATCCCACAGGACTTGCATACATTTCAGCACAGGATGCACCATGCTGGGGGACAGAGCTGTATTCATGCAGCAACTCACTGGCAGTGTGAGACCTGAGCCTAACATGTGAAGTTAAGATAAAGAGAAATGTCCAAGACTTCTCCAAGCAGAAGGAGGATGACAAGTCAGAAAGCAAGATCAAGAACCCCAAACTGAAACCAAAATCGAAAGTGAATAGAAACTATAACCAAGAGAAAATGTCTCATTCTTTAGAAAAGGACACTGATAATGAAGGGTCTCCACTTCATATGGTTTCAAAGATTTCACTTGGACTAAAAGCAGAAAGAGGTTATTTTCTATAATCTTTCCTCGAGGGACCTGAAATCCAGAAACTTATGTGACCAATCTACTTATAAGTCTAAATGACAGGAACAGTGAAGGCAAATCAATGGACAGCAGATACTGGGAAAAAGTAATTTAAAGTGACTTTTAAACAGCTGCTTTCATAATCCTATTTACTCACAGAGCCATCTAGAGGGACCTCCCTTCCTGGCCAGACTCTCCATCCTACCAGCCAAGCCCCGCTTTCCACCTTTTTTCCTACCTTGACAAACTGAATGTCTGTGAGTGCTTTCACTGAGTAGTCCGGAACATACACTTGGAGGAAAGATGCGTTCAGCTGGTTGTTGCTGCTCCCTAACGTTGGTGTCACTGCATCGATGCGATCACTTCGGTTTAAAGAGTCTGAGTGATTCAAGCCGCAGGGACGAGGTGGAGACTTGTTCTCGGCTGAGAAACAGGCAAAAGCAAGAGACTTCTTATATCAAGTTGAAAACATTTCAAGTCACCAGTTTCAAAGGGGCATAATAAATCACAATGTAGCACAAAAGAACTGCAAATTCTTAATCCACTCATAACCAGACATGCAGCTAAGTAACCAAATTGCCCTGAAAAAGAGTATGTTTTGAGTCCAGAGCTGGTAGCTGACATCACTTAAACAAACCTGGTTTTGTTTATGCTGTTGGTCACAGTGCTTCTGCTGACGAGTGGTAACCAGAGAAAGGTAACTTTCCAAGGCTCCTTACAGGAGCTCTTGATAGTCAGACCATGCTTAATAGATTACTTTTTTCCTTAACAATTTATAATTGTAACTCTCTATCAGACCTTTCATACACAGTCAGTGCCAGCTAACGCTTACCCCCTTTCATTCCACCTGGTACCTGCATATGCCTTGTACCCTGAGTTACTGCAGACATTTTCAGACTCATAAGACTGATGGAGTCCTCAGTGGACCAGAGTGCAGTCCATGTAATGATTACCTCAATGTTTCCTCTAGTACCTCTCAGTGCTTGAAAGGGCAAAAACTCAACGAAGGAGAGCAAGCTCCATGTGGTACATGCCAGCCAGCAAAACAGGGAAAACAGTCCATGCTACAGAGAAAAATCTGTCTCCAGAAGAGGAGTAGAGACACCATTTTCTATCACTGGCCTTTAAGCACTGCAGGGTTTCACTTGAAAACTTGTGTGATTTGCCACAGTTTACCTCTAGTAAATGTGCTGTAAGGAAGCCACAGGCATTTTGCATCCCTAGCTCCCACCCATACACTGACCTGGAAGATAGGAGGGCAAAAATGCATCCTAAGAGAGATCCCAAGCCCTCCTGCAGATGGGCTTCTCCCTGGGTGCACACACAGCACATACTGATCACAGAACTGTCTTTGGGACTGGTGAATTTTTGGATCGTAGTGCAGTTAAATTTCATTCAGCCAGCCCAAACTGAAACTTGATGTAAACTCGGCTACTCACCCTGTGACCCCCATTCTCAGCTGGAAGAACATTTTCATATAATCTTAAGATACAAAGGCTCTTTGAGCAAATCAGCAACAGTATCCTTGCAAGCTTTTCAAATTCTTTTTTGAAGACTTTTATATACATAAACTTATTTCTAAAATCTTAAGTTCCCTAAAATTCAACCCTGCCTCTGCCACTTAATCACCACAAATATAATCTCTCCTTGCCCAAATGACACAGTATGTTCTACAGCTCTGCATTCAGCTTTTCCTAAACCTAACACTTTAGATGCTTCTAGATGCATGGCAGAATTACTCTGTCTTTTATTTCCCACTTAAAATCCCTCTGTCGTTGTCTTTCCTTCAATTTTAGAAAAGGGAACAGAAAAATACAGGTTCTGACAACTTGGCAATTTTTCTGCCATTTCTGCACTATGGAATTACAGCAGGTCCGAATGGCAACACCAAGTACAGGCTTAGGGGGAAGCACTCAGAGCCCTGCAAGTTTTTCCTCCATACCAGCTTGCCATCTTGAAAACCACAGCAGTCTGCAAACTGCTGTCAAGAGCCAAACCTCCATCTGCACACAGGGCTTGATGCTGTAATTCCCACTGGAGTACAAGGAATTGTGAAGGCTGAGTGAGTTTGTCCTGTCTTTCCCACCTGCATACACAAAACACAGCTGTGTGTGACAAGAACAGCATCACTGCTGCTCAACATAAAGGTTTCCATCTGGAACAGCTTTAAACTAGTGTGACTCGTATCTGCCCTTTCTTTTCACTAAGAGTCTTAAAGTACACTACTAATAAAAACCAAAGAAGGATAGAGAGTAACATGACAAAGCATATATTAAAAAAAAAAAGGGAGGGGGGACAGGTGAAACTAAATGACAGAACAAAAAAGTATGATTACTAGAAATCTGAGGTGAAGAACATCACTCTGAACCACATACAAGTCGGGGATGGAGAGGAGAAGTTAGTGAAGAAGGGAGGATACAGAAAGGGCAGACAACAGAAGAATACCAGGTTCATGTTTGCAGAAGAGTGGCCTGCCAGCTCCCTAGCAGGACAGCCCACATCTGGACAGATCTTTTCTACCCAGGTTTTCCCACACTCCTCACCTTCCTATGCAGGGGATAAAGAGCACAAATCACAAAACAAACATCCATATAACTGTATTATGAATTTGGGGTAAAACAACAGGATTCTTTTCAGAAAGATCCAACAGAAGGTCTGAGTTTCATCAAAACTGGTACCACATTATCACAGTGATCAGGCTGACCACATCAGTTCCTCTCAAAGAGATTCTCCCATTATTATTTTCCACCAGTGATTTTTAAAAATATTTTTTAGTTGGGGAAAAAGCTAGGAAAATATGTTTGGTATTTCGACTGGAAGCCATTTGCATGTGCAATGTGTACACTTAACTGTAGCAAGGAAAAGGGAAAAAAAAAAAAGACGACCTGGCAAAACAAAAGAACCAAGCCGAAAAAGACAATCAAAGCCACAGAGCTTAAAAGAAAGCCATCAGGTACTTTAATTAAAGAAAGATTAAGTTTCTCCCCCTTTTTTGAAGTTTAGCAGCAGGAAACCTTAATGGGACAGAAAAAAAATACCCCACAGGGCAGAAACTTGTAGTTTATTTGGAATTTGCATGAGACTAATTTAAGGACTGACGGTGAAATACATTTTCAAAAGTGAAAAAAGAAGAGGGGGAAAATACAGGAAGCAGATGGTGAAAGTTTATTAAACGCATGATATGTATTAATGTTTAGGAGATGTTTCACTTAAATATGCATATCATTATCTTGTTTGCTCTTAGGTCTAGGGAAAGACATTTCATCTGAAAAAGAAAACTTCAAAAGGAAGAAAAATGTTCACTGTGGCCCAAACTAATTTAAGATTCAACTCTTCCTGCAGACTTTTTTGATGGGTTTCCATTTTTCTCAACTACCCTATGCATGCAGTGTCTGCAAAGCTCAGCTCTTGACCCTTCCTAATTTCCAACCGCTCAACTGTATCTCAGGGCTCTTCTTGGCCCAATTTGTTCCCTCCTTGGTCTCTACTCTCCAAAGGGATTTCCATGTCAGTCAACTTGGTTATTTAGCAAGGCAAGGTCTTAAGTGAAATGGGAACCAGAAAACCCCACAGGAGGTCCCACAACCTTCTTGCACATTCCATTGCAAATCTGTCCACTCAGTAAATCACTGTGCTGGTCCACGGCATTAACCTCACTGAGAGAAAGCTTTTGAGGAATTGAAATGGCCAGACTGTATACAAACCATAGAATTTACCGGTATGAGAATGTAAGAATTCTTTCATAAAAGAAGTTTTCCTTTTATGGCAGTTTAGCAGCAGACATTCTCCTCTGCCAAATGCATTTTCTTCAGAAATTTTTAAGCCTTAGCTTGGGGGAGAATACCTTCTTTTAAAAAAATCTCCCCTCCTAATTTTCCACCAACACACATATGAGAAACAGGAAAAAGCACACATTACCAAATACATTTCCTTCAACACGTTTTTAGTTCTTCCCTTTTTGGTGACTGTCATGTTGCTACCAGTTACCATAAATGAAAGTTCAGGATACCTACCTGGGAGGCACAACTCTGTGCTGGACTTCTCCCTAACGAGCAAAGGGGTCAGATAAATACAGACTGCAGCTGATTTTTTATGATATCAGGGCAGTCACAAGAATGGTGAAAAAAGAAGCATGCGGATTTACCTGGAGAACCTGCTGCTAACAACTCTGTTCTGCTGACAACAAAGGTACGAGACAGGGACAAGGGAACTAGAAGAGGGAGAGAAAAAGGATGAGATCACGACCAGAAAGGCGGCAGCTATCCACACTTGACAGGGGAAGGAGCCAGTTCACACACTGAAGAACTAAAACCAAAAGTGCAAATCAACTGTGAAAGTAAGTAAAGGGTTAAAACAAAAGCAAAATCAAAAAAGACAATTAAACAATTTTAAGAATAAACCAAAAAACAAGCCTAAGGAATTACAGTGAAGTGAACAGTTTTCACTTGCTAATGTGAATAGCTAGCCACCACAGAACAGTCCATCAAGTTACACTCAGTTTTAAAATAGTTCACAAGGAGCAGCGGTGCCTGCTCCAGTCTGGAAGACAAGTTAAAACAAGCCAGAAAGCTTCCATGGGTGCTGTCCCTTATGGGAGTCAGGCAAAACCAGAAATAAAACCAAAGAACATTTCATAGTTCTTAACATTTTCAGTAAAATGTCAAGCGAGGTTGTGATTCTCCAAGCTCATCCCTGTCAGGATGGGTACCATACTGCTCATCATCATTGCAAATCCCTTCCCAGCTGTAGTTAAAGAAAAAAGTTTCACTCTTTTGTTGGGCTTTTTTGGGGTTTGGGTTTTTGTTCCGGTTTGGGTTTTTTGGGGGATTTTTGTTTTGTTTTGTTTTTAATGCTTTACTCTCCTGTTATTAACTTCACATTCCAGGTGGGGACAACAGGCACATGAAGTCTAATTAGGACACACATAAGAGCAGGAGTTTTCTCTTGTTCTGCAATGACTTACACTTTCACTGAGCTTTCCTGTCTACACGGGAGCAACAGGAATTTATTTTTATGAGCTCATCCTAACAGAAATCTCAGGGTGCTGCAAGACATGATAAAACAAATTCTTCATAACCTGGAGGGAAAGCCAGCAAAATGAGGGGTTTGCTACTGGTAAAAGCCAGCCAGGTGAAGGTAAACAAGTCCAAGGCTGGCTGAGATGAATTTAAAATAGTGCATACCCTTAAGTTTGGCATGACAAAATCCAAGATGGATTCCAGGGCACACAAAGAGATCATTTGACCTCACAGGACTTGGACAACCAGCATGGGTGTGGGAAGGGTTAGCAACACAAAAAACCCACCACATTAAAACACTCAAACTGAACAATGTTGGCAAAACAGAGATGCCATGAGTGATTTCCAAGTGTAGGTCTGGTAGAAGAAGTGACCATGCCTAACCCAGCTCCGTGCCTGGCCCATATAACAAAAGCTGAGCTGTGAAGATGAGGGTATGATGCAGTTTTACACACATGACACGATTCCTCATGAACACTGCTGCAACTGCTCAGATAAAATCACAGAATCACAGAATCTAAGGGGATGGAAGGGACCTCGAAAGATCATCTAGTCCACCCCCCCTGCCAGAGCAGGGTCATCTAGAGTACATCACACAGGAACGCATCCAGGCGGGTTTTGAATATCTCCAGTGAAGGAGACTCCACAACCTCCCTGGGCAGCCTGTTCCAGTGCTCTGTCACTCTCACAGTGAAAAAGTTTTTCCTGATATTTACATGGAACCTCCTATGCTCCAGTTTAAAACCATTGCCCAATCCACCCAGTACTTTGCACACTTTCAAATCTGTCAGGCCTCAAACATACAAGCTAGACTGATCAAATTAAAGTGCACATAATTAAAGAAGAATTAGTCTTGCCTGTAAAAGTGAGCTCACACGTCCAAGAGAACTGCTATTCCAATGCTATTTGCTAATGTACATACACATAGATACACATACGTAAAGGGAGTGCTCATGAATGTACAATTAAAACAAGCTGCCTCTCAATGGAACATGAGCCCTGCTGCAACAGGAGGACCCAGTTTCGGCATGAGAAACATCTCTCTCTGAAGCTGAGCAAAAGGCTTTGGGCCAGCAGACAGCCAAAACCAGCACCAGCACCCAGCTCTGCAACAGGGCTGTGGTTTCCCAGCTGAGGTCGAGATTTTAGTGGTGACACTACTGGCACCAATACACATCACCAAATGCTGAAATACAGCACTGGAGCCTACTCTTGGTGGGTTATAAACCAATCCCCCAACCTGTGAAGTGGTGGCTTGTGTGCCAGGAATGGGCTTGCATCTCAGTGGGAACTAGCTCACGCTCCCCCTTGGACATCAGTTCTCCCTCCTTGCCTATTTCTTGGCTACATTTCCACACAAGCCGACAGGAGCAATCACTTTTCTTGAGCCGTTGCCCTCTTTTTCCTTAAGACAGTTTTAGAAACCCGAGGTGATGTGAACGCTCCCCAGACGAACCGGGCGTTTGTGCCTCACACCACTAGATGGCCCTCGCCACTAATTATTTATTTCCATTCATTCAACCCCTTATCCTACCGTGAGCAGAACTGCAAAGCTGTCCTCCGGTCCCAAACGCATCGCTTGCTAAGGCCAACACTCGCATCCTCCGGAGCTGGCCAAGCGTGGCCAGCGCTGGGTTTGGGAGCCAGCCCCACCACCGACCCCCTTGCAGGGACGCCATGCCAGGCGGGCGGTTTCACTGGCAAAGAGGCATCGCTTCCATCAGCCCCATGGACACGGCGGGGGGATGCCCTTTGCAGGATGGGCAAGCTCGTGCAGGAGCGCATTCCAGAAGCAGAAGGTAAGAGGACATACCTGGCGATGCTGTGAGGGCCATCACCCCATAGTAGGAAAAAGCACCAGCTTCAAACTTCATCCCCTCTTTCCCAGCCTCCACTTCCACTTTCCCCTGTTAAGGAAAAGGAGAGAGAGCTGCAATTAAAAGGGACCATAGGTCTTGAGGAACAAGACCACACTTGAGCCCTGAAAGCTAGTTTTGCCTGACATTCCTAAGCAGTGTCATGGTCCCTGTGGTTTGTGCCTGAGCTGGGACAACACGCTCTTGTGCCCTGAGCTACCCTGGTCTTCAGTGCCTGAGGAGCGGGATCACCACAGCATTTCAGGGTGGTACTACCGCCCTGCTCCAAGTGCTGACAGGCTGATTTCCCTCAATGTAGAGCAAAAAAATGCTCCCCCAGAATCACAACAAGCTTATACGTAGCACAGCCACCTGGGGTCTTGAGACACCTTGACATTTTGGGCCACGGCTCACGTGCACATGAAGCATCCCCTCTAACACAAACAGGAAAGGCAGATGGGAGACAACATGTGAGGAGGCTGTGCCTTCATGGATGAGATTCCTGCAGAAACTAAGCCCTTATTCCTGAAGAAGCAGTCTCAGGGCTACTTTGGCTTTCTTGGTTTCTAGCAGTTTTACACATTCCAGAAACCCTAACTTAAGATCCTGCAGGGTCTTGCCTAGAAGGACTCTCGGTGCTTCCCAAGCTGTACAAAACCACTGTATATGCAAGTGCAGCCGTCTCTGATGTGGGCTGAACCAAACATTCAACATCACATCCTACAAAGCACTCTAGAACAGAACCCACCACATCAAACGTAGCTGTAAACATCCCAGTTACTTCAGTATACAAGTAGCCAAAAATAACTGGTGGCTTAGTGGGGTTTGGTTTTCACATCCATCCATGCTTACTGGTACTGCACTGGGAGTTACAGTACATCACTGTAGACTGAAGAAATCTCATGCAGCTTTCGGGCTGAACTACACAAAGGTTGGGATTTCAGGCAAACAATGTAATTACCTGCAATGCTTTCCCTCTGGCTAGGCTGGAAAGGGCAGACAGACTGCCTGTTCCATGCGTACTAAGCAGACTGAACATCAACCAGACACAATCAGGTCAAAATGAGTCCAAAAGGTAGATTTTATTTCTATGTGTTTAGTTCATCAGGCACCATTTAAAATAAATAATCATGTCTTTAACTTAACAGTACTGTACTGGGGCAGGAAAACATGAAAATGCACTCAACCTGTATGAGCCCTGATACCAAACTGCCCCAGATGAGAAAAAACACAAAATCTACATAGCAGGAAGAGTGCCTAGCTCACAAATCCACTTTCCTGCAACCACAAGCAATGACTTCATATAAGACCTTTTAAAACAAATTTCGCTCGACAACACAAATAAGTAGCTTATTTATTCATCATAAGCCTTCCAATAGGTCTGATTTCCTCACCCAGGCAAAGACTGGTTATAAACAGAGCTCTTAACCTACTTACTGTTGGTAGTTACGCACCAGCCAAGACCAGGTCTCCAAAATACATACACAACCAGGCTTTGATCTTCCCATACAGTCAGTCTGGAGTTAGTAGCTAAGCACAAACTAGTAATTAGTAGCAGGAGTTGAGTTTTAGTTCTAAGACCACTGCCCTACCAGCACACGCAGCACCTCCAAGCCTCCCAGCGGTGGCCATATGGAGTCCAGGCATGCTTGGCATAGCCACAGTGGCTGAAAAGCTGTAAGAATTCCCCATACATGGTATCAGATGTGTTGTGCCCTGTTCAAATGTATGTACAGGTGGTTTCTGCTTTTCCACTGCTTAATGTTCTTATAGGAATTTTGAAAAAAACACAATGACAGAAACTTCCCGTTAGCTAAGAGAAAACCTGTTGCAAACAGGTGACATTCCAGCTAAAACAGTAACTCTACAGAGATTAAATTGGCAAATGTAAGGCATAGAATATACATTTAATTGTGTTCTGGCATGTGTTTACTGTGAAGGTATTCTTGGTCTCTTGACATGAGAGAGTAGGTCCAAATCTATTTAAGTAACAAAAGCAGAGTATTTATCCCCTCTTGATCCTTGCAGAATCAATTTTGTTACCATTTTTATACTATGTACCTACTGCAAGGCTCGCTTTTCCAAATGCATTACAGAGCTAGCGCATTGTGTTTGCTAAATATTGATTGATTGAAGAATAGCTCAGAAAGAACTGGTTGTTCTTTTATATCGCCATGTCCTCCATTTACATCTTTGCAGCATTACCTCATTCAGAAGCATTATCTTGCCTCCAGAATATTTCAGATTGCAACAATTCAGCGTACAAGAAAGAGCAGTTAAAGAGCGAATAGTGGCTCAAACCCTTGAAAAAAACGGATCCTTTTTAAAAAGATAATTACATTTAATCCACAATGTCATATTCTAGTGTTTTCTTAATTGTTTATCACTGACAATGTTTAAACTGCCCCACCCCCCCTCCCCCCTTTTTTTTAAGGCCACATTAGAGAAAATTTCAAGCCCTGTGTTACAACTTCAGCTATGATGCTTGTGTTTTTATAACCCAAACCTATTTCAGTTGTGCAGAATAGAAACATAAGCACCTTTCCAGCAAAATCTCTCGTAAAGGATCGTTCCTGCTCAAACAGTGCTAGATGGAAGCTAAGTTTTTGTGTCGAGCTTTACCCACCCATTCAAGTGTTCCTGTCAAGTAGCAAAACCTGAGAGATACCAGCACTGGAAGCAATCCTGTACAGAACAAGCAGAAAACAGTCCTTCCACACCACCTAGGACTCCAATCTAAAAACCACCCAAATACAGTGATCCTGGGGTAGGGCGAGTGCTTGGATGGCAGAGTGCCCAGGAACCACAGGGGCTGTGGCAGAAGGTGGCAGCAGCTCAGCAGACGGCACAATGCCCCCACCGAAACCTGCGTCTCTCACAACACCAAAGGTACAGACTTCAAAATTGCACAGAAAAATGTCATTTCTCTAAACTCCATGCCTCCTTTTGCAAAACAAAAAAACACATTAGAGAAAGGATCCTGGCAAACTCCTATGACATACCATGTTTTACACCCCTATTTTCCCAGCCATGCCAGCTGTACACAGGGATTCCTTTGCATTGCCTGTCCTAGCGATACCTAAATCATAAGTAAGTTTCAACAGATCACTGGAAGTGGGAAGTGCTGTCTACCCTTCACAACTGGTCTAGCTGAGGCTGAAAGCAGCTAAGTGAGCTCTTCAAGGTTGGCAAGGTCATAAAGGAGGCAGGAGCGGTTCCCAGGACCCCTAGCTCCATTCCCATGTTTGAAAGAAGACAAACTTTAACAACTGGAAGAGGTATAGAGAGGGATACTTCAGGAGATGAAGGACTTTGCATGTATCTACATAATCACATGTCTGACCTGTAAAATGAGAACAAAGTAGTCGACGGGCTTGTTTCGCTGGTAGAGGTAGTGTTCTGGGGCTTTCTTGTTCTTCTCATCGTATTTCAGCTCCTGGATGACGTTGGGATGTTTTAGCAGCCTGAGAAGGATCTTCTCTGACATCTGGGATGGACCAAATGCTTCTACTTCTATAATACAAGATACAACTTGGCATTAAACTCATATGCCTGGCAAGAAGTTATCAACACTCGTTAATAAGCATTTGCCTATAAAAGACACACAGATGCAGAGAGATCCATTATGGAATTGCAGGCTTCCTGTCTTTTGAGACTGTTAGATTCGTAAGGGGGGAAAAAACCACAGGAATGCCCCATCTTTCATTACTGAAGTATTTTTCAAAACAACCGAAAAACACGTCTTCATCTGAAAGGGAAGAGAAAAAGGCAGTCTTGCCCTCTTGAGAATTCACAGTCACAGCTGTATAGGCTCACTGGAGAGCTGTATAAATGGAAGCTCTTTACAATAGGGGTACTGAGAACCCTTGAATTTGTTATTTCCTTCCTCAAAAGGTATTAAAGTTAATGCATTTATTGCACTTAAAAAAATGAGTCACTGTTTGGGGCCTAGGAAGTTGCTCTAGATTGATGCTTTATATAAAGACACAATTGGGGCTGCCACGGTTCATACGGGAAGAGTTACTCAAAGTGAGAGACAGTGCAGGTCACATCAAACCATGTGGGATTAATGCCTGACACACAGAACACATCCCCTATCCACTTGCTCTTCAGTGTTCCCAACAGGAGCTGTTTGAAGCAGAAAAGCTCATCCTTGTGTGGGAGAGTTAAAGCCAGGGACGTCGAGATTTACACATGCAAATTGATAAGCTTTCCTAACACCTCATTTCAGAACGGGACCGTTAATGACCCAGTACCTTCCATCTGCTAAAGATACTATTCCCAATTCAGAACAGAGAAACCAAAACTGTAGCTTTCATCTCATTTAGCTGTGACTTCACAGACAGACCTGGATTTAAGCTACACAATCCCTTCCATCCACAAAACAAGTAGAGAAGCAGCACTGTAAGACTCTATCTGTTGAGCAGGTGTTTAGGGAACTCCATCAAGTCTTGCTTGCTACATGAGCAACGCCTTGCTTGCTGTTAAATCCGCATCTTCCTGTTGAACTGCTTCCTTTCTCCAAGGACATGCTCACGTGCACATGAGCCGTAGGAATCCAAGCCTTCTAAGGAATTACTGCCCCTCAGCTGAGATGTGATAACCGATCATGTACATGTTTCCTTCAAGTCACAGAGGCAAAATAAAGCATGAAGGTGGACTAGGAGCATCTAGGCAGGCAGTTACTGCATCTTAGAGGAGGGGAAGTACTAATTTCCAACTGGAGCTGGCAAACTTGAGACAAAACAACTTTATCATTTTCAAATCATGAATATATGTTGAACATAGCAGTGAAAGATGCCCGTCTGAAAGGCCTGCACGTGAGAAGTCTTTATATGTCAAAGAGAGACAGCACGAGCAATAGGAAGGTATGTTTTCCACAAGCTCTCCTGTTAACAGGTCTCATCTCTGAGGTGAAGGGACCAACTTTACGACGAAAGGCAGTATCAGCTGCAAGAAACCATTCAAGGCCCTGGCCTCTCTGCCAGACTGCCCACTCAAGGGCTAAAACATCAAGGTGTTCTGGGATGGAGACAACTGTCCTCTGAAACCTGAAGTCATCAACGGAGGTCACACAAGCCAGTCAGAAATCCATTTTAAAAAGTACAGTTCAACCGCCTGTGCAGTCTGCATTACATGTGTCGGGAGAGTTTTTCACTTGGAGTCAAAAAGTCTCATGGAACAGGTTTAGACCTTCCTGCAAAAAGTCCAGCATCTCTTTCTGGAGAAGGCGCCAGAGTGCAATTACAGTCAGCTGGCCAGTGGTATCGAGTCCTCTTTGGTTTGTTCCCTGAGCTCTTCCTAATGGGGCGTACTTGCTAGTCGTTAATCTGACGGACTCTAGACATGCAGTGCGGCACTTGGCATTCATCCTTACCTTTCAGACCAATTTAAAGTTACTGGTCCACCCCTGGTAAATGTCTCAGAGGGTTCATGCCGACACTGAACACAGGAGAGGAGAGAATTTAAAAAGAAAAACACAACAGTGGCATTATTTGTCACCCCACAATCCAGCCTCCCTTCCCGCCTGCACTGTCCCACCCACCTCACCAGCCTTTGCTGACAAACTGCCTCCAAGGTTCTGGCACGATCACAGAAACAGGTAACCCGCACTTGCCTGTTGCCAGGAACCGGTGCATTGCCAGGAGGAGCTGCGGTGATATTTTAACCTTCATCTCGCTGTCTGTCTGCTTGAAGGCAGAGAAGTCCTGCTTCCTGTCCCGATGAGCTACTTTCTTTTTCGTCTTGTTATCAGCTGGGGAAGGGAGGGTGGGAAAAGAAAGGAAGGAAGCGATTTCTGTTAGAACAGGGTCCAACATGAACCACGCTGGATGGAGTCAGCCAGGATGGCCGTTCAGAGCACCGGGTGCAGACAGACACCTTTGCCCACAGGCAGAGCTCTGCTCATCCGCATGCAGCACAAGCCAGAAACAACCAGCTCACCCAGCCAGGAGCTCCTGTCCTGCAGGGCCAGGCACCCACAGCCTGTCATTTCAATGGGGGAAAGTCTGTGCTTGCAAACATCTAATGGCAGATTGGTTCTGCTCATTACACATATGGTGCATGTGCATTTATAGGTGGGGACGAGAAGACCTGCTCAGTGTTACTAATGACCAAAAGGTGTTGCTCTACAAGAATATCTGTGATAGCTACTTTTTTTTCATATACATTTCTTACAAAATTCCCATCAATTACATAGACTAAACATAAAATAACTGATTTCTTATGCTGTACCATGGCTTCACTGAATCATCATCACAACTTTGGCAAAATCCACATGCTTCTGGTCCAAGTAACTCCCAATGTCTAGTGTATGCAGTCTCTTTTGTCCTGTCCAAACCTCAGCAAAGGCTGGCAAGGTGTACAGCCTGGAGGTGGGAACCTCTGGCTGCTTTACAGGCACTAAAGCCAGAATGAAGTACTGAGTAGCTTCAGGAGTTCAGGTATGGGAACTGGCCTGCTAGTGATCCTGGACTCCTGTCCTTTACTCAGCTAAACACTTGCCACTTAGTTTGTCTGTGTCCTAAAACAGGCTCTGTGGTGGGGAGTCCCCATTTGTGAGAGACAACATGAAAGATGGAGTTGCAGAGACAGAAACAATCCATCTATCATCATTCAGCTGCTGAGTTAATCTGCCCAAATGTTTAAGACACCAGGTAAGCGAAGAGCTATAGGCATGTTGGGATATAGTATACATCAGTTCCAGGGAGAAGAGGTCTGTGCTTAGATGGCAGGGTCTCGCTCTCCTCTGCTGACACAGTGCATAAGGTGGCATTGGCTATAAGTAACAGAATGCTGTCAAACAGCTCTGAGCTCCACTGTATATTGCAGGAAACCCAAGTCTGGAGGCAATTACTGCGAGTCCCTCAGACTTGAGGCACAGCTTAGGTTCTAGGGCCTTAGTGGGGAAAGATACTGAAAACAGCATATCTATCAGACAGCAAGGCTAACCATGAGCTCCTGGGCTAAGGAAGAGATCTCATGAAGAGGATGGGTCCAAATACAAGTAAGGGTGTGATTTCTCTTGTCATATTCCTGAACTTTCAGGTCTGATGCTGAACACCACAAATGGTTCCATGTATTTCCTTGAAGGACCCAGCCTGGGCTGGAAATGGCTACAGAGCAGGGAGTCTAAACCTCCTATCATCCGTGCTGTCAGGCAGGGAGGCAGCAGAGAGATGGGTGCTGCAAAGGCACCCAGACAACATTCTGGGATGGGTTCTTGTTCTTTTCCTGTGCTTCATTTTGTCCTCCTGTCTTTAGCATCTGTATTAACCAGGGTAGAACATCTGCAGTGAGCTCCAGACAAGAGAACAAGGACAGTAACATTTCATCAAATGGAATTGTGGTTCTGTTTGGCACACAAAAACCTTACAAGGACATAGACAACCAACTGCTTGAGATGTGCATCCATCAGATACTCCAGGAAAGAAAGCACAATTCCCATTCTCACCGACTCTGTGCCCACACTCAGTACCAGGATGCCCAGCCCAAGGCAGTCAGAGATGGACGCAAAGTCTCACTCAGCACACACCCCATGTCCCCCTCCTCCCCCTAGTGATGCACACACCCAGACTGACAGCCTGTGCCCCACACACTGCACAGGTCTTCATCAGCTGTGAATTTGTTTCATTTTAAAATAAAGTCTTAGGAATTAACTAAGTTAATTTTGCCAGTTCTTTTTGTCCCTGGTTGGGGAAACCAGGTTGCCCTGTGTGTCACACGTGTTTTGGCAACTGACAGAAAGTCAGCAGGACTAAACCTGAAGCTCTTGAACAGCCTAAACCAGCTTCCTGGAATGATACAGCTCCTGCAGCCTAACAGTGCTAGACAGCAGAAGGTTAGCAAGTCCACAGTCCCAATGGCCAACAAGGTAAAAGCACCACTTTCTAATGAGTAGCAACCATCTTGGTATATCTAAGGATTAGATTCCAGCCACACAAAGCTCTGCTCTCCTGGCACAGGATACTGATGTACACCACACCAATATCTGAACATCTTGCCAGGCGAATCAGCTTTGCACAACCTTTTCTGTGTTGCTACAGTTTCACTGGATGACAGTGGAAATACTTATTAGGGCAAATTATTTTTATTCCAAAAGTTCAGTGTTTTAAATGGGAAGAATGATACAGAGTTTACTAGCACATATATTTAACATACCTGCTCTGACAGCTGTTTGGAAATAGGGTAAGATGTGGTCTTCCCCTCAGCAAAGTGACTTGCCAAGGCTAAAAAAAAATCATTAGGTGAAAGCCATTGCAGCTGCAGCTCTGTAACAGATGGCACTGAACGCCCCTGCAGCATGGGCTTGCCATTCCCCGAGACAGACTGCTGAGCAGCAGGCAGGGGTGAGGATGTGAAAATGCAATGTACACTGATGCTTACAACCAGACTTTTACCCACAACGTACAGAACACATGTGCAAGGGTGTGTTAAGGTATTTCGTTTGTAGAAATATCCCGGATTTTACATGGGGCAAACCCTCTCTGAATCAGTATGTGTGAAAAGCAGCAGTATTCCAGGGGCACTAAGGGCATGGTTAAACTCGTCTTCAATTAGAAAAAGCTAAGGAAGACAGGCCACCATTCAGACCTTGGTCAGAACGGTGAACTCCATGTTCAAGCAAACTCTGCAGTCTGAAGCCAACACAGAACATACAGCTTCTTCTCTTGGGCCTCTGAGAAGGTTGAGAAATGCTCTCTCACCATGGCCAGGGCCATGGGAGTGCAGGACAGATTTCTGTAGTGTGTGAACCATGAAAAAATGCTCCTACTTTCCAATACTAAGAGCCAAATGCACTGACAGCTCTTCATTGTGATACTGGCTGAAACACAGTCAAAGCCTACCTGTGTCATGACAGAAACCTCTTCTCTCCACCCCATCAGCACCCCCAGTACAAAGTCTCATGCTCAGAAACACTCAGTCTATCCAGATGCTGATAGTTCAGGCACATTTAACATTTTTTTCTTGCTCCCATCTTCTTCTCCTTGCTCCCAACATCTCTGCAAGCCATAAGACCTAATAGACTAGAACAATCTGAAGAAATAACACACATTCATTGGGCACACAACCCCCGAGAACTTCAGCTGCAGAGCTTCAGCAGTGAGAGCAGCTTTCAGCAAAAACTGTAAATTTACAACTGCTTCTACTCTAACAGAGTTCAAATGGATTTTCATGGAAGACACAGAAAGGCACAGTTCCAACACCAAGGCCAGCCATTTCATCAGATTTCAAGTTTCCATCAAAAGAAAACATTTTTGAAACTTCAGAACAAAGGCATAACAATGCTGTCAAAATTCTTCATAAGGTCTACCTTTAAGTAAACACCTAGCATGGAGCAAATCAGTCCAAAGGTTTCAAATTGGCTTGGTCTGAGCTGAGCAAGCCAGCTTGGTCTTCTAATGAACAGCATCAGGGAACTCTAGTACTAGATGGGATTACTAGCACTGACCCATGATGTCAACATCAAAACCGAGCTGTCTTAACATATCGTGGACAATAATGTACCCATCACTCCACCAACTGGAAGTGATTACAGCACATCAATCTGCCCAAACCCAAAACCCACCACATTTTCTGTGATCCTTGCAGCTTCTCTGGATTTCTGCTCTGTCCCTTACTGCTATGGTTTCCTTTGATTTAAACAGTGGAATTAACTGCAGTGCTTCATAAAGAAACTAGAAGTTCATGTTCACGGTACATAGCAGGAGTCACCCCCCAAAATTTCCTGCATCCTCCAGGAAGCCTAGGAAGTCAAGTTCCCCTCCTGTTCTGAACCAGGAATTTTCAATCGTAAAAACTCTCCAGGAAGGAGAGTTTCAAATGAACTCATGTTCACCAGCTCTACTTCGTTCATCTAGGAAGTCTTCAGATAGTAAAATTAAATTCCCACTTCCTCACCCTTGAACATGCTATTAATGGTCAAAGCCTTTTTTGTTCTGAAAAACAACACAGGATGATCTATGTGCTTTCTCTTAACAAACCAGAAGAAAACAACATCGAAAAGCATACACAATGCCTTTTCACTCGTAAAAACACAGAAATATCTTAAAGGTGATGAGACAAAGATAGGATATATATTGGAGTATAAAAGAAAGTCTGAATGCACCCTGTAAAAGCATTATGCTGTAACTGATTAGCCTAACAATTCACTTGTGAAGGTATGAAAAGGAATCAATACTAACTGGACTTCTGTGATTTGAGTATTAATTAGGCTGTTTGGCATATCGTAAAACACAACTGTGATTTACATGAACCTTTGGGCACATAATACTGAGCAGCTAAGGAAAGTAGTTCAAGCAATAACAATCTATTAGTAAAAGTAGAAGTATGTCTACCACACAGTGTAAAATGCTCATCTGGCATTTGGCTTAGAGGGAGGATGGAAGTTGCTTGCATTGGCCTGAAAAAGATGCTGTAGAAACATTCAAATCCCTTTCACAAGGAAAGGAAAAGAAAGCAAATGACAGATGAGCAGTGTTCGAGATATTTAAAATTATTATTTCTACTATTTCTATTACAATAGAATCTAGAGACATCCTTGTGCTACACGCGAACACATAGTAAAAAATGGCATCTGCCAGCAAGCGATCAAAGTACAGATAAGACAGGTGAAGAATGACAGAGAGGAAGTCCCATATGTACAGGCCAGATTGTGTAGATGGGAAAAGAAGCAAAGAGACTTTTGGTAATTGGCCAAAGACCAGACAGACTCTAAAGTGGGAAAGAAAAGAGTCCAGATCTCGCAAGTCACAGGTAATGGCTGACGTGCAGCAGCATCTCCCTCAATATATGTTACCACAAAGGAAGGAAGGAGCTGTACTGAGGGGTAAAAAGAGGAGCCATTTAGGACACACTGGTTTTCGGCCCTGAAAAAGACATTCCATTCTCAGGTTTTCTGAATGAGTGACAGAGAGAGACTCTAAAGAGACCATCCCCCTTCCTTGAGGCATGGTATTTGCCTGCCTTCTTGCTAAAATATGGTAGTATACGGACTACAGGCCCTTGAGGCAGACAGATGTTAGGGGGAAATGTGGCAGGTCATGAGTACTGTAACAAAAAGGTTTAACAAGGCTACTGTCATGGAGAACAGTTAACAGAAGAGACCAGGCTGCTGCAGATGTAAACCTTCTTGATGGAAGGATCAAATAAAGAAAGCCGCCCTGTTTCTGAATTCATATAGCATAAAGGGGTGAGATGCCCGTGCTTCGAAACCAAAAAATTATTTTGACCATCTGAGGGATCTGCAGGTCATTTGGCCTTGAGATTTTAAATCAGGAACTTCACGTCTCTCAAAGCACAGCTATTAAACACAACAGCTGCGGGATGGAGTCTTCCCTCTCGATTATAAACAAAGTGCAAATATTTCTACTCACTGTATAGATCTGTTTCATCCAGAATTTCAGACTTGATGATCTCTTCAATCACATCTTCTAAAGTCACAATTCCCAGGACTTCATAAAAAGGATCTCCTTCTCCTTCATTGTTTACTCTTTGTACTATAGCCAGGTGAGACTTGCCTGCAAGGAGACAGATCAGCAATTTAGACATTTTAAAAATTCTTGAAAGATCAGAAATTACAGCAGAATTACAGACACACTGGTATAAATAAAAAGACAAAAACGCTGGTGTCAGCTTCATGAAAAAAGAGGCAAAGTTTAACAGATGCTTAAAATCATAATCTGACTTCTGTCTGAGAAATGCATTCTTGGGTCACATAAATCCACCTAATGCACTAAAGGAGAATGGCTAAAGAGATCAGTGTTCTCTTTCTAATGTCTTTCCCAGTGAAACTGTCCCCCTGGCATTGAATTCACAGTATTATCTTGTTGATGGTTGTTCCACTTCTTGTCTCACACACTGGCAGAGAAAGGCCAGGCTGGAGCCCTCTGCAGCGAGTTCCTATGGATGTTCTCCTCAACCTTGGAAACAACAGCAACGATGGCCAAACCACAGAAGCATGTGGACAAGGAAGAGCTGAGGAGAATAAGCCAGCCCAATCCATGAGCTTCTATTTTCCTTCTCCCTCAATTAAAAATAAGTTATTTAGACATGCCCCATAAAGGAGGGGGCTTATTTAGGAATTAATTAAAATATTCAAAGTGATAGTGTCTGGTCAACAAAGATAAAAGCTGAGATATACTACTAGCTCTAATGATCCTTGAGTTGTGCATCATTCACAGGGTATTCTATAACTCTCAAAGTCCTTTCAGCCATAGGAATAGTAATAATATCATGACCCTTCAAATCCGCTTTGATATCCTTGGCTGCCAGTTTCCCTAGCTGCCATTGAAAGTGGTCCTTTGTAAAGCTGCACAAAACGTAACATGCATTCAAAGGGCTCACTAAATACAACTGGTGTTTTGAAGTATAAATACAGCGGGTATCAATATGTTTCCTGAATTATCAGGAGGTAAGTGACGTCTCCCATTCTTCTTTGCCAGTCTCAAAAGCAATACTTATCCCCATCCGTGGAAGATCACCAAAATAGTTCAACTTTGCTTAGACCCCTTTATAGGCAATAATGTCTGCATGTTTTAAGATTCAGATTATTAGACTAACAAGCATCCAAACTATTCCAACCCAGATTTACTCATGTTTAAAGAATGAAAATATCCTGAGCAAATTAGACGGGGGAGGAAAACTTATCAACTACTGATATAAACATTGCATCAGGTCAAGTCAATTCACTTTGGTAAGTTTTTCACATCTGCTTTCCCAGGGACCCAACATAAGCAGTTAAAAACAAATTCTTGGTGAATGCTGTCTGTCGAAAGTTAAATTCTTTTGCTATTCCCAGCTTGTGATCATTTAAAAGGAATTTTCCAAAGCAGGGTCTAATATTAGACTCAAAATGAAGTTTCCATTCCACTTAGGCGATATTCTCACCAAAGTAACTACTGCATAATCTGATTGTCTTGGAGCTACTCGTTTAGATGCAGATGGACATACTTTAAATACCAACTCCACAGCACTGCTGAGTCTCATCTTGAGGAGACCTTATTCTACAGTGAATTAACAGAAAGATGATCTGTGATTTTAAAGGATCAACATTCATGTTGTACTGAAAGTCTTTCACTGTGCCAGTTTTTATTTCTTTGCATGCCTTGCAAAACTTCCAGCTATTTTTACTGCTCAAAGTACAGGATTTAAAAAAAACCCAACAAAACAGTGACTCATAAAAATGTGATTTAATTACTATTATCACTGCTGTTCCCCTGTTATATATTACTGCAATTATATCCTTTCAATATAACGATGTTCAAGAAGAACTGTGGCACAAAAAAATTTCACACAGAAAAAACAAATATTGCCATTTATTTCCCAGCACCTGTTCAGATATTAGTATATTTGCTTTCAAGTCAAAAGGCATAACTCCTTCAAGAACCGTTTCTATCACAGACCAGAGCAGGTCATTTGCACATGCTCATTCATATGCTAACTACCAAGGATCACCATTCTCACACATTAGTAAGTGGGAAGAGTGCTCAGATCTGTACAAGTGGGTAAAAAAAAAACCTCAAAAAACCCCAAACCCAATGCTACCAACTGTGAGTTTCAGCTTTGATCAGAATCACTGAATTACAACTTTCTCCACTTCAGTACTGCCTAAGATAATGCTGAACTAGATGATAAAGTTTTACATTTTGAAAATGGCAGTCTTTCGAAGAGCGGAGTCCCGGACACATCTACAGGCAATGGGAGAGACTTACGGAAACAGGAGTGGGGAAGGAGTTGAGGGGCTGTAATACCATGGGAAGCTGTGTATGACTTTCAGCCACAAAAGCAGTGATGTGCACCACCTCCACTGACGTGGCCCCCACCAAGAATTTAGGATCACTAAAATATGTTACCCATTTTAGCAGCTGCAGCACTCTGATCTGACCAACAGTACCTAACATGAGACAAGTGATCAAAATCTGTTCCAGTTACTGCTCTCTTATGAGATAAGGAAATAGTTACGGATGGTTATAGCACATTTTGCACTTTTTACAATTAAAAAGAAGGCTAGAAACATTTTTTCTGGCTCTGCCATAATCTTTGATTTTTAGTTTTATTATTTATCACCTAAAGCATCAAGACCATTGAAACCTGTCATAGTTTCAAATGCCATTGGACTTTTTGGTGGATAGCATCAATGTTCAACTCTACCTTCACGGTTAAAACTCTATGCAGAGAGTTCATCTGTTGAAAATAGATAAATTATCCAAATGCAGGCTGACACCAACCTTTCCTCCCTCTTGACTGTCAAGTTTGCCTGTTCCTGACTTTCATGAACCCAGCACTTTGTGGGGGTCAGATGAATTTAAGCCAATTTAATCTGTCTGCCTCTAAAAAGCTGCCTTTTGTTCCCCAAATCTTCTCCTTCCATTGCACTGGCTCCAATGCTCATGCAGTCACTTGATGAGACAGACCAGATCTGGAAATTACATTTCTGGGGTCTTTGCAAGTTAATTTTGATTCAGATCCAATAATTTGCCAGAAATCAGACAGTGGAACAAGCATTGGCACTGGTGACGGAAGTGGCACAAAGATGCATTCTTGGACTGGCTGCACTGCTGCATAGGTGACTGCAAAATACCCCTCATGTATGGAAGTAATCAAGGCAGAAAAGGCTAAAGCAAAAGCTGGAGGAGTGCAAAGACTTCTTTATACATCGTAAAAGAGCACAACATGGCATGTGCGTAACTTTAAAATTGGCCTGTGAGTAAAATAATGAGTCCTCTGAGTGTTTTAAATAGAAATTGGCTACAGCTTTATTCAAAGACTTTATCAGGCCACTGGTATTTGTCACACTATTTTATTCAACTGAGAAAGAGAGGTTTCAACTGTATTTTCCACTGTTAAGGACATACGATACATATCCAACAAGGAGCTGAATAAAGTAAGTGTCCGGGTAAGGAAACCTGGATTATCTGTATTATTCCTAGGGCAAATTAAGCATATAGAGCAAGTGCACATGGAAAATATATAAATAATTTCTATATTTCACTGATTTTCTGGCCATGGTTTCTAACCACACAACATCTATGACATTAATCTTTCTCTAATCACTTGTTCTAAGTGTTGATAGAATGAGATTTAGCAAGCAGGCAGCTCTGCAGCACTGCCAGATCTTATGATAAAGGCAGAAATTACCTGAATGATGTGTAATAAGCAGCACCAGGAGAGAACCGTGGGCAGTGCTCTGACCCACCACTCCTCTGCGGTTATATGCAGGCAGCACTTGCTTTCTGTGCCACCATCCCCCATCTATACCAATGATTGGTAACATCAGCAAGAGCCTACAGAGCTCATACGTGTACGTGGCTTCAGACACAAGTTGTGACAAATGTTAATATCTCAGCTACTTTCCTGAGCAACTAGAGGACCAGGGAGTTTTGTCAAAAGCAAATTCAGTCTCACACCACTGCTCAAAATCTTGCTGCTCGGCTTGGATTTTGCTCTGTATCACAACTTCTGATAAATTTATTAAGCTAATTAAGAAGCATGAAGATGCCTAGCGAAATCTGCATGGGTCAGTGAACCTAGAATGAGCTCGAGAGAGTCCATGTGATTGACTGATCATGCAGAACAGCACTGGAAGAAATGCTTGAAATACTGATTCCCTTACAGTACTTGACTATTCCTTGAAGACAGGGGAAAAAAAATTCACCCTTTGATCCTTACTGAGGCATTTATATATTTAGAGCAAGGACCTCAAGAATAATGTCATGCAGTTCAAACTAGAGAGGAAAAAATCTGATCATGTTCAACATCAGCTCTGCTCAGTACAGAGGGTCTTGTCTACATGAAGACTTTTATCATATGAACAGAGATGTACCCACCCCACTCTCACACATCACTTCCCTGCAGACATGTGGTAGAAAGAACCGGGCTGAAGGGAACATTATGAAGTTCAGTAAATGCAAATGCAAAGTCATGAACCTGGGACAAAATAGCCTGCATGCATTGGTACTGGGGACTGACTGGCTGGGTCTGCAGAAAAGAACTCCATGGTCTTGGTGGATGAGCTACACAAGTCAGCAGTGTGTCTTTGCAGCAAGGAAAGCTAACTGCATACTGACTACATTGGTACACATATAGTAGGCAGGTCAAGGGGAAGGTATTATTTTCCTCTATTCGGCACTTGTGAGACCGTGCTTGAAGTACTGGTGTCCAGTCTGGGGTTCTCCAGTATGTGACAAGACATTAACAACCCGAAGCAATTTCAGTGGATGGACACTAAGATTGTCTGGGGCTAGAGCCCATGATGCACAAGGAAAAGCAGAGGGAGTTGTATTGGTTCAGTCTTGCAAAGAAAAGGCTAAAAGGGGGGTCTTCAAAGTATTTACGTACCCCACAACAGGCGACAGAGAAGACAAAGCTAGATTCTTCCTGGAGCTAGATACCATGGGAAAATAAGAAAAACTTGTTCCTCATGAGGGTGGTCAAACACTGGAAAGGAGCCCAGAGGGGCTGTGAAATTTCCATTTTTTGAGGTATTCAAAACTCAGTGACCTGAACCATCTTCAAAGGTAGCCTGCTCCAAAGAGGGATTTGGACTAGATGACCTCCAGAAGTCTCTTCCTAAATTATCCTGTGATTCTGAGAAACTCTGAAGGGAGGCGTGACTGAAATCCCAGCCCAAACTTAATTTCTGACTTTTCATTCAGCTTCCACACAAACATAATCCAGATTTAGACCAGGTTCTTTAGATCCTGCTCTCTTCAGCAGCAAAACACACAATTTTTTAATATATATTTGGGAAGGGAACACAATAACCAACATTCATTTAATACAGCCACATGAAACTCATCCAGACGCTCAAGGAAACGAGTGGAAGTATTATCAGGGAATATGGTGATTCTTTGCCTTTAAACCGGAGAGCTTACGGTCTCATACAAACATTAACTAGAAACCACATCAGCCTTCACAGGAAAATAAAAAAGTAGAGCTTTAAATAGATTCTTTGTGTTAAAGCCCATTTTAGTGGGAGGATACCAAAAAAAGGAAATATTGGGGAGAGTTTCAGAATGACTTCCTGACAGTGAATTGTATTTGTAAGGAATACTTTCCCAAGGGAAATGGCAGAAGCTCAGTTACTTGCAACTTCGAAAACTCAACTGGACAAAGCCCCTAGAAAGGACTCAATAATTCTCCACTGCCTTGTGACAGCTGGAAGAGAAGCGATGAGCTAACATTTTCCATCTCCAGCAGCCTATCACTCCGTGTAGGCGCTCCAACTCAACTGCTGCTGCCTACCCTTCGATCTGTTCTGGTCAGACCTTGGTCTGCAGAAGCACACTGACAAACTTAATTTACTTTGTTGCTGCTTCTAAGAGTAAGAGTGTACCTCTAGAAAGCTGCTACTTGCTGCAACTTTACATGCAACTGAACTGAACCTGGCAACAAACTCCAAACTAAGCTAAGAAGTCACCATGGGTCCAGGAGTTAAAAAAAAAAATAGCCAGGAATCAGAAATAACTTGAGAGTAAGGATAAAGGCCATTTAAACTCAGAGTTCTGCTATCAAAGTGCAAATCCTAGGGACGATCAAGAGAAGTGAGGACATTTACGGAAAACTATTACTGGGTGTAGGCAGGCAGGAAGAGTGAAACTAAAGAATGGAGAAGAAAAGTTTCAGAAACTTCTCAAACATCAGCAATGAGTCCCTTGCCATAGACAGTGTGCTGATGCTTTCTAGTCATGCAGCCTGGTAGGGAATTTGGGCTGGATATGGCTGGGACTGACAATAACCAGGGTCCACAGGGGTGTGACATGCACACCACTAGCTGGGCTGCTCTCAGTGTTGGTCAGAACATCTGATTTCTCCTGGTAAATGGACAAATACAAGCTGCTTCCCAGAACTGGAAGCTAATGCTCTAGAGAAGTATCCATTGATCTGAAGTAGGATAAGAAGAAATGGAAAACATAAGGCTTGAGACAGAAACCACTCTCGAAAACAGTGGTCTTTGACACCCCTCTGAGGCTCTAACCTGATTACAAGGTTGTCATATCAGGACACTGGTGGCTTGAGATGAGAAACAGGCTGGAAGTTGAAAAAACAAATGAAGGAAGTACTTCAACGGAGTGCATCAAACTAAAGTTGAGAGAAGAGGTGGCAACAGTGAGAAAATACCGAGTCTGGCGAGAGAGCTATCACTATTGGGCTAACACAGAACAAAAAATTCAGAATAAATTTAAAGCAAACAGAATACTGAAGTAACTTTTGGTCATGGTTCAAGCCTCCCACACTATATTCAAAAGATACTGAAGTGTGACTTATGCTGATCTGATTTCCCCTGCGCCTCCACTTCCCAAGGCAACTAATGACCTTTTGGAAAGAAGTGTAAGAAATGCATCTCCTTACTAACTTGCACCTCCACAGCATGGTCAACAAGGATTTTTTCTTAGTGTTCTAGGACCCTAAAAAGGAGCCGTGCTAATTTTATTACTTCCCTGTTTGCTCAAGATTGTCCCCACTGATTTCAGCATTCCTTCAGGGATGAAGAGCGGGCAGCAGCCAGCAAAAATGCAGCCAGCAGAGGGAGCGCAAAACCTGGGGTTTGCTAAACCCAAAGGTCCAAGTCTTCCCCAGACCTCAGTCCAGCAGCAAGCAGATGAAGAGTAGAGGTCCAGGATTTTGGCACTGGTGAGGTCTAGGTGCTGGCCTGCTGCTGAATGGGGACAGATGTCCTTTGAGAAATGTATACTTCAGCCCAGGACTTCACAGCAACCACCAACATCTGCCACGGCCTGTTCAGTGTCTCCTTCTGCAGTTCTGCATTGCTGCTATGACTTGTGCCCACCCCACCTTCCTCCCTTTCCCCAACCCTGGGGGGGGGACAATTTCTTGAGCCTTTTGTAAGGGTGAAGGACAGAAACTGCCACCTCGTTAGTCTGCTCCATCACTCCACCTGTCCAACAGCCTGCTTCTGCTAATGAACAGTTAATCCAACTAAATAAAAACAGGAATGTCAAGAGATGTTTATGAGCAACAAAAATAGAAGTTGACCCAGAACAACGATGAACTCAAATGACTTTGATGTTCAGGTAACCAAAACACAACACCAACAGAAACAACAACCTTGTTCTGTATCATCACAGCCAAAAACCCTACTGATCTAATCCCCCCTCTAATCCTGCCTCCCTCAACTCCTAGAACAAACCAGGTTTAATTTGGGGAGCTTCTGGATTTTGGCATCTACACCATGAGATTTTAAATCCGACAAAGGTAAAGTACTAGAACGCACAAGAGAAACATGTTTGGACCTTAGGAGGAGGTTAGCCGAGGCCAGCATGCTTACATAAGGACCTAAACCGTGCTGAGAGCAAAGCGCATGAGCTGAAAAGGAAGAGCAGCATCTTGGGGCTGTGGATCATGAAAGAAACTGTGGGCTGGATATATTCTCTTTTTTTTTTTTTTATTACCACCATCAGCTCCTGTGGTTTACTTTTAGCTCAGAATTTAGGACATAAATTTAAAAGGGTTTTTGTGTTACCAACATCTTAGATTATTAATATTCTATTTTAATGACCTGTTCTACTTCAGGCCATTTATATCACATGCAATTTGCAATTCCAGGAGCTCAAAACCCCAGCTGGTCAATGGCACCGTCAGATTTTTCAAGCTCAGCGCAAGGCTTTCTAATTTATATTGCGGCAGGAGCCAGGGGAAGCTTAACGAAAAGCTACCCTGTTAGCTGCCTAAATTGGCAATGACGTCCTTCACCCAGCAGGATTTATACAACCCAGAACTACTTACATGGGTGCACTTCCATGGAGAGCGAAGCTGCAGGATAAACACGCCCATGAACACAACCAGCGCCGGTGAACTTGGCTTCACACGTGCGCAGGATCGGGGCCACACAAGCACTCGTGCTGATGCCGCACTTCTGTTCCTCCAAAACGTAACACAGGGCGGCACTGATCTACACCCCGTGCTGTGGCAGCCACCATTGCAGACCAATTTCCAGTCGCTTCAGCAGAAAACGAAGCATACTGCAGTAATTTGAAGGCATGAAAAACATGACCTTTTTGTCCCGCTGGCTTTTTGTGTAGGTCAGGTCCCATGAGGTGTGATGATGCAAGAACAGCCACCAGAGAACTGTCTCCCACACTGTTAGAAAATTCAGTGACAAGGGGGGGAATATCTGGCCCAAAAGTGGCTCTTTTAAAGGGAAATCTAAATGTAGCAAAGTGTCAAGGCAGACCCAAAGCCATGGACCAGAGAATCTCAACTGAATCAACCATTTCCAACCTTCTGAAGCCACCAGCAGCATCTTCACTTTGCTTTGGTGCCATTTTAGCTAACAGCAGAGTGGAGCACTTCTGACTCCTGGACCCATGCCTCTTCACTGAGGACACGTACAGATCAACAGTTACAGACATGAGAGGGAGGTGTATGGAAATAATTTAAATCGCCCAAAGACGTGCTGAAACTGTCTGACACAACAGCGAACAGACAGAAGAGCACCTGTGATTTCAGAACTGGGCATTGCAGACATCTAAGTGCCTGCAAACTGCAATTCTTTTTGCAAAATATTAATACAATTATGTATAGAGGGGGAAAACTCCATGATTTTGCATTTTGCTAAGGGTTTAAGTAGATTTTATCTTGATGATGTGTTACTTTGAAAGCCTATCACGGAAAGAACTAGTTTAAATGCTGACTCAGTGTCTCCAAGAAAAGGAAAGATTACAGCAAACTGCCTTGTTTGAAAGACTGACAACACTTGAATGTGTTCTTAATATTATTGAAGAACTAATGTAGAATGACTGGCTTTGTTCCTAGGAGCTTTCAATTACTTGTATATGTAAGATTTTCAAGTGAACTAGTAATACAACAATCTCTTTCCATTCACACAAGATTAATTTTCTAAAAAAACGGTATTACTGGGTCAGACTTTAGAAATAGAAAAAGAGGGACTTCAAAGATCAATCTCTGTGGCAATTACACTATAATATTTTTAATTACTGACTTCATAAAGCAACTTTTTTATGTTTCCATTTGTGAACAACCATCTAATTAATGTTTCTTTGTGTCACCCTGCACAGCCCTCTGGTAGGCTGAGTTTGCCCAGAGCTCTTGAAGGAGGAAGGAAACCTCAGCAAAGCTTTGCTCCTTCAGCAACAGCCACTGGAGAGAACTGGAGATAATGTGAAGAGGTAGCCTTGCCCCTTGAGCAACAAGACATTGGAGATACAATGAAGAGGAGAAAAGGAGTCTAAAACGGGAGATTGTGAATTTGTGAACTCGTCACCACTGGTTTTGCTGTGATGAAGAGTTCCTTTACTCCAGAAGACTAAAGTTCAACAGGATCTACCCAGACAGTGAAGAAAATCAGTTTGGAACTGAGACCACAGTCTATAATGAGTAACCAACAGCAGCTGCCTTTCATAGGTTTACTTTACTATTCTTTTAAGCAACTCCTTGATTTATTCCAGGCAAACTTGTCCCCAGATTTCACTAAAATATTTTACTACAGTATTTATCTCAATTTTTCTAACCCAATGACAGAGACATTAAGCATGGCATTTGAGGAAGCAAGACGACAATAAAAATAATGAGTAGAATGGCTGCTCACTGTTCTATTTTAAAATTCAGGCCAAAATTATTTCAAAGATGGCACATAAATCAGGGTAGCTCAGCAGCTTTCCAACTGCTGGGTGTGGATGACAGGGTGTGACATGCAACTCACATGCACTTTACAATACTATTCAAATTCTTCTTGTCAAATATTTATCATAAAGTGAAGAGATATGATATTTTAGTGATGTTAACAGGAATTCTGCCAGGATGGTATTTCTTTCATGATCTGCCTGTTTAGCGCAGAGGAGGTGTAGTGGAGCCAACCCTGTTTTCTTTGGTATCCTGCAGAAGTCTCTATCATTATTTTAGCTCTATCCAAAATGAACCTGAAAATATTTGCTCCCCAATGACATAAGTACTTAGCTTTAATATCACTGATTTCTGGGACTTCATTTATTTTCACAATTTTACTCCAGAACAAGCTTTGTGCTATAGCTTCTCTTAAGGAACAGACATTTTGATCTAAGCAGAACACTTTCTCACTCATTCTCCTCTGGCAAGGGTCAGATCTCTATCTACTCTTTAAGATTGTTGACCTTGCTTGTACATGAGTGTGTCAGAGCACCTCTATGATTTTATCTAAATTTAGGCTCCCACAATTTTCTACTGCCACCATGTAATAGCATTGCATCAAGGTACCTCAGGACAGCAAGAGTTCACGGGGGTCCAGTTGAGTAATCTGCTATGCAGGGCTACAATCCACTGACCTGATGTACCCAGCTCCTTCTGCAACCACTCTAATGGGATTTACGGCAAAGCACAACTCCACTACCTAGGGAAACTACCTCATTTACCATGGTTGAACCCACTGGCACAGGTCAAATTAATTTCCCTTTTGAGGGCAGAGGGTGAATTAAAATTCAAGCAACCCCATACAGCTTTGCCCACAAATCTGTGCCCACATTAAGAGCACTCAGACAGTGCACAACACCAGCATCCCTGTATTCCTAAAACCCTCCAATCATGGAAATGGCCTCAGAGCAATGGTGTCTTCCTGTTGTGACTTTTGCCTTGTATTTGTTTATTTTTAGCTAGGATTAGGCTGAATTCTTCTACATCCCAATAAACACTGAAGTAAACCACTCTAACTTCTGCTAGAAAAGACATGGGCAACTAGAATCACAGAATCATCGAGGTTGAAAGAGACCTTCAAGATCATCCAGTCCAACTGCCTACCTACATCACTACTAACCCACATCACCCAGCGCCACATCCAGACACTTCTTGAACACTTCCGTGGACAGTGACTCCACCACCTCCCTGGGCAACCTATTATAATACCTAATCACCCTTACAGTGAAAAATTTTTTTCTAACATCCAATCTGAATCTCCCCTGCTGCAATTTAAGGCTGTTTCTTCTCATCCTTTCAGTACGGGCACGGCAGAAGACACCAACCCCCAGCTGGGTCACACAACATACATACGCACACTTCACGGGTATTTTCTGTGACCGCTTGTAAATCCAAACATTCTGGGTATGCCCATGCAAAAACATCAACACGAACTCCAATCAGAAAACCAGTCTACCAGGCTCTGAGGACTTGCCCTCAAATCTACAGTATAAACAGCAGTATTTATCTAGCATATTAACAACAGCAGAATGGATGTGTGTCACTGTAAGGGGTTCACAGAAGAACATCCAAGGACTGAGGCATGAGGGAGTTTGGACGAGCTAAAGATTCATGGATGGATGGATGGATAGATATGTTTTTTGGGGGTTTTTTTGTTTGTTTGTTTTAACAAATGAGTCTAACATTTCATATCTTTCCCCACTGCAATACGCTTACCCTAATGATTTCCTACTGCAACAGTAACACATCCGCACCTTTCCCCCACACCCTTTCTTGGAGCCTGCAATGCTCCTGGGCTTCTTTCTGCATCTTCTATCTGTTCAGGAAAGTTCCCTCCACAAATGCAGCTACTGGTCAGGTGATGCTGCCTTCACAGAACAGGCCAGGGCCTCATCTCCATCTCAGAGGGAACAATAGAAAAAATTTCCTCTTTTATCCACACACCATGTTTTCATGAAACCTGAAGACTGACTTTTCTAACTCACTGACTTTCAAAGCTATGGAAGACTAGGACAGGTAAGGAAAAAAAAATTAACAACAAACTGAAAAAACCCCAAAATAACCAAAAAGCCCAAACAAACCAAAAAAAACCAACCAGACAACAACAAAAAAAGTCCCCTCCCAAGCAACCTGCCCCACAGCAGTAACAGTGCAGACCCTATGCGAGTCCCCCAAATGACAGGAGACAACAAACTTCAAAATACTGCTATAATTTCCACTTGCAGGAAAGAGGTTGCCATTTCTGCGCTACAAAGTAAAGAAAAAAACCCTCAAATTTGCTAGAAAGCCATGAATAAAATTGATTATATAAACCCCTACTTTGCACTGCACACAATTTACTTGCAACACCATCTATTTCCAAGCAGAGCTCAAATATGCACTTAGTCTAAATAAGATGAACTATGTATGAACTACTGCTCTGCACCCTTGTGCACACCAGATCAATCCACGCCAAGGTCCCCGTCCCTCCAGGCCTTGCAGAAGCTGGGAGCCCAGCTACGCACGCTGCACTGCTGTCCTTACAAGGGTTAGACAAACAGCCAGGCAAACCCTGGCGAAAAGGAAATGCATTTTGAGTTCACAGTGGGGCTATCACTTGGCTATTTCTGTAGTGCCTGCATCTAAAAAAAGACCCAGTTCACACAAGTAGCTATTTTACCTTACTGTCCCACAAGATCTCAATGCATTTTTTCCGATTACACTTTCCCACCATAAAATACACGACAAAATGTGACAAATATTTTTAAATATTCCTATGAAAGCATTTTGCTTATATATAGAAACATGAGTATATATGGAAACATACAAAACTCTGTGTTTATATATAGATGTCTCCTCACTGTATATCTAATATTAGTCCATGGAACTGAAGTCACACACAACAAAAAAATGAATCAAAGTTCCAGTGAGCTTTGCCATAAAGTAGACAAAGCAGAAAACACCCTCTTGGATTTATGATAATCTCTGTATGAAATGCTGAGTGGTAAATTCCCTTGAGAACTTCTCTGACACAAGGAATACACAACAAAATAAACAAACTAGGAGATGAGTCCAAGAGGCTCACTGAGGAGACATCTAGTCCACATCTTTTTTTCCCCCTTCACTCCAGTAAAATTTCTGTCATGAACCACAACTGAGGTGCAAAGAGAAGATGTCTTCTTGGGGCCTAGAGCTCATCTCCTGGGGAACAAAAGCCCTTCAGCTTCACTAAGGTCCTGGGCATTTAAAGCTCTTTTAGAGGAAACATTTCAAATGGCTACAACAACTGCTACCCTTGTGAGAGTGCTCCACACTATAATGCCCCTTCTATATAAAAGAAATATACTTTGATAGTTACATGAAGATGATAAAAATTCTTCATAAGATTTACTGGTACACGTCTAAGGGGTTTGAATTTCACTCTCTATTTATTCCTCCATGGTTTGGTGTCCCAAACACCACATTTCTCACATTTAACCAAAAGATAAATGTAAAATTGGCTAATCGGTTTCAATGTTTAAGCTGAGGGAAACAAAACAAACAGAAAATAGGAGAGACTTTTTTTTTTAACAGATAATAAATGCTTTTTCTATGTCCCCTGGGAAATTAGTAAAATGGATGAACACTACCCTGTCTTTTTTAAGCAAACAACTCTCAATCCAAACTCACCACATTTGTCCAAGCACTACTCTAAACCATGAGTCTCCATTCAGAGCACTTTATACAGAGTGTTTCAAAAACATGGACCCAATTTCAATTGAAGGTCCATTTCAAATGGGTCCATCTTTTTGAAACACCCTGTACTACAGTATTTACAACTGTCACAGAAGCCTGTTTTAACATCCAGCCAACCCACCCTGCTTAAATGCCTTCCTTGACAAGTACAGAATCCTGGTTTTCATGAAAAGGAGAGTTTTCAGCAATAAAGGTCAGGTACTTTTGTAGCAGTTTCACAATTACCATCAATAAAAAGAACCTTTGGATGACCTGGACAATAAATAGCTCAAGCTTTTTTCTAAAATACAATAAAGCTACTGAAATAACGGCACATCCCACCCTGCGTCTCAGGGTTACAACTCTGAGTAACATGCTGGAGTCAACCAGACAAAGCAACCAAGAGAGAGGTATGAATGGGGAAAGGTTAGAGTAGGCACTGTCTGTAGAGCTCAGTGGAGAGCCTCATGTGTTAGCTGTGTATAGCAGAAGTGGCAGATGGCTTTCCAGAAATTAAGATTAATTACTCTCAGGAGCAGAATTTGCCTTCTCTCAATCTTTAAAGGCTGGTGGCATCTCACTTGCTTATTTCCACAGCAACTGGATTCAAAAAGCTGTTGATGTCAAGCTCTGTCTTCTCTCCTGCCCTGTAACTCCCACTGAATCAAATATCCAGAAAAGCAAACACGACCGACACTTGCGCAATTGAAGCAGTGAAATCTCCAAGGTTCCTTACAAAAATTTTACAAATCTCCGTCCCACTTCACAACATCCCAACCTTCTCGCTGGCTGAAAATTAGCAACTATATAATAGGTTCAGCAGCACAGTACAAGGGAAGGTTATTACTCTGTGATACAGAACAAGATTAGAGGACACCATTAGGAGTGGTGACCACAGAACAAGACTAGTTCTAGATCCTGGGACCAAGAACTCCAAACCTCTCAGCTTCACAGGAACACCAAGTTCTTTTACAACCACAAGTGATCAGGAGCTCAGATCTATTATTCATTGAAATGATGACATATCTGGCAGAACAACAGCTCTTGGCAGGACAGCAAAATATTTATGCAGTGTAACAACTCAAAGGACATGATTTGCCAAATTGACTGCAACAACAGTCTTCAACCTTTTTCAATTTGTGGGCTGCTCAGTGGGAATGCAGAACTCTGTACAGCTGAGCTCTCTACTGACAAGAGGCTTATTGTTTTTAAGATACCTTTTACTGAGATGTAACTGCGTCCTTGGATGCAAGTTAAAAAAAATCACCAGACCACATTATTTTCTGGAAGCTTTTCATCCAAGTATTAAGCAATCTTCCTTACTGTACAATACACCAAGACTTAAAAGCCTGCAATCAAATTGTTACAGGTCCTTACAAAATAAAGTTATTCTTCTAGTGACATTAGCAAGAGCTTACATGACAAATACAGAGATCAACCACCATGTAAAGTGGTCAAATGACAGAACTCAAAAGCAGAGGAGCCCGCAGGCCAGGGAGGGCGCAGGGTGGTGTATCACTGAACAGATCGTCCCAGGCTCCTCTGGGCAGAAAATGAGAGCAGATGCAACCCTGGGAGGGACCCCAAGCCCTGAATCCCACACAGACATATTTCTAAGGAAATCTGAAGCTGAAATTACTGGTTGGCAACAGTGGTTTTTATAAAGGCAGCATTTAGAGACTTATCAACAGAAATACAATATAGGGCAGGGGGAAGAGAAGGAAAGGGAGGAACACTCAGAACTTCAAATGAGATTCATGTTATTTCCACTGTGGTAGCACTTGAACCAATGCTCAAACCACCATCTCTGCCCCAGCTCATTAGATTACCTAGTAATTTGCCTGCTCCTGTACAGTAACCCACAGTGGGAGCCACAGCAATGCAGGGATAAAAGAGGCCAGTGTACTCCAGACTCTAGGGAGCAAGGGAGAAGGAGATGGAAGGACCAGGGAGATGGTGGCAGGGACAGTATGACTGCCTCAAGCACTGATGTGTTCCATCAGATATACCACTTCAGCAGATACAAATACTAGCAAGTTGGCCTGGTGCTCTGGCCATTGTGAAATGGCTGTTCCCTGCAGCATCACAACGGAGGTGATCCAAGGGGAGCGCTCTGCAGGCAATGCTAGGAATGGTTTTATGGGCAAAAGGAGCAGTGTGAAAAAGCTCATGGCAGAAAGCACAGCTAAGGTTGACGCTGCTCTAGATGTGCAGGGTGAGACATTTAAAAGGATACAAGAAGAAAAATAGCCAGATCTTGCCCAGCCCGGATCTTGCCTGTAACGGTGAGACCTCTGTTCCCATCCTCAGTCATGTGCCTTGAATTCCTCACTGCATTCCAGGCAGTATCACCCTCTACCCTCACACTTCCCGTTTTAATGGCTTGCTATGAAACACTCTTTCAAAAACAAAAACTGAAAACTGCTCCTTGTCCCCTTGTGATGTGCCTGAGCCAACCTCTGAGGTGATAGCAGAGAACATATAGTTCAGATCTTTAATCAAGAACAACCATTGATCTGCAAGCAAGTAATACATCAATTCATTCATCAAAGATGGAGGAAGCACATGTGTTTTCCAAACACTAGGGCTAATGAAACTTGATTAGCAGAGGAGGTCTGAGAGAAGATGGTGGTGCTCCTGGAACTAGGTTAAAAATGGCACAGGAAAGCACAAACAGCAAGAAAGTAACTTGAGAGATTTCAGTGATCTGACAGGAGAAAAAGACATCCTAGAGCAATCTACTGTTCTCAGAGGAGATAGGGAATATCTTCAGATGTTTAAGGGATTATGAGATGGTGACTGGAATGAAAATGTTCAAACTTTTGCTGGAAAGAAGAGCATGAATACAAGTGTAATAGTCAGAAGTGCTAATATCAGTGTGCGAGTTACACCAGAGGCCAAGCATAAAAAGTACTAAGAAGGAAGGCAAGAGCATGCTAAGACAAGAAGGTACAACTGCTGTAGCAATTATCTGCTGAAGCAAATGAGATACTCCAGAAATAAGAGGGGGTTTTGTGCACAGAAATCCCCCCAATTGTACAACCAAGTTGCCCTGGGGGTCACACCAAGCTGTTCGTGAGAAAGTCTCCTGAACCCTGTGAACAATGAAAGCTGCCCTTTTTCCATCCATCTCTCCTAGAGTATTTAAAGATCCGAATTTTCCCATATAATTTTTGGTTCGTCTCTCTCTTCCTATAAATAGAGAAGCAGCAGTGCATCCATCTCTTCTTCATCTTTTTTGGTGGTCTAGCATTGCACGCATGCTGGAATGTTTTTCTAGTAAACGATAAGCGATGGGAAAAAAGTCAAAGACAAAGGAAGACAGACCTTGAGCTCAGACAAGTAGGAGAGATGGGAGCCTCCTCCTCTTTCCCAAGAGGCAGGTATCTTTTCTCTGGACCAAAGGGTTTTGTTTTGGAAACAAATGATTCTATTTCTGTCACTTCCTTTAGACATGCAGTCTTCGTGGGGCTGATAGTAAGACTGACTACAGTGTCTGAGAATGACAATTTGGCCCCCAAAAGAAAGCATTTCTAACCTAAATATGAAACCCAAAGGAAACACACCCCTGCTGCTAAGCACACGTCTCAGTGGACTAATGCTGTGATCTGTGCTCTGCTCCCAGAGCCTTTACTTTAATCCAAAGTCCAATAATCAAGTTAGCGCTTTGCCAGGAGAGCTAAAGTCCCCGGGGTTTCTGCCGAGCAGCCAGGCGGTGGAGAGGCTGAGCTGGACATCAGCAGGTGGTCCGGCTGCCATGGGAAAACAAGTGTGGTGTGGGCAGCCGGACAGCTGAGTGAGGAGCTACAGGAACACCTGTAGCTCTACCCTGACCCATAGGAGGTCAACGACACCACTGACTGTTCCCAAGAAAAACAAAAACATGAGCAGAAGAGGAAGGGCGAGCCATGGCAAGGGGAGAAAACGCCAAGACCAGGCAGTTTGGGCTTGGAAGTTGCTTCATAAGTCTATGAAGCCCACTTCTGTACTCAGATGCTTCAGCACAACACGAAGGCAGCATAGGTATCTCAAGCTACAACCCTGATGTACCCCTGCAGCAGTGAGCAGGATGAGCTAGCACTCTAACACAGCAACACAGCCTCTGATAAATGGGGAAGGAGCTGGGGAGAGCAGCCAGGTGGAAAGCTAATGAATTCCAGAAGATCAGTCTTCCATCCCTGCTTAAAAATAGCAACTGCGGTCAGGGGTTTGAGACAGAGTCAGGCAAACCTCAGCATTTGGATCCAGATTTTGAAACCACAAGAGGTCAGAGTTAATTGATGGTTGGTCATTCAGAGGTCCTGGGACAACTTAAGAATCAACAGCGTGCTGTAAAGTCTTGTTGAAATTAGGCTCCTACCTCCCAGCTGAAAGACGTAACAATATCCCTAAAAACAGCAGCCCTGACCCCCATTCGTGCCCAGGCTCACCTGCTCAACACCTCCCTTGGGGGAAATGAGCAAGCTGCCAACTAGCAGCAGGGTCAGGCAGAGCCTGGTTGCAAGAGCTGCAAGAGGGAACAGCTTTCAAAGTAGGCAGCAGTGGGCAGGTTCTTGTGGAGCTGGCAGGGCCGCTGACTCTGGGATAGCCTAATCCACTAACAGGTAAATCCCCTCTACAAAACATTCCTTCCTGCCTGAAAAGACTTATTTGGCAACCAAAGCCCCCTGCTTTAGAGTAAGAGCTAGAGAGGAATGTGACCTGTGGCTCCTGATGGGAGAAGGCCCTAGCACAAGGAGTACCAGACTGAAAGCTGCCCAAGCCCCAGCACGTGGGGCTCTCCAGTGAACTGTCCTGACTTCATGTACGAGATCATTGCTTGGCAGGCAAGACCCTGGGCACCGAGGTTTGGTGCCTGCTGTGCTCTTCAGATACATAAGGGATTATCTCTCCAGACAGCTGGATCTGCAGGAGGGAGGAATTCTGTCTGGCGGTTTTGGCAAACATCATTCCAAGCATAAGGGTTTTAGCCTGCTAACTCTGAGGAGGACAGAAGGGAACTCAATGGGCTAAAAGGAAAAGCAAGTGAGAGACTTCTGCTTTGGACCCTGATTCAACATGCTCCTAGACATTGCTCATACATGGAATGAAAGCCCATGCCAGCATCTTCACGCAAAGAGAGAGAGGGCATTGCAACTGTGTTATTATGAGCTGGCCAGCCCTGGGATCCTCCTAGTTTATCAATCCCTACATTCAGCTTTTGCTCTATGAAATGCAAGTCCTGTCTAACATCACTAAGTTAGCAAACCAAACAACTCCAATTTCACCAATTGAGGTTACTGAGGAAGAGGCACAGATCCTCTCTCTTTATCCACGTTAGAGCAGGCAGAGTTTTGTACATATACTAAAACCAGGGAAAGCAGAAAATGCTAGAAAATCCCTCCTGGGCAAGTTATTTTTCTCAGATAGTTTACCCAAAATGATAAGCAGAGATGCCTTTAGTTTGTTCGGGGTTTTGGGTTTTTTTTAAAAGTTTTCCAACATTTCTCTTGGCAGCTTTCTAACCAGAGGAGGATTTGAATGTGGGGACATGATGCAGTGCACCATAGCCATGCTGCTGCCCTCGAACAGAGACATCTTACTCCCTGCCCAGATACGGACTCACAGCAGTAAAGAGACTGCGGTCTGGCGTGGCATGTGCCCCATGTGATCATTCACTCGTCACCTCCACTTGTACCAGAATGGGCATCAACTCAAAGGTAGGGGCACACAGATCCAGCTCACAAGAGATGTTGGTCAGTGATGGTGGTTTTGTTCACACAGAGTGATGGAACAGCCCCTCACCAATGCAAATGTGTGGTAAAAGTAGTCGCTGGACCTGCTGCAGCTTCTCAAGTGTGCAGAGATAAGCTTTGTTATCAGACCTAAGTCAGTATAAGATTCAACTGTTACCTTAACCCACTCAATTCCACATCTCATTTTTTAGTAGGTGGCAAGATGTTTTTCCCCACCCCAACAAATTACATTTCTCAAGTGCTGAAAAAACAAAAGAAGTTTTAGATCCTGCATCATCTGGGAAAAAAGATCACTGTTTTGATCTACCACTAAAATAGGTATGGAAAAGTACTGGGGGGGGGCGAAAGAACAAAAAAATAATTTGATAGTTAAATCATAAAAATATGAGGCAGATCCAATAATGCATCTCCCAGTTAAACTGAGATAGCAAAAGAAAGCCCCTGGTCTGTGTGAGAGCGACCGCACAGCAAATCAACCAACAAAAATCCTCACGTATTCCCTTTAGGAGTAACAGAGATTTTAAGCAAGAATATGTGTGCATGTAAGTTTGCCTTCCAAATCCAATTTCCATTCTGATCCCCTCATAGCTTCTCATCAGCAGTTTTCTATTTCTACGATGAAGGGCTCTATTGCAATTACGCTCAGTTACTGAAAGCCTCTTTACTCTAATCCTCCTCTTAGCCACAGAAAGCAACAGCATCAACTGATACCTGTGAGCTTAACCTCCTCCATGGGAAAGATTCCAGAGTTCACAGCAGAGACTAACACCCTCGGGACATACCCATCTACACCAGCCACTCTGTTCACCTTACCAGGGCTGAATACCAGATCTTATAACTGAGCCAGACTAAATTTTCAAGGCAGAACTCCTAATTTTGGTAGAAGAAGCAAGCTCAAAGCAGAAAATGGATGGGAAATCTCAACTTGTCATGAGGACACATACTGCTTTGTCTTCTTTTTTTAATATTTTGAACTATTTTAAAAATTATTTGCCATGAGGCTTGGTGGGAAGGGGGTGCTAAAGAGGGAGCACTGTGCTGTTTGTTACTTTTGGCATGGATTTTGAAACCAGGCCCTAACATGCATAATTATGGGGTAGACTGAACTCTTCCCTGATGAGTTTTCATCAACCATGAAGCTAAAGGCAATCTTAAAGAGAAGTATAAACAATTCTGATTCAAGCAATGAAATAAAGAGAGACAAGCAAAAGTTACAAGCATCTTGGAAGTCCTTTTGAGAATTATTAAAGCTATTGAGTGACTGCAGTTTTCTCTTTAATTCAGAGAGAGCTGCAGGTTTTTAAGTCCAGCTGTTCAACCCCTGCAATGCACAGTGACCTTTTTATTTTCCATTGCTCTTGCAGTTTTCCAGCAGTTTGAGCTCATTTGGGCTAATCACCTCAACATGGAGCCACAAATGGAAAATGTTGCCAGTAAGTTGTTCCATTCACAGCCATTTAGCCTTGCACCGCTTGCGTCAAGGTGCAAGGCTTCAGACTTTAGGGCTGTTCTGCTCCCAGCAGTCACGCAGGCTCCGAGAAGTCAGTGACCTTCCAGCCAAAGGACTCCACCCCGTGCAAGGCGTCTGAATGTGCACCTTCCCTTTGTAACCCGCCCTGTGCCTATACTCAGGTGAGGGATGCTGTGCCACAAGGCACAGGAGACCACTCTTGACCCACCAGGGAATCTACACTCCTTGAACCTCACTATGGAGAAACGGCAGTCACTCCAGAACCAAGATGTCACTGAGTTTCCAACATAAACTTAAGCTGACCCTTTCCTGACCTTGTCTTCCAAAAACCACTAATTTAAAAAAACATCCCATCAACAGAGAAATTGGTAGGTCTGACTTGGTAAAGGAGAAGAAAAAGCCCTTTCCCATGCAGATCTCAAGTTAATTTGAAAGCTGACTTTCAAAAAAACAAAGTCTGGTATGCTCAAGTATCTCATTGTGGATTTGGACCCAACTTTGTGAGATATGTTAGTATTTCTAAGCCCTTTTTTAACTAAGATGGAAAACAAAACACCATGGCAAGGCTTGCCTGCCCCTGACTGCTCAATACCCAGATTTCACTAAGGCACAGTTCTGAATTAACAGTAGTACAGGTGCCCTTGTCATAGCAGTAACTGCTGGGTAACCTCAAGTGCAAAAAGAATAGCTAGAAAAATATCTTTATTTTATTTTCCTGGAAGTTGACAGTCTTCTCCTGAAGAAATGGAATCAAAGCATAAGCAGAATTCTGTCACCAGAAAGAGCCCTCTATTCCCACCCAAAGAGCTTCCACCTAATGTTTAGTCACCTTTACTTAGGGAGTAGAAGATTTCCCTGAACTGCCTCTGCTTACCCTTCCACAGGAGTCTTCTGACATCCACATGAACTCAGTCCTTCAGAACATGACTCTGCGCCAGGGTCAACACTGCCAAACAAGGTGCAAGACTCCTCCCTTGGAAGCATTTGCTATCAGAGACCTTGGGAGAGCTGAAAGGAAAAAGCAGGGGATCCAGAGCTATTGCTTTCCGCTGGTCCCACAGAGGTCTAGAAAAATAAATGCTCAATTACCTCACAGGGTCCAGAGGAAAGTCCTTACGAGCCCTGAAAGGAACTTGTCTGAAGCCATCTCCAATTCTCCAGGAACATCAGGCACAAGAACATCTCACTTAATGAAGACAAAATGTGCCAGTTCAGTGCAGGTCTGGGGCACAGAGGGCAGGAGTCGTGCAAGGGGGAAGGATTGCCTTCTTCAACACACCAAACATGGGAGAGCCAGGAAACCTGGGGTCCAGACAGCACCCTTCTGGGTACTTAACTCCATCCTCAGTGTGAGAAGGGCCACGTCACTACCCAGAGCAATCGCATTTAGTCAGCAGCCACACAACCTGAAATGCCTTGGTTCTAATTGTAGACCACAGAGGTTGCTCTGCAGCCTGCTTTACACTTACAGTTACACACCATACACAATTTAAGATGACAAATTCCCTGTAAGACAACTACCAACAAAACAGTCTTTTCCCAGGCCTTGTTAAGAGTCCTACCTCTCAAAGTGATGAGGGCATTTAATGCACTGCTTAGCACACTGGGACCAACAGGACTCTTTAAATGGCATTAGACTTAAAGCTAGCAGGTGTCTGTATCGATGCTCTGTATCAATGCCCCATCAGGAGTTTGGAGGGCTTGTATGAAAAGCTGTACACTTCTTGCTAGAAACAAATCTGTGAGATACAGGTAATATTTGACATGTGTTTTCAGAACCTTGCATGCAAAGACAAACTGGAAAAGGCAGAAAGCTGGCATCTGGTCAAATTAAAAAAATGGGCATGTTGTCTGGGAAGTACTGTCTTAACCTTCCTACATACCTATATACTTGAGGGGAAAAGGAAAGGGAAGTTCTTTAGATGGCTGATACTCTCAAAAGAGAAACTCTGTACGTCACCAGTGGTTGCAAAGCAATTTTTATTTCCTGCGTTGCAGATGATCTCAACTTGCATTCCTCTTTATTTAGCATCTTCTATATTTGTCCCAGCAGCACCAGGTGAAAACTTTCTTCCCTGGGTTATTATACCCCTCAAACACTTACAGACAGCCCTCAGATGCCCACTCAGCAGGGACCTGCAAGGCAAATCAAAGAAACGCACAGGCTGTTTTCAGGCTCAGCCATAGGAGAGATGTCACAGTCAGTACCACCAGCGCTGCATTGCCCCTTGGGGACATTGACTACATAACCCTGTTCACCAGCCTGTGCCTAGCACATAGCTGGGGTTTCTCAGAGGACTTACAGGCTTTTGTGAAGTTCACACCAGAACACAGGCAGAAGAAGTTAAATCTTTGCTACACCAGTATTTCACTCAAATCATCTACACAAGTAATTTGTTAGTGAAACTGTATGTACTTAGGACTTTCAGCCTCAATATATCAACTTTTCAGCTCCTGATCACTTTTTGGCTTAGTTCAGGTTGGCTTTCACATGTCCTGGGGCCAATGAGCAGCACTGAGCCTAACGAGTGCTGCTTGAGGACAAGTGTAGTTTATTCCCACTAAAATCCAAGTGTGGATATAACACAATAGCTGAGTGGGAAGCAGCTGGACATACTCTTTACCATCCATATACCTACACAGTCACTTCAGTTTATGCCTTTCTGTGCTTCTTTAACTACTTCCCTACAGATGGCACTGTACTGCTATACAAAATACCCCTTCAGGAAAAAACAAGCTTAAAACAACTTGGATTCATGCTGAGCCACCAAAGAGGAGCTAAGTGACCAGCACGGTCCCTGCTTTCTCATCCAGAAGGCTTTCTGAGTACGGACAGCAGAATCATTGAAAGCACAAGGCTTTGTACATCCAGCCTTCTCTACTGTAGACCAGGATGGAATCTAGTGAGAAAATGGGTCCTACTACATACAGATCCTCGCTCCACATTTCCCTGAAGCATTTGGTCCCTACCACCATTGAAGATGGGATGCTGGGCTGGACAGACCTCGGGTATGACCTTGTCTGGAAATTCCTATGGGAGGCAACTGAGAAATCTCACAAGAAGCCAGTGTGTGTCCAAAGATTTACAGCCAGGGCTGTGATGTCAGTAATTGGACGAATGCAATAAAATCTGCAGATTCCTTTTCCTCAGTCATGTGTGGTATTTCTATTACTTTCTCTGTGTCTGTTTTACATCCAATAAAAACACACTGAATAGAAAAATACAGTAGTAGAAGTTACCCTTTGCTCTTGGTAAGAAGAATAATTCATTGGTTTGGCACTTCCCAGGGCATGCGTGAAGGGAAAAAGTGCTTGGCTCAAACAGTCCCATAATTATCAGCTGCAAATTCAATCTATGGTGCGTTTCACCAGCTGCTTCTTAATTTCATTGTGTCTCAGCTGCAGAGATTTATGTGATGAGCATTTCATCATAGCATCCCCTAACTACTGAAATCTTCTTGCTTTTGATTCACTATTCTCATTAGCAAAGGATGAAACTTTGTCCTTAGATGCACATACAGAATTTCTGCAGCTTTCCAAACAGAATAATTACAGCCAAGGCTTTTCAGTGTTGAGTTCAAGACTTATAAAGGAAAATTAATTTCAGAAATTACTAGAGGGACCCTTAAGAGATATCTCTACCTAGCTGAATATCAGAACATCACAGGCACTTAAATACTCCTGCTTTTAGTATTGCTCTCAGTATCTGCATAAAAAGTAGCGGTTTCCTGAACTGTGCCTATCAAGGCTGTGCAACAGGCTATTATTAAGTGGAAATAAGAATGTCATCTACTGAAACTACAGAAGAACACAAAGATAAAAGACTTCACAACCTAGCATGGTATAAAACTAGATTTACATCCATGGGTATCCTGGTAATAACATCACAGCCTACCAGTGCTTTCAAGAAGCTTTAGCAACACAGGTCAATGTCCATATAGCTACTGCACTTAATTAAGCAGTACTGCACTTATGTTATGAAACGCAAAAATCCATTCAAATTAAATTCCCAAAAGGCCTTGTAATAGAATGTTTTGCAGCACTCCGCTACCCTACCCGGTTCCGTCTCCTCACCTGCCCAAATTTCATTCCCATTCATGTAGACCAACAGAACAGGGTTATGATGTGGTTTTATGCCTACAAAGTAATCTCATTCACCCCATTGTAAAAAAACCCCACAACTAAAACAAGCCAAAAAAACCCACCACCACCAAAAAAAACAAACAAAAAGGGGTAATGGTTTTAAACTAAAAGAGGGTAGATGCATACTAGATATAAGGAAGAAATGTTTTACAATAAGGATGGTGAAACACTGGAACAGGTTGCCCAGAGAGGCTGGAGGTGCTCCATCCCTGGAAACATTCAAGGTCAGGTTGGACAGGGCTCTAAGCAACCTGATCTAGTTGAAGGTGTTGCTGCTCACTGCAGGGGGGTTAGACTAGGTGGAGGTCCCTTCCAATCCAAACCATTCTATGGAAAAAACAAACAAACAAAAAAAAAAGAAACCCAAGGTTTAGAATGGGTATTAGGAAGAAATTCTTTACTGTAAGGGTGGTGAGACTCTGGCACAGGTTACCCACAGAAGTTGTGGCTGCCCCTCTGTGGCAGTGTTCAAGACCAGGTTGGATGGGGCTTTGAGCAACCTGGTCTAGCGGGAGGTGTCCCTGCCCATGGCAGGGGGGTTGGAATAAGATGATCTTTAAGGTCCCTTCCAACCCAAATCATTTCATGATTCTGTGAGCAGAATAAAGTGAACATGTGCAGGATAAAGGTCATGGAGCCACCTTCACTCCAGAAGAACACAAGGTTTGGGGACCTTTTTTCTCCCCTCACCTTCCTTATCTCAAGCTTCCCATAACTTGTAGGAATTTTACATTTTGGAGACCATTTTTCATCTACCAAATGTGATAAAACAGTGAGTTTCAAAAGTTATTGAACAGAAGGTGATAAAGGGTGAGAAAGAAGGGGATGAGAACAGCACAGTGCCTTTCTCCAGCAAATCAGACTAAACGCTCTGATAAAGAAAGAAATCAGGTAAATTCAAAGCCTATGAAAACAGAAAGTGGCATTTTTTCAGACAATAAACAATTGTATCATGAAACCCTCTGCCACACAGTTCTCTAAGAATAAGGCTTTATCAAGAGTCAAAAATCAGGATGGATGCTAATCTGCACAAGCAGACTATCCAGTAAGGTTAGACAGTGGTAATGCAAACAATAATTCAAGTACCCAATACTTCAGAGTTGTGTTTATCACCTATAATTGTGATCAGCATAGTGAAAGGGGCAGGTAATTGTATCTCTACCTTTTACTAGGCTCTTGCATCAATCTCGGAAGGGTTTTAAGTGGCAATTACAGGTGACAGGCTATTCACCTAGGCAGGACCCCGAGTCTCGGCTAAAAATGTGACCTTGCTCCTGCCTAGAAACTTATGAGCAGGTAATAATGGAGAAGGAAGTGAGAGTATTTCCCAGATCCTCCTTGATAAGAGCCATAGGACCTTACCCTCTTCCTTCAGCCTACTGTTATCCACCGCTTGTGATCAGCTCTGCTTTTTCCAACACAGCTAAATTCAGTGTTGGTCAACAGCTGCTTTTCAATCAAAATCATAATGCCTGAACCAACTGCCCACCAGGGAATATTAAATGAGCCTTGTCTTCCTAAGCATTTAATCACAAATGCCACAAACGAATAAACAGCCAAGCAGAGCTCTAATGAGGTTGTGTTTGTCTGGGCAGTTTAACTGTGTGTGCAGCTCACCCCTGAAGTAAAAAGAATTAATTTCCTACTCCCCATTTTCTAAGATGATAATATTGCTATAAAGACTGATTTATTTACAACTTACCTTCTCACACAGTAGCGTGGCTGAAAAGGCTATTGTATGGCATTTGCTACAGACAAATTGTTTTATAACCCCTTTTATAAGCACCATCGAGCACCATCTTGCTGTGATGTTGCCATGACTGACTGGCATGTCATTTCTGACCCGACTGTTATAATGGTGAAGGAACCTTCCCCCACTTCCACTAGAAATACATCCATAGCCACTTCATACCAGTTCATTCTTGCTCTAGTATTGTCCTTTATCTTATGTGGCTTTTCTCTCTTTCTGAGGTTTAATCTTCTTATTCATTACAGAGAATAAATATATTGACTCTCACCCTTTATTTAGCTGGACTAAACAAGACAAGATTTTAAATTCCTTCAGATGAGATCATCTCTCCATCCCTACGCTCACATTGGTAATCCAGCAGAGGCAGTCAGGATCACCAGCTACAGCTGCCTGAGAGTCACAGATGAACAACAGATCCCTGGAGTGATGAAGCTGGGTAGCACTCTAGATATCCCCACCAGATCCTCAAAGTTGCTTCTCAGGAATTGTCAGATCCTAAGTTATTTCAGTTTATGCAAAAAAAAGTGTGGCTCTTAAATAGAAAGTATGTTCTTTTGGCACTGACTGAGTAGAGGACGATGTCTGAGCAGTTAACAACTGAGTGCAAAACTGCAGAAAGCTTGTTTCTTGACTAAACTCTTGGGGAGGCACCAAACCTGCAGACCAGTTTATTCAACAGGAACAGTACACTTTCACTATGTGCTTGTCAGAGTCTATGCACTGACCACAGTCTAAGTATATGCCCCTCTGCACCTCGCTGTAGCTGGCACTGGGATTTGCAGAACAGCAGCACCACCCCAGGCTGAAGCCTAAACTCTCCTCAGAAACTGGGCTGCATCCAAGATTTCTCTAAGTACATACTGTGTTGCAACCCTAATTCCCTCTCACCAGAGACCATACCTACCTTTCTAGTAACTTCAGAGTTCAACTCTCCCAGCTCCAATACATCACTGCACGTAGATCCCATATTTATTTGGTTTCTGACTGCTCTACTGTGGCCAGGTGAAATAGGAAAGGCAGGCACAGGAGTGTGCTATTATCCCCACATCGCATTCCTGCATGGTGAGTGCTAGCCCAGAGCCCAGCACCAGGTTACTGCAGATCTTTCCTCAATTAATTTAACCTGATAGTTTATCACTCACTATCACAAAGTCCTTCTGCACCTCTCTCAGATCCTGGTTTTTACTGCTCTTGGTTAGAGTAATATTCTCAGCTGAGGCAAACAGGAAACTTCACTAATAACTCTTCTTTATCAAGAACATCAACCATTTCGTCTTTACCTCTGATTCTTTAACTAATTACATAGCCATATAACAAATCCTTTTATCCTGCTGATACTTACTATTAATAATTTGTTGTTTGTAAAAGACATGACTTCCCTCCACAAAAGCTCTGTGAAGCCTCCTGAACAGATGCTGCCCACCAGTGGCTCTAGTTAGTGCAGTCCTCGGGGGTTTTACAGTTTTCAGAATCACACCCCAGTATGGCATCTTCCCCATCCCAGTAGTTACCACTGGGTAACTCAGTGCTGCTGTTATTCCCACGTGCCCTGTCCTTGCTGACTCTTCCACCTTACTCAGCATGTCACAGCCATTCTCACAACCGCCTCTGGGGTAACTCTTGCATTACAGTTTCCCCCTTGAGAAAGTTCCCTAAGGAAAGGATCTGTATGGGGAAGAAATCATCACGTCCAGGAGCCTGGACAGTGTACAGCATGTGCACGAACCACCACCACCACCTATTGCACTAACTCAGCTCTCCCAGGATGTCTGAGAGTAACATGGCCCAGTACTAAAGACCCAGTGTGACACACAATGACAGCTTCATTGTCTCCCATGGGGCTGCAGAATTTCTGAAGCTGTAAGAGTTTGCTCCTATCTTTAATCCAACAGCCCTCATCCTTCAGCTTTGACAGCAAGGATTTATGCTTTAAAATTCAAAACTGAAGGATCATGCAGTGACAGGTGTCAACAGAGACTATGTCATTTGATGAGACATAGGTGCTCTGCACATCAGCTTTCCTGGCAAGAGGAGCTGTGATGGTAGTTGTAGAGATGTTCCTCCATGGTGGCCTTCACCCTCCCAGACCCTTGCCACAGGCGCCTGCCTTTGCATGGCCTCCATCACTGTACCAGTACAGAGGGCTGTGGGGTGACACAGGGAACCGATCACACTTAAAAATAACCATTAAAGGAGAAGATTTTTTAAAATCCAATTCCATTTTATGGTACAGTCCTACAGACAGGGATATTGGCACAACCCAACAGACAGAAATACAGACTACTGGAGCAGGCTTCTTGTGTCACTCTTGCCCTCGAGAGGGGCATCTCGATAACCGATGCTGGTAGGATCTCTAGAGTCCGAGCAAGAGACTTGGGTCATGGTTGATTACCCCAACAGTAGGTGAAGTAGACTGAAAACAGCAACTTTATCCCCCAAAAGAGTCTAAACAGAGGGAGCCCAATGGGGTTATAATTGGTTTCTCTCCAGTCCATTCTCACTGCAGTTACTTGCGTGTTGACTACACACATCAGCCTCAAGCCCTGACCTCCTGTGTCAAAAGCTGATGGCACCATTACAGGATATATCCTTGGACAGACAGTCAAAATGTACTTGCTTGTACCTATTATAAATAGTGTTGTAACTTTCAGCACACCTTCCTTGCACCCCATAAAAAGAAACCCATGCAAGTCATTGCATATCTTAGAATGTAAAGCAGCAAGTGTTTTACAGGGAAGCTCAGGAACTTAATTAACATATTTCAGCAAGGCAGCACTTTCTGAAATAACTTCAACCAACCTTGAATTATGCTTTTCCTTTCCAGAACACCTTAAAAATTCAAGCAGCTCAAAGTCCAATAATGCATTTGGCATTGATTGTCTTACTCAAAAGCATTCTTGCAGAATGCTTTCTGCTCCACTAAAGCTGCATTAAGACCCTCATTTTAACAGTGGGGATTCCACAACAGCTCTGAAAGATAATTGTACATCATTGGGGTTTTATTTTTTTAAATGAAGAATTTATCATTACTAACTTTCGGCTTTTTATTTCTCTCTAAGACCTCTTTCAATAATATTGAGGAGGAATAAATTAATGGTACTATGTCTGCTAAAAGGATTTACAAGTGAGTACATTCTAATTCCAGCTGCAGTAGATTTATGAAAATAGATTTGTTGAAGGATGTTCAGGTCTCCTGGTTTTTCTCTTTCCCTTTGATATCCCTTCAACTCTATCTAGAGAAAGAAACTGGACAATAGCCTAACAGTACTTCCCAACTAACAGCTGGCTTTGCTCACTGGATAATTTGTATCAAAAAGGGCACCTTGAAATTCAGAAGCACTACCCTCCATCCCCAGAGGGGAAGGAGTTTCAAACAAGGCTCATGTAACAGGTGGTCAACAAAATAGTGACAAGCAGAAAAAGAACAGGTATGGATGGTCCAGAACATTTACCTTTACACACTGCCTTTTATAGATGTAATTTGTTGAGCTGTCAGAAAAACAAGTGCTTTAGTGAAGCTTAACAACTTCAAATTCTGTTCCTGCAGGGCTGTCAAACCATGCTTGTAGCCTGAAGATGTTACAATGACAAGTTCATGCAACTTTGTAGGAATTTCCTAATTACAGGATCCTGCTTTAAATTAACTTTAATCCGATTCTATTGGCTAGTGTTTTCATTCCACTGATGGGATCTGTCATTTTCATACATCCAGTGAATATTAAATATTTTTGGGAACCTATGCAAGCAGTTGCCTTTCGCTTCCCTCCCTCTTTATTCCAGATAAATAGAAGATTTAAACAGAAGGGCTGCAGTTTGGAGATGCAGATTTTTCTGTGAAATGGAAAAAGGTTTTTCATCACTGAATTACATCAGAGTTATTAGCTCTGCAGAACTTCCAAAGAACCTAAACAGAGGTATCAGTGAGAAATTAATCCGGTGCTACAAGGCAGGCTTTCAGTAGTATGCAGTCTTTACCAACATGATTTTCTGTGCTGTCTTCAATTGTGTAAGTTGCTCCATAGTCTTTTATTAACCAGCCTTTACTTCATTAAAAATGATATAAGCATGGGAACATTTTTGCACAAAAGCAGTACTGACTCACTGCACAGGTGAAATAGCATAAGCACTCCCCACAAACTCAGACAATGTTTTCAATGCAGCCATTTCAGTAAAAATCCAGCATAGGATGAGTAAAACAATTTCACCTAAGTCAGAATGGGAAGGAAGTCCTGACATTGCAGAAAAGCTTTCGAACAGAATTACAATTTCAGAAACCATTTTTTTCCTGCTAACAGAATATTTTTGCCTAGTTAAATATACGTAACTGACCACAGGTTTGAATACTTATCAATTTTGTTACATCAGTCTTACGTGTCAAAATCCCACCGCATACTTGCTCTCACTGAGTTTAATGAGATGATTACAAAGGACCGTGCTACAGTGGCTAACGAAGCTGTGTTCCCAAAGCTGGAAGTCCCCTGCTCCTCAGCTGGGACACAGTGACTGACCCCTATACATTCCTACTCCATTACAAAGCAGAGCAGTATGGGTCTGACAGCACGCAGAAAAAGGAACAGGAAAAGGACTTGAGCCCACAAACATGTTGCTTTGGGTCTCACCAGGAAAGAAAAGAAAATAACAGCACTTGTGCTTTTGCCTCTGGGCAATTCATTTATTTTTGCGAACAAAACTGTTTTGAATAGAGAGGCAGCAGATAAAAAGCAAAGAAAAGAGCTTACAGGTTTCTTACAGCCAAGTCAGGAACGACACACAAGAGCAAAGCTGCAGTCCTTACGGGCCTCCTACCAAGCAGCACCATTTATTCAATACCCACTGAGGAGAAAGAGCATTTTACTTATACACCATTTCCTGTGGAATAACCATGGGAATACTATGGGCTTCAGTTACAATGTATGATTCTAACCCCAAGCACCCAAAATCTGCAAGCCAAGACCCCAGAGGAGATGAAACTGAGGGAGAAGGGGTCCCTGAGAGCATTAGCATGGCCTTTTGGGTTGGGGTCTTGTAGGTATCGTATCCTCAATGTCAAATGTGGATGTCTACAGGCAGAAAAGCTAGAAGCTCTCACTGCGAAATGCAAGTGTGCATTAACAGAGCAAAATATAAAACGTGTAATAATTGTGTGCTCTGTTATCACTATCCAACATTCCTCTAGTTCGCTGTAAACCAAAACACACAGCAAGCAGGCACAACACACTCTGAAATCAGCTTCCATGCGCTCCCTCCCACAGGAGCTCTTCCAACAGCAAAGAGGAACAAGTTAACAGGAGAGGTTGTCTAGAGAGGTTTCCTCAGAGATGCAGGACAAACACTTAGAAAAGTAGCAGTGTTCTTCATAGAATCACAGAAACATTGAGGTTGGAATAGACCTTCAAGATCATCCAGGTGATCATTTAAAGTGCTTCAGGTCATGACAAAAAGGCATCAGACCTTAAAATCAGGATTTGTTACATAGTATTTTGTTCCCTTTCTGCTCCAGATCAGTTTAGCAGACACCTTGTGAATTGATACAATTTGAGATTAATGCTTCATCCTTTTTGAAAGGTGGGATTTCAGAGATGCTTTCAGAGACTACAAAGCAGGTGTTCCTGGCTTCAGCAGCTCACACGGCATCAGCCACTATAATCACGTTGGACTTCTGAAGGGTAAATAAAGGTATGTAACTTAGAAATAAAATTCCTGTTAAGAACCCCAGGAACTGAAACTCCATTTTCCCCAAACATAGAGATAACTTTTTCAATAGAAAACTAGGTTCTCTGCCATAGATATATAGTATTTGCTTCCAGTCTGGGTGGCATAAAAAAAACCCCTTGATCTTTAAAGCTACTTGCAAACCTTCTGGCTGTGGTTCCACATTTAGGAGCAAGGACAGCCAGGCTGAGCAGCCCTGTCCCTGTCCCCATCTCCCATGCCAGTTCCTGTCCCGACGCTGCCATCTGAGCATGCTGGTTCCATGATAACACAACCCAGAACTGTTTAAGGAACAAGATAACCACACTGCACTCCCTCTTGCTTTCTTCTTGTGCTATCAAACGGTGTTACATAGGTCAAGTTTTTTTTAAACATACATACAATTTGTATCAAACTAGAGAAAAAGCACACTTACATGCAAAAGATGACAGCATTTAAGGTTATTTTAATAATTCATGTTGTAACTGTATCAGATAAACAGTTTTTAATGTTTAGGTTCAACTGGACATGATTTACATTCTAAAACTGTTCCATCACAGAGGAGGTTTTGTCTGCATTGAAGGAAGTGAACTTATCTGAAATGTATGATAATCAGCTCTTGGAACTAGCAGTTGCCATCATCTCACTCCTGCTTTTTATTCATGGATGGAGTTTTTACTTTTTTACCCTGCTTTTTCAATTCCCAATCAGATTTCATTTGGTCATTAAAATTCAGAAATTGAAATAGCCTCTCCTCATGTACTCACTTACTATGTTATGGTCATCAAAAGTTGCTTTATAACTTCACATAAATTCACTCAGCCAGTGACCTCTACAAATGCAGTGGATACTTTAAAACTTCAGCAGGAGAGGTGTACTACTTAATGAGTGCAGGTCTCATTAAGACAGCTACCAGTATTTGAATATGCTGGATCACAACCAAAAATCCTACTTAAGTACAACATGAAAGATTTGAGTTTCAATTTATTTTTTCTTTCATAATAGATATTTATGCAGCCGGCTCTGAATGCAATACAAACATTCTTTAATGAAAAAGTGCTTTATATAGAAAAACCCATCAGAACAATACCACAGGCAGGCAGGCAGCCAGCCACAGACTTGGCATATATCTTGGCAGGGGTCAGCAACCCTGACACTGCTACGTGTTGGTAAAGCTCCTTAGTTTGATCTCTCTACTCTAGAAAATCTGCCAGGTTTTTGCATAATTCTCCCTTCTCTCCCAAGTATGCTGCCCTCATTCTCACTCTCCTGGTTAATTTTACGTCAGCCTCTGGGAGAAACAATGGCGAAACACCAGTGGGCCACAGCTCGCTGTGATCACTACTCCAAAGTGCCCAGCAATTAGCAGTTGGCAAAGAGTTCAGTTCTGGCACTACATCATTAGATTAATGTAATCTTCTAAGGTGCAAGGGAAATAGTAAAGTTGTCCAGGATGTTCCTCTAAGGCTTGCAACAGGTATCTCCTTGGAATCGAGAAATCCAAGTTCAAACACATCATCTCAGCTGTATGGAAGTGGTCACTTTTATACCTGCCTATCATAATTCTGGTTGCAATGCCCTAAAGTATACTTCACCAGAAGCTTCTCCACAACGCTACCACCACACAGAGCAAGGCATGAGTTAGTTATCTCCCTGGAAGACTGATTCTTCTTTATCAGCCAGAAGAAAACTACACTACTTGCTCCTCAAGGTCTGGGTGGTTTAGGCTATGCAAGGTGGAATACAGCAGTAACTCTTGCACTGAATTCACTTTTAACTTACTAAAGAAACCTTTACCCTTCATATAAACATACTCAGTGTGCATATAAGATCACGTATCACGTGTGTGCTTACACACACACACAGATGGATACAACTGCAGAGCATACACCGGGACTGATGATTCAGCATCCTCCATCTGGATTGATGCAAGCTAAAGGTTAGAAAAACCCAAAAGCCCCAAACACACCTCGTTCAATTCTGCTGCAGAGGGGATATCAGGCATGGCTGCCCACAGACTGACACATAGACATCCACAGCCCACTTCCAAAAGAGACCAGGGGTAACAGGCAAAAGGGATGTGAAGAAGGTGCTAGTGATTTACAGCACACTGAAAACATTTGACTTTGAGCAAGAGATGAGTAAATGGCATTCAACACCCCTGATCTCTCTTCAGCAGAGGTTTCAGGGAACGGGGCAGATGTTTACTTGTCTGACTGCTCAGAGAAGGCCGGGTTCCTCTGGGTGAAAAGGAAGGACAGAAAAGGTTCAATTTTAGCCTTGCCCATCTTGGAAGTGCGTTTAACACTTGTTCTGTTAGCCTCTACTCTTAAGACTGAAATGAAGAGTCTTGGTGGGGCCAAAAGGTGGCAGAGCATCCCATGAATATGATGTCAATGGGGCAATACCAAATACTGAGATAAGGTAGTAACCCTTGGGAAATTTTCAGAGTCTTTTTGTTGAAAAATACATTTTTTTTCCTGCATCAAGAGGCATGGTCACTACAAATTGGAGAACTGAACTTCTCCACAATCTCAGAGCAGCTCTGATTCAGGAAAGAGCCCCTTGCCTCTCCTGGAGGGCTGGGCAACACACAGAGCCATATTCCCAGCAGCCGGATGGCTTGCAGGAACTGTGACTCTGGCTACAGAGACTGGAATGTGTAATTCCATGAGCTTTTTTGGAAATGAAGTGGGGGGTGGATATCAGTCATAGTTAAAATTCCCAAACAGATGACCTCTACAGGATTAAAGTGACTCAAAGCTGCGTTCATATGTGCAATCGTTATAAAAAATGAAGAGGGGATGGTCTGGCAATTAAAACAAAGGGTGGGAGTCAGGGGATCCTAGCTCAGTTCCTACGTTACAGTTGATTCATCATCATCCTGGACAAGTCTCCTCTTCTCCAGACCCATGTTTTTTTGTCTGTTCAATGCATCAATACCAACTTATCTTGGCACAGAACTTCACTGAACAGCATTCACAAGCTTGTCAGGAGGACCAGAAAACAGAAAAAGCCTTAAGTCTACACAGGTGCTTGAAAGCTTATAGCCTATCCAAAGGATACTTTTACTTGGCTAAAGAATGAACATCGTCACAAGTAGCACTAACAAGCTGTCACCTCCACTGCAATATTTAGCACCGGGACTCTCTCCTGACAGACGTGGCATCAATCAGATCAGTTATACCTCAGGGTCATTAGTAATAGAATAGCACAGGCAGTGTTTCTTCTGCTGTTTAAATATATTAATCTTCTAGATGTATTGATTTCAGCCAGGCCAGCAAGCTTCTTCCCCATGACAAATACACTCGCCTCCTCTTTCCCTTTTTAAGGATTTTAAAGCATACAAGACACACCACAGGAACATATTCCTCTTAACAAGGATTTTATTATAGGAAAACAGGAAGATTAAATCCAAGCACTGTTCCAGTCAATTAAATGCTATTATTAGCGATGCTGAAACACTAAGTTCTTGAAAGGTTCAGTTCAGCTGTGTATGGTACAGAGCAAAGGAATGAATCACTCAAGGCCCTCATAGGACCGTAGGGCAGCTTACAAAATGGGGGCCATGAAGACCTGCAAATGGGTTAGGAAAAGCTGTATTCCCACTGGATTCACCATTCATTTTAATCAGCTGAATGCTGTAATAAGATTAGAGGTGATTGGGTTGAGTAGTGGGATTAAACCCATCCACTAATCCCCAGAATTTACTATGCACAGCTCAAATGCATTAGCTTTTCAGCACAGAATGGGCTTCATCCTCCTTCCGAAAGATGCAGCAGTGAGAAACCTATGAGATACTTGGTAAAGGAAAGTGATCTTTAACACCGTTAAATGAACATCATTGATTCCTGCTTGCAGAGCCCATGGCCCAGCTCAGTGGCCCAGTTGGGCTGTTTACTAGCAAACAGCCCCATCCTACCAGGAGACTGCCTAGAAGAATGGTGAGGTTTTGCCTCCAACCTGTCAAAACTAACCAAAACAGGCTGCTACTGAGAGGGAACCTGTCCATGCAAGAAAATTACAAAAGTTGTCAGGAACAGGTCATGGATATTTGTTCTTGTGCAATTTCTGTGGGCCAAACATTTAAAGATTCCTTGGAGGATGAGAGTAAAAACAGAGGAGGGTTCAGGAAAATTTGCTGCAGTCTCTGAAGAAAGAGGTGACAAGGTCCCATCTAGAGTAGCAAGCTATCCAAAATAACTCTGTGTTACAGGATGGCAGTAGGTAGGTAAGACAAATACCAAACCATGAAGAAACAGTAGGAAGGCATCTATGTTGGAAGGTAGAAATATTTTACAAACTTCAGGACTTGTTCATGAGATGGGGAAGAAGAGTGAATGGTTACATGATAGGTGAACCAGCAAAAAGTGATGAGCCAAAACAGCTACCAAGAACACCCCCAGCCTGTTCCTCTAGCCCTTATCAAAATCCCTTCTAGATAGTTCACTAAACTACTTATGCCAACATATATCACCCCCCTGCCCCCAGACCTTTCCTGAACAGGAAAGGTTTAGCATCTTTTTTGGGATGCCATCCAAGCACGTGTTTCCTGCAGGTAATCACTTGCTCTCTATTCCCTCTCTAATGAGCCACTTGTTATTAAGACTATGGACTCATTTCCATGGTCATTTCATGCAGTGAATTTTCTTCAATTCTCCAATTATAAATATTCACTGTATTTTCAAAATATCAGGGAGCTTCAGACTACCTGGAGCAGAAGAATCATGCAAAATCCCTCAAAAGAGCTGTTTTTATTTTTGCAAGTAGACTGGCTGAAAAAAAAAATAAACCAGAGAAATAAAACTGGTTAAAAAATATCCCACCTCTCTAACATGGTCAAAAAGATCTCCAGAGGGACCACTGCATATACCAGCATTTTGTATTGCCCAAATTCCTTCCTTTTTCTTGGAACACAGTGTTCCTTTTTTGGCCTGAACTGCAGAGACCTGAGAGGGCTAAGATGACAGACTACCAACAGAACAGGTATGAAATACATTTCCAAGAAACCCAGCTGTTCTGCTGTTGACCCTTCAACAACAAAATCTTTTCTTAATGCAATCAACTTTCATTTGGCTGATGTGTTGAATGGTGACCACTGACCTAAGGGCCTTTCTAAGGGCATCAAGAGAGTTTGAAATTTCAGGAACTAGCAGAGCTCTTGCCTCCGTGTGAGTCACTGAGGCTGAAGGAGGCAGTTTGGGGCCATTTTGTGCTCTGCAGATGGGGGAAGCAAGGCCTCTAACGTAGTTATTGCTGAGACATATCACAAAATGCAATTAGCATGCATGTTTTTTCCCTTAAGTCAAGGATTTATCTGAAGTATTAAAGGTGCCTCCAATATTGCACTTACTGAAAACTCAGAGAAAGAACCAGAGACATCAAGTATAACCATCTTCCCCAAGGGGAAGACAGGGTCAGAACCCAACTGCAGAGATTCTCTCTCATTTTCTGGACATTACCAATGCACCAGTGCTTTAATTTCCCTTTATAAGGCACAGACCAGGACAAAATGGCTGGATTACACAGCCTTTTCACATCATGGTTTTCAGGGTATAATTAGGGACAAGGTTCATGTAGCATGAGGACTGCAGGACTGAAGTTCAAGTCTCTGTATCCACACTCCTACTGCAACACTCCTACTCCCTTACCAGGAGAGCAAGCACATGCTTGTGCTGTTCCTCCAGAAGCCAGCCAAATCCAGCCCTGGACACAACCAGAGGGCCCACCACACCCAGAGAAGGGCCCATACCACTCAAACGAGCATTCTTACACACAGTAAGCCTAATGAAGGGGCAATTCAAAATATGACATGTTATCACGCTGTATGGTTACAGAGACTGTCACACGACAGCTACTCAACACCACAGAGAAATGGAAACTGCTAACCTTGAAGCATAAAGTGCTATTCACATTAATTATTTATTCCAGGGAGGGTGACGATGGCAGTTTCATTCAGGTATTCACCGGATTGAGTCTTGAGCACAATGCTCTCCACATCCTACACCACTGCCATTGACAGCCCTCCATGCATTTTCAAGACACTTCTAAACCCTGATTCAAATGCATATTGTGAAGGTAAAATGTCAGTAAAACACACAAACCCTGGCCTGTCCTTCCAGCCTGAATTTGTTCTTCATTGAATACACAACACCAAGACTTTTATGTGGAAAACAGCTGCTGTCAAGTGGTACTACTCATCAATAGCTAGGAGATACCACAAGAAATCATATACCATAGGTATTTCTAGTCAGTTGTGGACACTTCAAATTCATTGACTACTAAACAAAGGTATACGAAGTTTCAGCTTTTTAATCTCCACTTACAGCTTCAGAGCACATGTTTTTCTGCCTGTCACACTGTTATCAGTCCTTCATAGCACAAAGGCACAGGGAGACAGGCAAGACATAGAACAGGACCAGTTAACAAGACAGAAGCAAAGCAACAGCCAACTGGAAAACACCAAACAGGAGTACATGAAAGAAGGGTTAGAGAATAGAAAATGCAAGGAAAAACGGAAGGTGTAGGAGGAGTTAGGCGGGAAAGATATGGGAACAAGACTCCCAGAAGGGAAATGATGCAAAGAGCATCCAATATTAACAGCAGAACCCAAGAAAGGCTGCTGCAGCTCCTGCAGGCAGGTTTCTGCTCAAGAGTTCATTGCTTATCCTGAGCTTATTTGGCAGAAGTGAGGCAGAGCCATAACCACAGCACAGTTCTAGACAGCAAAGCATTTCTTTCAGAGGGCCACTAAATTTGCTAGAGATTTTTCTTTTCTCCAAGATGAGCTAGCACTGAGGTCGGATCCTCCCTCCATAAAGTTAACAAACTCCAGCAATCCCATGTCCTCCCCCTCAGAGTTCCTCTCTGCAGAGGAGGGGAGGAACTGGACAAGGCATGCATTCATCCCAGCCTACTTCTAACCTACTTCTCCTGAAAATGGAATGAACAGAATGAGGAGTTCGGTCATAATCCAATCTATATTTTTTTGCAAAGCTAGTCACTAAAGCCAGTCTGCTCTGATTATCTTTCAGGCCTGGTATTCTCACTAAAACATCATGCGTGCAAGATCTGAGGCATAGTGAGGCCAGGCCAGATGCCACCTCAGACTCAGAGGCTAGTTTGGTAATATGTACATGATTTATATATATATATATATATATATACACACACACATATATATATATACACACACACATATATACATATATATAATGAATGCAAAATGAGGAAAAAAGAGGCCTGTGCTGACATTGAAAGCTGTCCCTTGCAGTGCACGTTTAGCACGGACAGGCCACATGCACAGGTGTCCCTGCACTGGTGTGTAGGAGGGAAGGAGGTTTGCTATGATCTCACTCCATCTACCATAAGACTCAGAATGGGACAAGTGAGGCCACCTGACAGCTCCACACAAGACACCAGGCTGTCCTGGCACCTTCCCTCCTAGCCATGAAAGGCTGCAGAAGCAATTCAGACAGCTTCACAGTTTTGCTTCTACCTTAATCGAGCACAGTGTCTTTGTCTTTGCTTGTCTGCTCTCTTTCCTCATATGATCAACCTTTCTGGCCCTCCACCATGCCTAATTCTGATAAGCATTGCTCCAAAAAGCCTCCTCACAGCTATGGTGTCAAATATTACTGTTTTCTCCCCAAACCACTGAGATTGTACCCTGGGGAGCCAAGGTAGGTCATTACACCCTGCATGCTGTACCTTCACAGCATTGCACCTTAGTCTAGGGTAAACAACCCATACTGCTGTAATAAATATGGCAAAGGTGCCCTCACAGGTGGCTTGGGCTTCAGCAATCCCTCCAGTATGGCTCTCAGATGCCAGGTAGTGAACGCAGCAGCAGCATAAATACACACATCGAATCAGGGGAGCTCTCAATTGTCTGAGAACAACAACGTACTGTGGTCTGATGCTGCCTCAGGAACAGCTCAAGAGATAACAGAACTTATCTGGTCCAAGACAAGTTTTCCCCCTGAAACATAACCTATCTTGTGCAGAGGCCAAGCATCATCTTTCCCTTGCACACATCTGAGACCTCTCCGTTCTGCTTCCAGAGCCCATGTTCCCCTGACTCTAAAAGAAGGTTACATACTTAATGTTGCAGTAGCTGCCAGAGGATGAAATAACATCCCCACAGCGGAATTACTACAAAGAACACATTCAAAATCCACAGAGAAGGCAAAGGTTGCTCAACAGAGGTCAAAGTACCCTGGGATCACCTGTATCATTCAGAGGTAATGCTAGAGAAGGTGAGCAATCAAAGCACAAAGAGCATAGCACAAGTTTTTTTAAAAATAGATTAAAAAAAAATTATGCAGATATCCAGAATGGACAGGAATAGGCTCCTGTTTCTTCAGAAAACCTAGATAAAACAGTCAGTGTCAACTTTCACCAGACTGATATTTGCAGATAGAAAGAGGAGACATCATTTGGGTTGCTCTGACTATAATGTACCCTGGGTAAAAATACACAGCAGAAATGGTCAGTGACCATTTGCTTTGGTTTCAAAGCTATCAGCCATCGCTCTGAAAAAACCCAGGATGATGCCAGACAATGTAAGAGACAAATACACCCGATAACACCCACAGAAAGTTTATTCTCAGCTCTTCTAGACAGGAAGTAGAAGAAGGTCCTTTGGAGACTGAAAACAATCATGAATTATTAAAACTTGTCAGAACTTAACCCTCACTTTGAAGTTCATCAGAAAACCACATGGAGACACAAAGTCTTGGGGGAAAGAGATGAAGGGAAATTATCATTACAACCTGCCTCCAGCCAAGGACAAGCCCTACAACACCATACTCTCAGTCACAGACGCTGTATGCAGACTGGAAGTATCCAGCAGGCACACACAAAAAGCATGTCTAAAGCAGAAAACAGGCTACAGCACAGAGACAACTCAACCCAGGACAGATCTGCAAGACCCTGCAGCTTATTAGCCTAAGTACAGCAGCAGATTAACACAAGTAGATTGGATGTGCTAGCTTCACGCCCAAGGCAGTCACAAAAATGACTGCACTGGGCTCTCGTGTATTTTGGGTTTTTGAGATCAGCCCAAAGGAAGGTCAGCTCAGCCCTCTGTAACTGCTGGTATAAAAATATCCCATCTTCCATCAAACAATACATAGCTAAACCTTGTTATAGGTGATGTCATACTCCCTTCAACTACGACCTTATGTCCATTGTCTTGGTCTACATGTTTTAAGACAAGTAATGAAGTCCGCCAAGAAGACAATGAAGAGAAGTCATGGCCAAGCAGGGAGAAGAATTTTTAAATTAATGCACACCATTAAGTAACACTGATATCAAAAAGCATGGAAAAAAGGAGGGAGGAGGAAATGAGTAAAAAGGGAGATAATACTTATCCTCTTTTCAAAAAAGAAATGCTAATTTAGTAAGTGGGGGAGGTGAGGAGGAATTCAGCCACACAAACCAGGGTGGTCAAGTAACAACAGGTGGACTGAATCAGTACAACTGCTCACCTAAGATACTGAAACTACTCATGTTTGGATATTTGTTTAAAGCACAGCTTATAGTTATTTCTGAAGTAATATTTTACCCACCTTCAGTGGTAATTGCACAGATGAACAGAGGAATCCAGCTGTCCAGCACAGAAGTATAAAGAAGCAAGCACTATAAAAGCTGCAGGCTGAGGCTATCTTGGGCCAGGATAGCTCTGTCACTTTAGATTAACTCCAAATTCTGCCTTCCTAAATGCTTTTCTAAAAGTAGCCCTATTTTGCCAATGTTTTAAAAATAAAGCATGTTGCAATTATGGTTACAGAAACAACGGGTAAAGTGCACTCTCACTCCCTGAAGTATGTAACAGCCTTCCTACCTTCCAAGGTTATTAAGGTGTTAACCTTGCTTATAGTCTCTCTGAGAACAGAGATGCAGTTGTCAGGGGAGATTTCTCACAGGGGGAAAATATGCCTCAATGACAAATAGAAGGGACCAGCTTAACATGAAAAAACTCCAGCCCTCTAGTATATACCTGCACCTGAGGTCTACAATGACAGAGAAATTATCAGGCAAACGTGATACCATTTCCATCTTCCTACTGACTCATTGCTTGAGTGCCCTCACCTCCCAGTGCTGTCCAGAACTTCCCTAATTAACCCATTCCATTGCTCTGTCATTACTTTTTCCTAATATGTCGCTTGAAACTTCATGGATTACATTTCAACCTTGTACTGCTTTCCTTAGGAAGAGAAATATATTGATACCCATTCCTCTGGCATGGCTATTTCAGGGTGCAGCCTGTCATTTAAAATGTCCTCTGCAGCTTCAGGCCTCCATTATACTCTGTTCCTTATTCTGTCCTGGATACACTGTTGTTCTGCACCGTCAAACAAGCTTCACAGTACAGCCTAATACAGTGAGAACAAAAAAGCAACAACAAAAATAGATTCAAACAGCCAGGTAAGAACAGGGAACAAGAAGCTGACAGAAGCAGCCAACTCCTGCGGGCAGCTGGTGAGTCATGGTTTTGCTGGTTCAGTTCCTCACTGTTCATCATATGCTCTCACCATACCATCAGGATAAGCAGCCTGAATGAATAAGCACTTCCAGACTCATGCTGGCTTCTATAAAAGTCAGCAACATGGAAAAAATGTAGCAAAGACAGCATTGCTCATGCTCTTTTCCAGCAGAAATGATAAGGAATATGAATGGATAGCAAGGTCAAAAAATCAAGGAGGTAAGTAACCACATGCACTGAAGCTATGGATGAGAATGTCCTGGCACAGGATACTGGGGGTGATAAAAACAAATGAGGCAAAAGAATAAACTGGGTGGATTCAAGGAAAAAGAAGTCAGCTGAAGGCTGCTAAATACAAGGATGCTGCTTCTGCTTCAGGAAAGTCTGCAGGCACAGGTGCCTAAAGGTGAGAGGGTATAGTGGGGATATATTATTATAGCACACCCTGCTCTTTTATTCTCAAGACTTCTGTCCTCTGATACTACCAAAAACAGGATGAGAGCTGGGCTCCTGGTTTGACTCAGTATGGCTATTCCACACGCTGGGATCTGGGAACATCGCAGCAGGGTAAGCACATCAAGTTACATCTCTGACTGGATCCAGCTTCATCCAGCCACTCAGATTTATTAACCTGGTGCTAGAGGTGGCAGTGCCAAAGGTGTCAGAGGAACTATTCCCAGAGGTACAGGAGGGCACTTGTGCTGCAGGAGCAGGTCAGCTACTGAGTGGGTGGGAACTGCAAGTTCATACTCAGCCATTCAACCAGATCCAAATAAATCCCTGCAATCCCCAAGGCTACTGCTATCCTCCCCCTCCCTCATTACAGCCAGACCCTTCTCCTGGCTTTGAAAATCCTTTCCAATAAGGTTGGGAAATGTGATTTCAGCCTATTCTCATGTAAAAAAAAAGCCCAGACAGTTACCTCAAGCTCAGTGCAGAATTTATTACAGTTATACCTAACCAGGCTTAAGAAACAGCCTGTACCCCCTCATAAAAATGATGAGCACATGTTCTTCAATCAGGCAGGTATTAGAAATGTGTGTTGCATCAGGCATCCTTCCTAGAAACAGATGTGTAAAGCTCTGGAGACAGAACAGTGCTACTTAAAAGGGGAAAAACCCTTCTGAATCAGTTCAGGATTCACTGCTCTTTAAATAGGAACAGGATATAATATAACCTTGCCTGCTGACAGAAGACAAATGTAGACTTCCATTTTAAAAAACAACTGTTTTTAAGAAAAACTGTCCTGATTGCAACAGAACACAGCTCTCCTAAAGAGGTTACACAGTGAGAGCCATCGGAAGTTCACGACCAACAAGCACAGGAACACTAACACCAGCAGAGGGTTTTATCTCATTCATCAGTGATATTGAACTCTGTGCTCCAAACCAGTCAGATGCAAACCAAGAGCTCCTGAGGCAGGGTACAGCCATTCCTATTGCAGCAACAACAGCAAAGCTACCTCTGCCCACACTACCAGGTCTTTTGCCAGCTGTGCTTAATTAACAAGTTGAAAATGGCTGAAGGCAGCTTTTATTTTTGATGGTAGATAAAGGAATGAAAGAGCAGGAGGAACTATCAGTGATCAAAGAAAACAGTTAGGAAACCGGCATCAATAATTATACCCAGCAAGAGACAGGGTGTTCCCACGTCATCCAAAACACAGTGTGAAGAGCAGTAACAGGTTTCCCGAGAGACAGCTTGAAGCTCAGCTTCAGGGTTAGAAGTGGTGGCAGCTTCCTCTTGTGAAGCGGGTGTGATAGCACACACACTAACTTGGCATCTTGACACCCCCACCAAGAAGGCACACCAAGTATACAGGCAGCAGCAGATGTGCAAGACATCTGGCTGGAGCAAAGTTTTGGTGGTTTTTTAAATAAAAAAATGATAACAAAAAAAGGCTAACATAACACTGTGCTGGGAACTTTCAGGGAGACTGGTAGTGATTCAGACTGGATACAAGCTACTTAAAACATCATTCTAGTAAGTCTATCAAAAAGGCTAATGCACACAGTGTGGGCTATTGCACAAAGCAGCAGCACAGTGTTGGCCCTTCCCATGCTTATCAGACACTGTTGACACCAAGTCACTGACATCTCTGTCCTTAAGTAGCCCCTTCTGGTTATTTTCTAGCCCCTCTTCCAGCTCAGGACACCTGATTTGCAGAAAGTTAACCCAGAAATAAGTGAGTATCTTACTCTGGATTTAGTATTCTGAACTTACTCAGGAAGGGTGAGAACAGACAAGTGAGATCCTGCAGGGACATGGTGGAGCTCTGGCAGGACCACTTCACCTTGCCTTACAATGGTGACCATTCAGGGAACTGTGGCCTGAGTCCCAGCACTCCACTAGGAGTTCCCCAACAGAACAGCCCCACGGGGTCAAACCGAAGGAGGTCCACCTAGCCCAGCACACTCTTCACAGCAGTGGCCAAGAGGTAACACAGAGGGATTGGTATGCCTTACAACTTATCAATATTCCCCAGAACATATCTGCAATTTTGGGACTTTCCTAGGAAAAGGTGGCATCCTTGTTAACTGGGTACCATGGAGGAGTCCTGCTCCTTCAGAAGGCTCTGAAACTGAAGATCTTGCCCCAGCACTTATCCAGCTGGCTCTTAACCCCTCCCTCATCACAGCTTACCATCTTGCTTTAGTACACTTGGAACAGTTTTCCCTGAGGCAGTGGGCCTGAACATTTAACGAAACATCTTGTACACTTGGGTCAGCACCTTGAACACTATGTCCAGCTTGAAGTGATTTATATGAGTGTTAATACACTTTTTGCCTCTGAATCCTGAGCAGGGTAGGCTATGCATACAAAGCAAGCAGAACTAGTAAATCAAATCTGCCTAGAGGCTTAAATATCAAGTAAACAGAACCATCTTTTTCACTCGTATTTCCAGTTCCCAAGTTGTCTCACTCTGCCTGTACTACTTGCAGCACTAGCACAAGACTGCAAGCACCAAGTTATCCAAGAGGAGCATGTGCTGCTTATTTTGCTCTTAATTTTAAGCAGATTCTGAATAGATTTTGAAAGAACATTAGTCACTTGCCGTGATCCTGCACAAAAGAACAGTTTCTTGATGGAGAAACAGGAATGGGGACAAGTTCTGCTCAAAAGGACTCAATTAAAATTTGAAGGTACCATTCGATCAACGAGCAGGTATCGCCAAAGGGACTCTGAAAAGTTTATCACAGCTTTCAGAGAAAAAATGGCATGGTCTTAAGAAAACTACCCTATAACTGAGAAAGGAATACACTGCTTCTTAGAACAGTTGTGACAGCCTATATACAGGCTCCCCTTTTGCATCGGGCCTATTAACGCTAACTGATCCATTAAAATGTCCATTTATTTTTAACAAATCCAGCTATCCTTGATGTCACTTTTTTCTGTGGTGATCTCCACCATCTGCCCTTGATATCTGGGCTACATGAGCTGGTACATGTGTGTAACAGAGTTCTAAGCATCTCACCTACCCTGGGATCCTGATTAGTTTTGCCAAATAGACTTCCCTGCTGTGCAAGAAAAGTCTGAAGTCTGAGCTAAGTAACAAGGGCCCCGCTTCAGACAAAGTTACCCTGTACATATGAAGGTTGTTAAAATGCACTGACATAAAGATCCAAATCACCTGCACTAGAGACTACTCAAGCTGGTAGTTTAATGGACTACTTGCACAGCATCATCATTACTCAAATCATGCATGTGGCTTGCTTCAGAACAGGCTCATTTTAAGCACCAGAATCACAATTTTGATCCAATATATTCAAAAAGGGATAATGTCCCTAAATGCATTCAGTATTCGGTTTCTCATAACAGACAGCAACAACAATTACAACATGACTTAGGAGTTCAACAAGTTTCTCCTATTAAGGAGGAGTAATCAAGTGCATTATAGTAAACAACATGCCAAACAGCAGCCCACACCCATGCATCTTACTAGGTCTTCCTCTGATTTGGAAACTTGTTTTCCCACTAGCCCAATAAAGGCCTCTTTAAAGAAGAGATTTAAAAAAAAACAAAAACAAAACACAACAAAATTTTAAAAACCCACATGACAAAAGTCCAAAGCCCTGCCCACTGCAGATTTTCAAACGTGTGAAGAGTCAATATAGCACTGTAAGAATTTTTTTTGTGCAAATATGTATTCTGACTTGCATTGATATTACATCAGTTACAACACAGCTTCTAACACAGCAAACACTTAACACAGCTATGCTATTGCAGCCACAGCACAAATCCAGCGCCCTGTGCGACCAAATATATTCTTACCATAAATATCACAGGAAGGGGGAGTTCTGAGATGTGGTAAAATGATTCTTCACACAAAACTATGCTTTTAAACTAAAGAGAAGCGATCATTTCCCCTTCTCTCATCTTACAGAAGCCCTTAAGGAGCTGCAATAAACAGATTAATTTAGCAATTCTAGGTCAAAGCTTTGTGTTTCAGTTAAAATACATATACTAGCAACTGAATTTCATTCTAAAGCCTTTTTGAGTTTTTAAAAGCATGTAGTAAATAAGCAGTTGTACTAAGTGTTTGGCCTTTTTTTTTCTTAGATATTTTATGTCCTAGAATTCTTTAGCCTTCAACAGTAACAAAATAGAATTGTTTTTTAAAAAAAAAAATAAAAAAAAGGTTTGCTTTGGTGGTTGGTTGGTTTGTTTTTTTTTTACAAAAGCTTTTTACAAACGAAGACAGACAATGCTTTTCTGCATCCAAATAGGCAGTCTGGAATTCCTTCAGAGGGTGAATACCAATCCACGTCAAATTTAGGGAACTGTAATAGTAATTTTAGAGAGAGGCAAAATTAAAAAATTAAATTATTCTAAATTCACTTAGGAACAACTGACTTCCGTATGTCTGGATTGTATTTCCAATTTTTAAACCAAGGAGTATGTTCTGTTTCACGGCGCAAGATCAGAAAGCTCCTGAAGTTCTGCAATTCACCTCCATGCACTCTAGGTTTCACAGAAAAAAGAGTTTTTAGTTTTGAACTCAAGAATATTGTGACTGGGAAAGAAATCTCAACATTCATTAGTTTAATGACATTCTGGAGCCAAATTTACTGTCAGCTGTTATGTAATCTTCCCTTTTGATTTCCCAAGGCAAGATGACATGTGCAGCCTGCCAAAGCCAAACTTTTATATTACTTAACAGCTGGAATAATGTGTATGACAGGGATTGAAAGCAAAAGAGTAAATTAGCTTTTAAATGAAAAATAATAATGGGATAGAAGTTAATAATGGTCTCTGCCCAGCGGGGAAGTGTTGAGTTCTCCATGCTGAGTCACCAAAGAAAAGGTCAACAAGCAGAGCCCCCTCTCAACCAACTGAGCACCAAGGAATTCTTGCCCTAATTACATGTGAACTGAGTCAAGTTGAACAAATCTTTACAAATGAGACCTTCTACAAAAAAAAAAAAGAAGAAACTCAGAACTTGGTGCAAAACCTGCCACTGGCAAGAGGTCCCTTGACTTGACACGTTCATATTGGAAAATATTGCTGTTGCCTCAAGACATGATATCAAATACGCCCTCATTTGTTTTAGAATGAATTTGGAAATTACAGGATGCAAAGCTCGGTCAGCACATAAAAATTTGACCCTGAACTTGTTTAGAGACTGTCAGGCTCTCTTGGCCAAGCTAGACAACAGTAAGAAAGACCACGAATGTTGACAAGAAGTGTATTTCTAGATATCTCAATTGTAAACTTTCAAATATTTCGCTGTTCATAACAAAGTCACCCTCATAAAACAGAGCTTCAGAAGAACAATCGAGATGGATGCATGCATGTACCACGGCAGCCCTGTACCAAATGCTTCTGCGAGTCCTTCTGGTTACTCTGTCACTATTGCACTCCTGTACCACTTCTAACTGGAAACATTTGGCAGATTGGTCTTTTAGGTTGGGGGTGACTTAAGAATAAATTGAATAAACCCACTTAATTCTGGCTGTAATTTTTTCAGAACACTGGAGACTCATTAACCAGTAGTGCAGTAATGAACATTTGTGCCGTAACGTGTTGCCAAGGCAACAAGGGACTGTATTTATCAAGCGTGAAATTAGCATTAGAAAGTAGCTCCTATGGAAATTAAGTAGAAGCTATTGTAGCCCTGTAGCTTCCCAATGAAATTTGAACAGTTGTTGTGATGCCCTCCAAAAAGAAAGTGAATACTTGTGCGGGGGGGTAACTTTCCTCTGCTGCAGAGGTGAGTCAGCAGTAGCTCCCATTAAAGTACTTACAGTCACAGTGGTGTAAATTCAGCAGAACAAATTAATTAGTAATTCTGTAAGAACGTACCATAATTTAAACAGTAAGTGAGAGTCAAACTGAAGGTCTGCAGAGGAAGGGACTCAGTTTCTGTATATTAGGACAGAATCTGTCATACTTGCTTTATATTCTTAATTTGCCCAAACACCTACTCCTAGCTGAAGTTCAACACGTACCTCGCTTGAAGGCATATCTGCAGGTAGTCTAGCAGGAGGATTAAAGTGCTTTGGCTAATTAGACAGCAATGCTCTTAGCTCTTTTCCAACAGGAAAGCTTTGTGAACTTCCACAGCAGAAACTTCACTTACAAGAACCATTTCTCCAACAAAACAGAAGAAATAGCTGAGCCTGCCTTGATGAAGATTTCATGGTTCGTCCTTGGCCCACATCCAAGAGACTCAATGAAAAGCTCACATCAACTGTAAAATCAAAGACCTCTCAATTTCATCTCATTTTCATCATCCCTTGAAAGTTAATGTCATGTGCTTAATTCAAGACACAGACACAAAAAAGCTCTATCTCCTTGTGAGCCTTTCCTAGAGGACCTGCTTCTAAACACTTTAACTTTTCCTAAGTGTTCTTGGTTTCAGCACTCGGTGCCTTTCCTGATCCTACATGATAGAGTCCTTCTCTTCTTCAATGGCTGAACTACTTGCCTGTCCGGATTTCTCCTGCTGCCTGGCCAAATGCACGACCAGACTACTGAAAGCGTAATGGGGTTAGTTAAGAGAAGGAAAAAAACATTAGTGACGTCAAAACCTCGGCGGAATAGTTAATTTTGCCAAGCTAGCATAGCCTGCTAGCTATGCCTGATGAGATTAAAGAACACCACATGAACAAGATTCATTAGAACACACCAGCTCCACTGGGAAAGCCATTTCCTAGCCCCCTAAGCATCTTCTTATTACTAACATGCTTGCAAAAACCCCAAAAAACGATGCAATAGCTCCACACCCAAAAAGATACAAATCACCCAGCAAAACACCACCACACAGGAACACAGTCTATAAGGCTGGACAAGTAGGCTTTCAAAACACCACACAGATCTGACAATAATTTGAAAGCCTCCACATATGAAATCAGACGTTACTGTGGATGAACACCACACACCCCCCAACAGTCCTAGATGTTTCTAGATGAAAACATTGCATTAAATTGTACTCCTTTTCTCCTTTCAAAGTCAATATATTATGGTTGTGGATGTGTCTCTACAGCTAGGAACCAGAATCATATGAACTGGTAGGAGCAAGAATTTCACTTTTCGCCATCAGGTCTGAACTGGAGTAGCAGATAAACATCTGCATTAAATGTCTTTCGGAAAGTTATTTTTGGTTTCAGTAAGACTTATCACAAGGTGAAGGTGAACAAAACAAAATTAAGCCTACAACATGACTGTTCAGGTAAAAGGGTTTGCTTCTTTGACACAGAGGGGTTAAGAGGGACGACTTCTCATATATAAAGCAAAAGTTATTAAGACTAGCTTTAAGTCACACCAGACATTTGTGTTTCTTGCAAACAAGTATGATCATATAGACAGTCATGTAACTGGAATATTGGCGCAGATGTGACCCAAAGATCAGAGAGCTGAGAAAGTTATGATGCATGCTACACCAACAGCGTTGTGGTGACACAAGCGATGAACTACAAGCAAGGTAGGAGCGCATTCACAGCTCATTAACTCCTCCGAGGTAACTGCCTATATGGAAACTCTTACCTCGCAGTACACAGAAGGCAGCCAGCTCCACTTCTGCTGAAGGGTCAAGCTCTGTTGCAATTAGCATGTTATTTATCCACTACGCTAGCTGCCTGTGTGGGCCTGCCATGTAGAAACAAAAGCCAATGTTGCTCTTAGCATAACAGCTCAGGGTAGCAAATATTGTAACATAAGCAAGATCAAACAATTTTCATCCTGTTCAACAACTGTTTGGCTTTAGTTAGAGATGTGCCAGATATTTCTTTTTTTAAAGGAGGCAGCAACAAAATGAACGCTTTTCCACAGACTTTCTTGTGTAAGGAAATGCCAACAGATGAAGCAGTTGCAGGCAAGGTAATTGTCCGCAGATGGCACGCATGGAGAAGGACATGAGAAGTGACATGACAGACTTCAGTCAGAACGGAGCACAATGATTACAGTAGGTTAAAGATGCATCAGAAAGGAGAGGAAACAGCCATTACTGTTCCAGTTGTGGATTCTTTAATTCCCATGTTCTCCTCTAGAAAGGCAGCAATAATCAGCAAACCACAGCTCTTTCCCACCTGCACTGCCATCACAGCCTTAATTTAACAAGCATGTAACATCACTTTTAAACCACAATAGAGCAGAGTTATGCCTACAGCTTCAGCTTAAGCAAAGCTGAGTGGTTTCTCTTTAGAAATAGCTGTAAGAGATCAAAGATCCCCCAACCCAGAACCTCTTCTCTCCCCAGGGCCAACAGGAGATGCTCAGGGAAAAAGAGTACACAATGAGCACTCAGCAGCCTTCCCAAGGATGCTCCTCCAGCCCCCAGCAGCTCAGTTCATAAACCAAGGTGATGTCTGGCTATTAGTAGAATAACCCAGCCCACAAATTTTCTCCTGTTCCTTCTTGTAGTGTACCACAAGTAGTAAGAGCAAACGCAGGTTCAAGACATATGTTGTAGGCTAGCCACTGACCAACACAGATCAAACATCTCCACGCAGATGGCAATGGTTAAACAAGGTTAAAGAAGTTCAGCAAAAATTCAAAGCAAGACTTACAATAATTTAATTCAGTAAAAGCGATGACCACATCCATAAAGAGTACCAAGAAGCATAATGACAAATGCAAACAAGGACCACTCCAAAGATATTCCACTAGGATTTGCTCAGCAGGGCTGACATCTTCATTTTTTATTAAAGTACACTGGTTTATGGTCTGTTTTCATGGGACTGCTTTCTCTTAACCACAGTAGTTACGCACAAGCTTTGCAAGAGAAATACTCCTTAGCTACACTGTACTAAGAAGGCTTGATTTGATTCTGAGATCCAAACCAGAATCTCATTAATTGAAAAGACAACAGCAGTAAAACCTAACAGGTGTTCAACAGATTTCACTTATGATCATTTCTTCCTCACCAATGATATCACTTTCCTAAACTAATACACTCATTATAGAAAACAATGAAATTCTATTCTATTCTGGGCTTGGGCTCCAGCATGTTGTGAAGAACCATTAATCCACCTGTGATAAAGAAGAGCAATAAGTTTACCTTCATTTTCAGGAAATGCTAACTTAAAATGGAAACTAATACACGCTTAATTTAAAATTATAGTTGGCCATCTATACCTAGATTAGATGTGGCAGAAACCTTCCAACATCAACAACTCTCCATAAGTTTCCTTCCTGGTGCATACATAACTGAAACCAGCTGCTTTTCAAACAACCATCTTACAAGATGCCATTCAAGTAGTGGTCAGGACTTCAACGTGCTTAGATTATGAGACACGAAGGTGCAACAGTGCTGAGAAGTGTTTTCTGATGGGCAGGGGAAAGGGAAGGTAGGTACAAGTGCTGCCTGACACCAGGAGGAAACAGTAGAAGTAAAGTCATGTTCCAAATATCAGGTAATTGCTTTATTTAGGTCAGGGGAATCATCTCAGTCACATATTGTGAGCCTGCTATTTTTGTACAGACCAGCTTTCACACTGAGCAAAGACACTGCTTCCTGGGTTTTGTTTTTTTAAAAATAATCCTTAAGAAGACACTGATGCCAATTCCAACACTTAAAGCCTTGCACAGGTCAGACCATCTGTTTCTTAACTTGGAATGGGAGGAGAGAAGACTGGATAAAAACACCTTCCCCTGTCCTTTTATATACATCTAAAACAGGCAAAGACTTGGCAATAAAAAATAAATTATCTAACATAAGTCTTCTGTGTTTCCTCCTATATCCCACTACAAAACATTTAAAGAAAGGAAATTAGCAATAATGAAAATGCCTCAAGAATTTGCCCAAGAAAATTACTTCTCAAAAAGCCAACTTATAATTCACTTTTTATTACCTCTACAAAATTAGTCTGTCAAGGTTGGGGTTGTGGGGTTTTTTGTGGTTAGACAGGCAATGGGAGAGTTCTTGGAGCAAGTGGAGGGAAGGAGGGATCCTGTTGCAAAAAAAAAGCAAGCCTAGCACCAGCAATTAGTCTTGTTGTGTCCCTCAAAATCTAAGTCTCGCACAAACAGAGTTTCTCATGGACTTCACGCGCAGCGAGGTCTGCGAGAGGAAGATACAGCTTTTCTCATGATGAAAGGACAGCTTGCAAAGGGTAATACTAGTCCTCTCAAACAGCAGAGTTTTTTGTCAGACATCAAAAACTCAATACATGCATTAAAATAGCTCTTGCTTTCTCACAAGTCATGACCAGGGTATTTAAAAAAGCAGTTATCCTGTTTTGGGTTGTTTGGGCTGTTTTTTTTCTTCCCTCCTTTTTGTTGATGAATCTAGTGGTCAATTCCTCCCACATGGTCAGAGACCATTTCCACAGCAGAAATCCAGATAACCCGTTATCTCTACCAGCCCTCTAACCCGAGTCCCTGATACCCACTCTATCTTGCTCAATCTCAACAGCCACAAGAGGCTGTTATGAGCCTTCCAAAATCCCTGGTATATAAGGACCCTGTTTCTTTGAGTGGTGTGCGAGCTTGTCCCACTTTAAAGAACAGCTAAGCTCCACTGGATTAAAAGGAAGGTTTGCTATCAACTTCAACAGGAAAAGAATTTAATTTAATTTCTTAGCCAGGTACTGTCTTAGCCAGGTACTGCTGCTTGTAGAAATTCATGAAAACAACTCTGAAAATAAAGCCAGCACCAGTGACACTGAGCTGGTAAGCCCATCCTGTGTAAGCACTCTCTTTCCTCCCCCTTGAAGATTCAAGTCAAATAATTTTAAATGTATTTTTAAGATGATCTTAAAGGCAGGGCCTTTTGAAAAGTGGGCTCTCAAAGTCCTTGCTTCAACCCATTCAGAATTCAAACCATCATATCTAAACCAGATTCTTAGAAAACACATGAGCAGGCCATTTTTCCCACAGTTTTACAGACTGCTATGCAGGAACTCAATAGCATCTAGGAGGTTAAAAACATGTTTTCCATACACTTCTCTGCAACAACAATGAGGGCAGTGCAGAGCTAACCCAGGGCTGAACAGCAAAACAGTCATATCTGCAAACGTGCACATTCTTGGCTATAGCTGTTTACAGGTTTGTGATTCATAATTAATACCCCCAATGAAAACAACTACTCGTGTCTGAAAGCCCTGGAGCCACAACGAGCTAATTACTGATAAAAGCTCTACAGTCTCGGTTAAGCTGTGGGAATGTAACCAGGCACAGCAAATAGTGCAATGGTGAGCAAAGCTTAAATGCTCCGGGTCCTTTCTGATAAATCAGCTGCAGTTCTGCCTCTTCCCCTTTCCTTTCCCCGCAGAAACAAAACACTTTGCTCCCAAACCTGACACATGAGAAGGAAGTCAAAGAGACAGCCCAAGCACGAAAAACAAAACAAAAAAGCCCCACAAAAACCACCCCCACCCAGGTTTCTCACCGGGATGTTGTGGAGCTTCAGCGCAGCCATCACCTGTAGCGGGGCTGGCAGCAGCGAACACTGCCACTGTGCACTGTTGGATCTGCTTCTCTCCACGATGCATCAGGCAGGACACAGCAAGATGTGCTGTGCAGAACATACACTTGATCTAAATGTTGCTTTTTCCAGGGAGAACTGACAAGCTGGTTTGAGATGTACAGGTTTATGTTTTGGTTTTTTTAAAGGACAATTAAAGTCTATTTTCCAGTGGCAGAAAGGTCTTCCTGGCAGCACCAGAAGTCTAACAAGGACCTCCAGACATTTTTCTTGTTTCTCTCACACACCTCAAGTTTCTCACAGCACAAGTAGATAATACAGTAAATTTCCTGCAATAAAACCTCTCTCAAGTGGCCTACTAGGTTTAAAAAACAAGTACCAACATGGCTCTTCAATCAGTAACCAGCTAGAACTTTGCTTAATCACCTGAGACTTCTCCTTAAGGGACCTGACTAAGCTAGAAACTGCATTTCCCAGGTATAGGGTGCAAGTTCAGCTGCTGTCTGTACACTAGGAAAACCTACTCCTCTCAGGACGTAATTGGGACTAATAAGCCAACCAGCTCAGTGGCGTGCCTTGTTGGATGCCTAGCACACATAACTGGAACATAATTTGGTTTATAAAGATCAGTATGGATAAGAATTTCAATACGTTTGCAGAGATTAATACCTGCTGTCTTTGTTATTGGGCAGTCAATCCACAAGGAGAAAATACAACAGCATCAGGATCATCTCCCACTTGGGCTCCACTTCTAAGCAATTCTGGCACCAACAGAAGCGAATGAGAGTACACATTCACATATGGGGATAGCAAAGTCAGGACATGCTTCATGTGCTCTGCTTAACCGAGTTACCAATTAGCAGTTATGTTAGCAGAGATATCCCAACCCATCAGGAGATGATTATTACTGCTAGATCATACCAACAGCAATTGTGTCAATTAGCAATGAGGTTAACTAGAGGTATTTGTTCTGAAATTTGGAGTTACAAGGTCAGGACAATGTTTTATTAGCATCAAATCTCAGAAGTCATCTTTATTTCCCTCCTGGCTGTGTATGACAATCTCCAAGCTGGAAAGCAACAGTGCTCCTGAGGGCTCACATCTGTACTTCTGTACCACTGCTGAGTGTTTGGTGGGTGAAGAAAAGGAGTCAGGAAATTGCATCAACCATAACTTTTTGTAAAATTCAAACAATTCACAAGAACAAGCTGGTGTGCTTGGACATACAATAGGGATAACAGACCAGATACAAGCAGTGAATATTCATGGAGCTATTTCTGTTTAAAAATAGGTCCTTAAGCACAATATAGGTTGAGTGACTTTGATAAATCCCTCCCTTTGGAAGAACAACCATTTCTGACATCAAAGAAGTTAATCTTGTCCACTGAAACATTAGGACTTCTTTTCTTTTTGTTTTCTTTTAATCAATAACCATTGCTCCGTGAATGCAAGCTGCTTTAAGTGCTTCAGAACATGCACAGAAGTATGTTTTTTGAGGTGGGTTGTCAAAGTGGCATAAGCTTGGGCAATCATGACAGAAATGGTCACCGCAGCAATGTCAGTTATGACTAAAAGGCCTCCCAGCACACCAGGCTATGACTGTGACCAGATCTAATTCTCTATCAGAGGAGGAATTTGTGGGAATGGAAGGAAAAGTAGCACGAAAATGTCACAAAAATTAACATCAATTTCATTTATTTCAAAGTGAAATTATCTTAATTTANAATTTGTGGGAATGGAAGGAAAAGAGCAGGTGGAATCTCTTGCCTAAGACATGGCATTGCTACATTCCCTTGTGAGAGAGGCCTAACATTTAAGTACCCACACAAGCCTGTTGCTCATTATCCAATGAAAAAAGAAGTTTGCTTTCACTTCTCAGTAGCACGAAAATGTCACAAAAATTAACATCAATTTCATTTATTTCAAAGTGAAATTATCTTAATTTAATCCCTTTTTAGCAAACAAGGATGTCCACAGCAGAAGGCAACAGAGCATTTTGTACAGCTGCCACACCGATTGCATTTAAAACCCATGTGTCAGAAATGAAACCGGCCCAAAAGCATCACGGTGGAGATTCATCACCTCATTTCTCTTGTGTACAGTATTAAAATAAGATCAGTATTGATTCTGCCTTCAATTAAACAAAAAAACCCAGACCATCTCCAAGTTCCTAAGCAGCAGAGGCTGAACGAGCCAGTCTCCTTACTGCTAGAAGTACCAATACTTTGCTACAGGATAGGCTTCTGCCACAGCAAATTTTCAGCCCTGTTGGAAAAGAAGGTGAGGAAATTTGCTGTACTTGTGCCAAGAAAGACATGAAATATGCTCTCTTATTTGATGTGGGATATCAAAGCATGGTTGATTTGCAAGTTGCCCGAACAGAATGACCATGATCGTGATCCCAGCCCAGTCCTAAACACGAGCACATGTGCATGACTGACATAACTCTCTCCAAGCGGTTTGAAAGAGCAGAAGACTGGAAGCAGAGAGAAACTTTCCTTATTCCAAAGTGCTGAGAATAGATTCAAATCTTAGTATGTTCTTCAGCCCTTTTCCCCTCCTCAGTACTGATCTTCCCATTGAAGCATCAGAGCAATTTGGGAACAAGCTGTTAAATCATTTGGAGAACATCCTAACAAGTGAAGTACACAAGGTTTCACCCTCCCCCAGCTTCCTACTCAACACAAGTTTGCAGGCAGTATTTTACTGTGAAACAAGGCCAGAGTGAAGCCACAGAGAAATCTTATAGGATAAAGAGAAGGAATAAATGGTTAAAGAGGGTCGGTCTTCCCTGCTCATCCCTTATCAGTAGTCAAGCTGTAAATTAAGGAGATGCATCCTTAACCTGCCAAGTTGACTGCCAGCCCTTTTCCATTCTGAACTCATGTAATTATTACATGAATTCATTCCTTAACATCATAGATACTACATGGAAGTCATCACTTAAATTAAGACTGCTTTGCTTTTTTGTGACCTTGCAGTTTCTTCTTGCTCTGCTTGAAGGAAATCACGTGAAGTAGATGATCAAGAGTCTGAAAAATTGGTGATATTGCTATGGATTTGATACTGTTCTTGTGTAACACAATGCAGATAAGACAAATCAACAGAAATCCCTCATTATTCTCAAGTATATTCAATTCTAGTTAGAGTTTATTTTCCCTCAGCTTAGCTTCAGTAGTTAGCATATTTTGCAATAGGAATGGTTAGTGGTTGATGAGCTGCCTATGGAGCTCGGTATATTCAGCAAGAAAAAAGTTTGGACCACTGCTTGGTAGAGGCCTGATTTTGAACAACATTCATCAAAAATTAAGATATAAGTTGCATGCTGTACTTTATTCCCAGACAAAAGAGGAAAAGTGAGTTACTCCTTTGCATTATTTCTAGGAGGAAAAGGGAGCTGACTGACTACAAAACCTAGAGCAGAAAGATACTTCAGACACTTTTAAGTTGAAGATGATGAAGATTGCAGAGCAAGGGCACCTTCCTTCTTTCTATGGGAGGTTGGACTGCCTATGCAAGTCTGGGCGCAGGATTAAGCCCCGTCATTTTCATGGATGTGCTGATTATTTGCACATGCAATTCCATGAAAACCCTTGAGCATATGGTGGTCCTCTCCTACCCTGCCTCAAATTCAGTGCATGTCTTCATCACTGAATCAATACATGCAGTTCACAGCACAGAATCTGTATATTCTCATAGTAATTTTCCACCCCCCCAATAAGCAGATGTTTTCCAAGTAATCCCCAAGCTCCTGCAATTTACCTTTTTTTCTCTCCTCTCAATATTCCATCCTGTACCCAGGATTAAAGGTGAATTTATACCTGCAGTATTTATGAACATTTATAATTAGGCTTACCTAGGACGCTGGCAACGCTCCAAGATAAGCAACTGGATTCAAACTCTGAATTCCTTTAAGTGGAACATATTCGTGTTTATTTATCCACTATACCAATTTTATCTGATGATTTATAGAAATCACGTCTGAGTCATCCCTGTGGAACTCAGAGTCAGCATCTATGTTATCAGCTTTGAACTTGCAAAGTAAGGACAGTTGGGTCAGTAGGGTCAGTACTTGCAAAGCAGATTGCCAAGATGCTTTCTTTCTACCACAGTGACCATTTAATAGGTGTGCTTCTCCCTAGCTTTAGCCAAGGCATCTACAATCTTACAGCATTTTGCAGCCACCAAAGAGTTTCCAGCAATGACCAGTCAGAGAGTGGTTGCCCCTAAGGAATAGGATTTCAAGTATTTGCCATTACAGAGGAGCAAGCGCCTTTTTCCACATCAGCAGCTTTTTTTCCACTAAAGTTGAAAGTAATTTCTAAACACTTCTCACATGCACCAGTTGCTGTGAAAGAGGCAAGCTGTACTCTAAGCCTTCACTTTGCCACTCAGTTGTTTAAGTCATATCAGAAACTACTCGCGCTGTACAGGATGCAAACATGCAAAATGTACTTTCACCCTCGCTTAGATCCTGCAGAGGTCAGCTTCTAAGGAAACAGTGTTAACTGGTATTGTTATCACATAATTATACACAGAACATAATAACCCAAAGCTCTCGAAAATTTCCAAACACCGACAGACAATCTTGCAAATAGGAGAAAACCAAAAGGAGATCCCCCTCGCAGCAACAGACACCGCAGTACCACAGCTGTTTCAATGGACTGCTGCATGTAGTTTAAATAAAACAGGCTTGTCTGGGTGCCAATTTTTGTCACCTTTGCCAAACGAAACCCTGAGGCTTGACCTCCTATTATTTTGACCAGACCCACAAGCTGGGGGGACAAGGGACCATGACAGAGCTGTGCAGGGACTGCTGCTGGGAAAGGGACAGTTGAATGCCAATGGCTCAGCGGAAAAGACAAAATGGTTACAAGCTTTGAACCAACTTCCATCTTCTTCACATGCTCAATTTGCTGAATTTGTTTCCAAATAAGACTCATTCAATACAAGACAGGGAAGCACACTCCACAAGGTAATTTTAACTAAGCCTTCCTAGATGGCCAGCTAGACAAGTAAACCAAGGAACACAATACCTCCAAGACAGAAGAAGGTTTCAGTAGAGCTTAAGAATGAATTTTAGAGCACACCCGTTCAAAATAGAGGAGAGGGAGCAATTCAATGAGAGATCCAGTTTATGCACCTCTTTCAATTTCAGGTACAACAGTACCATGGCAAAGGCGTCAGGCAGTCTCAGGGCAGAAGTTACTCAATGCTAGCCAGTGGGGATCACCAAAGAATGAAGTCACGCAAGGCCAGAGCTGCTTAGATTTATCCATAGCAAAGAGGAAAGGTGTGTCAGCACAACCTGACAGCTACAGAGACAGCTGACAAGAACAAACAATACAAGAACGGACACTGGATCTCATGAGACTGCCAGGAGAAAATAGTTAGATTTAGACGAACAGGCTCCAGACTACACCCAGGTCAGTGCAGTCCAGCAGGAGCCAAGGAAGGTTCAGACATCAAGATAATCTCACCACTGCCTTAAAAGGAATGGAATTAATGAACACCAGCACGAAGACCATAGCTTTGTGAAAGGTCAAACACATGCTTCCTGCCAAGCAACGGACCCTGCTCTCTAAGTGACATCAACAGCATCAAATGAAGCTTCCCACTAGTCTTTCTCCAGGGTAACAAGCCCCAGTTCCCACGAGGTTCTCAACTCAGACACAAAATGATACATACACAAGATGACATCTCTCATCTACCCTGGAAGGTCACCTAAACTTATGCTAGCCACCAATATGAAAAAAGAAGAGGACGCTCTCCTCACAGTGTTGCTACTTGGCCTAGCAACCATAGAAGGATTTAGTTCCTTCTCAGCAACACAAGGAGGACCCGTTGGCATATAGTTTCTCTAATCCTCAATAGTCCTCTGTGCTACTGAGACCACACAGATAAAATAACAGCACAGACTAAAATAGAAGAGAGGAAAAGGCAGCTCTTCTCATTTCACCTTAAAATCACATTGCTCTTCTATACTAGCCCAAGTAGTTTTGCTTGTGTTTTGTGCTTAACTTTCCTGCCACATTATGGTAACCACCTGAACTCACTGCAGTTGCTGAATCTGCAGGCTCAGAGCTGCAAATGTGTCCACCTGAAGGACAACCTTGACCTCCAGGACTGTTTGCCACAGCACAGTATCCTTCACATTGTGGCTCTGGGTTCTTACTGGATATGTGCCTATTCAGAAAAATGTTTTGCTTATCCAGCAAAGCACCTTTATGAAACTATCCTGAAGGACAACAAATGAGTTGGATTTCTGCCTGAACCAGCAAGACTTTCTCAAAGACACAAAGAATTTAAAGTCAGAAACTGCTATAAAATACCCTAGGTACCAGAACTGGAAGAAGCACTAGGCTGAGAATACCTCTGTGAAGGAACTGAACTAGAACCAATTCATAACCCATGCAAGTATCAAGTCTAATTATTTATCTTTAAAACCCACATTTTTGGTAACTGAACACATTCTCTAGCCTGTAAAAACAGACAGGCTCCCCAAGATAACAGGTTCTGTCTATTTTAGATAATGGTTTATCAAACTAGATTGTGTCTGCATCCTCATAGGATATCCCCTCATCTCTCCCAATCTACCTTCTCCAGAAGAATTCTGACACCCAGTAGTAAAAAGCTTGCTTCCTGACTGGTTGAAAGTCCAGAGGTCCCACTCTGCTAAAAACCTGAAGAAACAAAGAAATGCCTCTGCAGAATAGAGAGAATGCAGGAAGGGAACACAGCTCACAAATTCAGTGGTATCAATAGGGGCACAGAAGGTAAATCCACGCTTCTGCCTCACATCACTATAAATTCTTTACATCAATTAAATCCAGAGTGCAAAGATAGAAGACAGACAGCAAGAAAAAAGTCAGGGGTGAAAGGAGATGCACTAGAGGAATGACATGCCGTATCTGACTACCAAGCCAGAGTTTCCTTCATCCTTCAGATAGACTACCTTTGCCTCCTACGAGGTTACAAAGGGATGGAAAATACTGAATGCATCACTAATTAGAGAGCACATGATGGGAATTATCTCCACCATGACTGGTCTGGGGAGACACACAAGGCAGACCTTCAACCCAAAGACTGGTTACTCTACTTAGAAAAGGCATGCCAGTGGAGAAAGACGTACTCCAATCCTTCCTTATACACCAGAAGGGCTCATTAGAAGCCTTACCAACATACCTCAACAAGACACAAACTAAACTAGCTGCACTAATGTATTTATCTCCTCCCCCACTCTCAGGATGCAAAATTATTTTGATTTGAGGAAAAGTCATTTGTTGCAAATTGCAGAAGTCACTTGGAAACGCCAAGGCTCTAAGCACACAGTTACAACACAAGCCATTTGAAGGATGGCTCTCAAAATCCCTGCAAGAGCCTCTGTCTGCAAGCAACCAGAAGCACAGCATCTAAACAATTTGTATAAATCCTCCACTGTGTGAACAAACCCAGCTATCTGACATTTCAGCTGTCTGCTCTGCTTGGCCATACAGCAGCAGTGTTCCTGTATTCAGGATGCCTGAATTACGAAAAAGAATCATTCAGCCTTGCATCAGAGTCTGTTTCTTTCATCAGTTTCTAAGTAATGACTACAGATAAAACAGATGGAGAGCAGCTTCTGTCTTCATGCTGTGTTGGTCCCCCTCTGGAGAAGGCAACATTAAAAAATTACTTTGATAAGCTAACTGAACAGACAGGGTACTAGGAGTCTGACTCAGATCTCTTTCCACTAGTGGTCTTCCAACTGGATTAGAAAGACCAAACACCACCAAAGCAGGCCAGAACACCATCAACCTAACATGGACAATATACACATGCACACATTGTTTTCTGCCCGTGGACTAATGAGTCTACAGCCCATTTCAGCCATCATGCTGGCTTCAGATGTCTCAAAAAGAGACATTTGGCAATAATACGGGAAAGTGGAAGCTCTTTTAAATAGGCTTTGTGCTGAGACAAGTCACTTGACTGGTGTCTCAAGTTTTCCATTTAGTGGAGGTAGCAGAGCTTGTCCTTTGCAGCACCGCTGGCTGTTGCTCTTTTGATCACTAAGGGTTCATTAAATAGATGTCACATTCTTCAACATCTTTCCATCTCATGTTTAGGCATGTTTTCATCTTCCTCTGAAAAAAGTCTGTATGAAATCTGATGCACCAAGAAAACTAGGTGATGCCCGCTCCCTTTTCTCAGTCTAGGAAGAAAGTTGTGCTGAAATGCTGTCACCAAACACATTTAGCAAGCCTACCATCAAAAAAACAACAAAGCAGTCTTCAAGAGGTGGATTCTTTCTAAGACAATTCAAATTCTGAATGAATCCTGCATGATTCACTTTACCCCTTTCCACTAAGTCTGATTATATCACTACATACAGCAACATTATAACACATCAGATTTTAGTCCAGATGGTTTTAACTTCTTTGTTAAGCATGCACTCTTTGGGCTGAAGCCTTCACTGAACCGCTCAGCATTCTTTGAAATTCAGCTTCATCTGAGAATCAACAGCATCCTACAGCCTACCAGGACCAGAGAGCCAGCACGGGCTAATCGTGGCTTAACCACAAATCTGTTTTGTGCTTGCAGCTCACTACCAGGTCTGCCTTCATCTGGAGATCCAGTTATAAACGTGCATCGAAACCAAGAGTGACTGTTTGACACATCAAACAAAAGAAGCCTTTGTCCATCATTTCCTATGTACCATTTTTGGTTCCTAAATCATCCTCTCTGTTGTGCAAAACATCATCTAGAGGAATCCAAGACAACGCCTTAAATGTGGTACTTTAAGGTACCAACATCTGTGACACACTTTGTTGTAATTTCATTATTACAAACCAGACACCTGCAGGCATAAACACTGGCATTCTAGCCATCTATAGAAGTTACTGCCAATTAGAAGCTTTTACAATTAGCTATGTGACAGTTACTCAAACTGTCTGCTTTTAGCTCCTACCTTCTCATAACAAAGTTTTATGCAATAATCTTGCTCATGCTTTTTTTTCTGAGAATTTCAGGACATTTCTATATCTCTGTGCTGCAGTCAAACTGTTGCCCACCACAGGTAAAGCAAATTATTTGTGAGAAGGATTACTTATTTTATCCTTTTCAGATAGCAGTAGCAGAGCTATTTTGGGGAGAGGGGAAAAAAGAAAAAAAAAGGAAAAAACAATATGAAAACACAACACCCAAAATCCCAAACAAGCAGAGTCACACAGGCAGATCCAAGTCCATTTCTCAGATTTCAAGGAAGTCCCTTCTTGTACTACAGATCATGTTTTTCAGAAGCTACCTTGGTTGTTCAACCCAACCCCTCACAGAGACCCAGTCTTCCAAGTACTAAGCACTCAACATGTCCTGAAAACTTGCCACCTTTACTGGTATGTTGAACTACAAGAGACAACAAAAAAGCATCACCTGTCCAAACCCTGCTTCTCCATAGTCCTACACATTCACAACATTGAGTTTGTTTCTTAAAGGTTTCTTAAAAGTGCACCAATTGCTTCCATACTTGTATTACCTCTCCTCACAATGCAGTGACTCACTCTTGGTAGATTGCATTACTCTTTCTACAACACAAAATTTGACAGATTAAAATGATTCGTATCTCATTTCCCTCTCCTTGAGGGATAGTATGTTTGCCAGTTGCACACAACAGTTTTAATTTCATCTAACAGTATAATGCTGTACTGTTAACGTTAGAAAACAAGCAAGAGACTTATGTTTTCCAGAAGAGATTATCTATGAACAGATCATACACAGCTGAGCCAAACCTTCTCCACAAGCACCTTAAACCCTTTAAGAGAGCCACATTTCTTATTCGCTTGCCAAATTCAAAGAAGTGTCTGAGATGACAGGAGGAAAAAATGCATTAGAAACCTTTTAGTGAAAGCAGTAAACTCACAACATATTTTTAGGACATCTGAAATCCTATGCCAAGTCTTCCAAAGGCAGAGTTATTTAAGCATTACTGAAGGGGAAAAAAAAAAAAAAAAAGAAGAAGAAAAAAACCCCACGAACTCAGTGCACAATTTGTCTAACCCTGAAGCCTCATAGTACAGGGAACTGACTGCTTTGGCATGTTATCTCCCAAGAGGAAAAGCAATGGAAGGAAAATTGATTTGCTCCGTCATGCACGATGCAGCAACTGCTCATCTCAGGCAGTCACATTTTATTATCCTCTATCAAATGTAATGCTGCATTTTCGGCATGAAGAAAACCTTCATGCTTTACTTTAAAGAGCCCAGAGACTCAAGGCTTTGGCAGTCAAATGTCTAAGTGTTCAATTTAAGCCACAAAAGGACAATATAGGAGGCAATTAAAGCATTTTGGAAATCGAAAAGCATCTCCTCTCTGATCTAAGGCACATTAACGTACTTTTTCAGGGTCAGACTATGATGTCTAACAGTGTTTGCATTTGAAAAGGACAAAGCAAGGACAATCCAGTCCTCAGAAGGAATTCTCTTCTGTGGCTATGTACAAGACACCACTCCACAAAGACATCTCTATAGCAAACCCACTTCATCTTGCCCCCACAAAGACTGAGCCTACACTGCAAGATGTTCACAAGTCAAAAAGCTTTTGCAACAATCCCAAGTTTTATGTAAGTCTATGTAATTTTACCAGAAGTTAATCAATTGTGGGGGAAAGGATTCTTCTTGAAGTGAAGACTTTTATAGATGCCACCTTCATGAGCCTAAAGGGTTCCTGACTGTTTGCTGACTTCAGTCGTGGAATAATACTGATTTTTAGTATCTGGTTAACTTAATTTTTTGATCTATTTGCCTGCTGAAAGAACAATAGCATGCTTCCATGAAGAGTTTACTTAAGAGAGACAGGATTTCTCTGCATAGCTTTTGGAATTCATCTATTCAAGGTGAAATTCGTCCAAAAGGAAGGGAGGAGAAAAAAAAAGATTTATACTTCCTCTTTTGACTTAAGGAAGGATAAAGAGAAGTTTTTGCATTATCTTTAGCTGTTTAATTTGTTGGAAGCCTGTGCTGACCTCTGTCCTCCCACATTAAAATATATGTATGTTCTTGGCATCCAAAAAAAACAAAGTTAAAGGACTGTTTAAGTGCAACTTCTCCACTCATTTATAAAAGGACTTTTCACTACACGCTACTCTCCTGAGTTTCCAAATATAATTCGCTCTGAAGAAAACACAGTGTTAGTATGGCAGATGCTATGTGGCTGAAGGCAAGTGGGAAAGCATTTGAGTCTGAGGCAGGAAAACCAAGTAAAATCTCTGAAGATGTTGTTAGTTCCTGGTAAGGACATGAAAAGAGATTTAGTTTTTTCAGTACCATGGAGATTCAAATCTAAAAATCAGTTGAATGCAGTAAGGTGATGCTAGAGAAAGTACTGAACTTCTTTTTTTTCCCCTCCAAATAGGACCTTAAGAATTCTTCTTAAGAAACAATCTTACTGAAGACTTCCTGGCTTAGTCACCTGGAAAAGAGAACTGGTTCCCATTTCGAAAGGTCTCTTTTCCTCATATCCCTCGCCTTGCTTCCAAATGGGAACAGATTACACTGCTCCAGCCTAACATCTTCATCTTCACAAGGCACCACTGTGTCAATCCTAATTTGGGAGGTGCAAACATGTTGCTAAATACATTCATTGCTGATTCAGTCTCTGGCTTCCCTGCTCCTTCTGGGACATATCCACCATCCAGCCCAACAGGAGCCAATGCATTTCCTCAAAACTGAAAACAGGGCCCAAGCTCCAATTCCTAAAGCCTTTGTTGCCATTGAAATGACATCCAAAGATAATCTCCAGAAGCCACCAAGAAACCCAACAGTAAAAGCACACCGATTGCCAGATAAGATATGTTCATCTCTATCATGGCCTCACACACGCCCTGCTTCCAACAAGCCTCTGATCAGCAGAGTAACATTTTCCTTCATTTCAGGCAAAGCAAATAAGACAAATGCATGTCATTTTTAAAAATATCTCTTTCCTTCAGCAAAGCCCAGGGAAAATATTTATGTTGACTTGGCCCTGTGGCTGGTGCAAAGAGGTTAGGCAAGGAGCCCTCTGCCATGCTTACCTGATTTTCACATTTCGGGACCATCACCAGGTCTCTGCCTTGCCTACACCCCCTGTCTGCAAGCTCTCAATACCCTAAATTGAAGCAGCCCATCTGGATTTAACAAAGCTTCTGACCAGCTTAGAGACAGTCTTGGCTGTTACATCTCCTCATTCCAGAATATTTCCGTGACATTATTCAGTTATTTCTGCTCCTAACCATGAAAATAAATATGGGGCTGATCTCATTAAAATCTCCCAGAACCTTTGATGCAATTTTAATATATTACCACACTTCTGTTCCTACAGCTCTCTTGGGCTGAAGTGACACCGTTTTCTGCCTGCTCTACCCGAAGCAGCCTGTAACGCAGCTTGGCGTGAGTCAGCTTCTCCCTCCGCAGAGCTTGGCTGACAGAGGAAGCAAAGCAGGGCAATCTTATTGTAATGTTGTAATTCTCAGCCTTCTCTTAATAGTCACCATTTTCTCTATTGGGCAATAAGAGCTGCAAGTGCTTTACCCAATAGGTGGCTATGCAAAAGCTAAGATCCTGCTGCTGAGCTGCTCTTTGCCAGCTGCTTACAGTGCCCTTCTGCAAACCTTTTCACACTCCTGCAACTCTCAAAGGCATTGCCATCACTCCCTCCCCTGAGAGGGCAAGCGTAGGACCACAGCAGAGTATGAATAGCCATGCTATTAGCCATGTAAAGGCAACACTTTGGGACCTAGCTCTCCCCACTTGCTTTGGTTGAAGTCAAATATGGCGCTGAATAGACACTACTGCTCTTGGGCTTTTTTATTCAGCCACCCTTTGCATTCTGCCTTGAACACTCTGAAACACAACGTGGCAATACTCTACAGCTGTTTTTTCAAAAAAACTTCTTACAGAAGAAAACAATTAAAAACACCACTGGGATTTAACTGCTCCAAAAACACAGTTCTCACTTGTCTCCTGCAAAACATCTACCTTAAAAATAGTATCTTCCTTAAAAGTAAAGGCACCCTGCAAGTGGTGCCTAGGCCATCCTATATCCCAAGAAGAACTGAAGCTGAAAACCACACCCAAGGTTAACACACAAAACATAGTTTTGGGATATCAAAAAATAGTGTTTTTAAAAAAATCACTGGAAGGTACCATTAGGAAAACAACATTTTTAGGGGGAAAAAGAAATAACACCATAACAGAAAAAGCTGACTTGCAGGCTAATTAGTAAAGTCATTTATTGCAGAGCCACCCAGAAAGTGTGTGTGGGGGGGGAACCCAAACATTTACAAAACTAGTTTGTTTGACAGACTGAAAACATCTCAAAGCACATTCTCTCCTCCAGTTACAAAGATGCAAGCTAGAAATGTTATGCTGTTTACTTGATGTCACATCTCACCAGACAGTTCAGTGGTTGTCACTGTGGGACTTTACATCCCTTCTAATTCCATTCTGTGGCTCCACAGTGGCCTGTTCTTCAGTTAGGCCGTAGAAGATCCTGCAGTAACAAGACATTACCTCAATTTCCTTTTCCACATGGAAAGCGATCAATATTTTATGATGAAAATTCCTGGCTCCCAGTACTATAGCTTTGTAGAGTTGATTTTTGCAGCAGTGCACATACTGATGCTGTTTCTGGTACTCAGTCCCTGTGAAGAGCAGCTAAGTGTTATCCCACATTTTTCAAAGAATTTGAGATTATTTACTTGGGCTTCTATTCTGTGATGGGAAGTTATAAAGTCTCCAAATTGTCCAGATAAAAAATTATTCTACCTCCTGAGTACCAGTAACCACATCTTTTTAGGGGTCTGTGAACAAATACTCAGAAGAAGGGAGAGAGAAGAGCTGACTACATGCATATGTGGAAGAGGAATCATTCAGTCAGCAGATCACGATTTATCTGTTAAATATCTGAACCGTGTCCACTGATATAAACAGATCTGTACTACTGAGGGTGCAGCAATGTAGCACTGTGCATGCCATATTCTAAACACAGTCGAGGATGCTTAGATCCACAACTGTCCTCAGGCTAATGCTTTCCTAATGTTGTTTTAGAGCATTGCTTTGGTTCAATTCACCTTTGGCTTCTCTACATATCACTCCTCGCTAGGGCTCACAAAAGTCCAACAGGATACTGCCATGCCTTCTCCACACAGCTCAATAATGCAACAAATTTCAGCCCTGACAAGATTTCAGAAGTGGGTTTTTCGTTGCTGTTGTCATTTTTAGACAAAGGGTTCTTCGAGCAGAGATCATGCAGCCTGAAGAAAATTATGAGCCAACAAAGGGTCTTCAGACTCAAAACACTTGTTCGCCCTCACTTCTGAACCAAGTCCTTTAGCTAAATCTCCAGGCTCTTACAAATTTATTCTTCTACTTACAATTGTGACAGTGATTTCCTCAACATCTTTGTAATAAAAAACATGGAAAGGAAATTTGTACAAACAGTATGGATCAGAACAAAGCACTGCTTGCAATTCTCAGCCTTTTCAGCCAGATCAAAAAAGTTCAGCAGGCTTTTTCTGGAGCCACACTCCCAAAGCTTTTTCAGGCTGTAGCCTCTTGTTTTTCCTGCCATGCCCTCCACCTTACCCTTCCACTGCTTTTCTGCTCAGAGTCAGAGAAAAACACTCACAAAAATAACCAATGAAATCTCCATGTGTTGCAAGCCAGGGTATGAAGTGGTAAAGAGGAATCTGGTCATTGTTAGGCAACTGTTTCCAGGAAAGTAACTGGATTTTTATATTTTGATTCAATACCAAACTGTCCTACTTCTACCATCGCCACCCCCAAATACTCCTACAAGGCAGGTGAAGCAGGTCAGTATACAAAATGTTGTGAGCAAGAAGTTTTCTTCAGCAGCACCAAAGAGAAAGAGCTGCAAACAAATATTTTGCAAACCTGGGCTCTCTGCTCTTGGAGGGGGGAGAAGCAGGCAAGAAGCATCTTCTGCAGACCAATGAAACTGGGCCACAGAAGCTGAAGTGAGAAGAAACAGTTGAGCAGAGTTAGGCAGAACCCTAGGACTGGAGGGCAAGAGCTCATTAATAACTCTGATAACAATTCTCAGAGGTGCAGAACGGGAACAACCCGTTACTTTCTACCTGCCTTGTTCCAAATCTCCCACGCCCAAGGAACTGATTAACTCTCACTTAGAAAGGCAAAAATCCCCACAAGGCAGGGAATGAGCTGGGGGAGGCACAAGCAAGAGAAGAAAAACCCAGATCGCTAGAGCCAAGCGGCCTACATGCAATTGAGATGAAGGTAGAAGTTTTAATTTTGCTTCCATGGATTTTAACAGCAGCAAGAGCCAGGGCTTACTCAATTTGGATTCCTAAAAATAGCACTTGCCTAAGTAACCACACAGGACCACATGGGGCTCTATTTTCCTTAACTAGCTTTTGATCTAATGGAATTCTTCAGTTAAGTAAAAGAAGAAACAGGGTCTTTGTGGTGAAAGCACATGACCAGGAGTTAGGAGAACTGGCTTCTCCTCCACACAGCTACAGATTTGTTGTTTAGTCTTTCATGCAAAACAATGTAGCTCTGAAAGCACGCTTCCACCTTAGACCCAAACCTGTGACTGCATTTAAAAGCTGAAACGTCTGCGCCAGCTTTGCTCCTTCCAGGAAGGCAGCCAGCGGTGCAGCCAGAGCTCCGTGCGAGCCACAGGCTCTGCCCATGAGCCAGACAAGGACCCGAACAATTAGCCTGGCTGCACTTCACACTGGTTGCAACAGGGCTGATGCTAAGGAAAGTTCTGGTACATCTCTGTGTACCACATTCATCCTTATGCACCATGTTGTAGCACTGACCTCTGCGCTTCACCTGCCTCACATAGAAGTGAAAATAATGAACTATGCTTACATCTGTAAGGTGGCTTAAGTACTGGTTAAGATGTTTGTCTGTCGTCCAAATATGCTCCAATACCACAGCAGAGCGATGAAGCTAATGCAGCAGAGCAGGACAGCAGAGTGGCTGGAAGGCACGAGAGCAGCGCGGAAGCGACACACGCTGGTATTTCAAACAGTCAACAAGCACATAACCCGGCAAGACCTCCGAGACCTTGACCAGGATAGACAAGCTCTGCCCTGCCAGAACCGGCTGCTCTCCTGGGTTTGCAGGACCCTGCCCGCTTCCCACACCCGGGAGAGGGCTGCGAAGGGCTTGAGACGCTTCCTCCCACTCTGCAACCCGCTGGCTGAGCTCAACATGCTCCCCAAAAGCTCCCTGGCACCCTCCACAGCCACGGCACAAGCCACAGGAATCAGGAGCTGGGATTCCTCACAAAAGCAGGTCTAAGCAGAAGAGAGCAGAGAGCAAGACAGGAGCTGGAGAGGACTGTAACAGCAAGTTAACCCTTTCTCTGGCTGATGGGAAAGTGAGCCAAGCCTAGCACAGAAGGAGGAGACATTTCAGCAGCCACATTGCAAATAAAGGGCTTACCACACCTGACAATACATTTAAACAATGCAAAACATCCTTTCCAATGCCTGCAGCAAGTCAGCTCCTATCCTAAAGATCTAACGCACTTGGGCCCACAAGTGCTTGCCAAGTTGTCAACATGGCCTTTGATATCAAAAAGCTTTGAAACCCCTGCCTTAAAGGCCAACGCTTGCTTCTCCACCCATATTTGAAATGCAAGATGCCTGAAAGCTATAGAACTATTTTAACACCGAACATGCAGGAGTCCACACCGCAGAGCGGACACATTCACTGGGAACTGCAGTTGGAAAACTAACAAGTCCCCTACTGCTACAATAACCATAGCTGCGTAACGGAAGACGTGCCAGGGATCGCAGGAAGCTCAAGCCTTCCAGCGCTTTCTGCGATCTCCACGGAGAGACCGGACCCAGGAGCACCTCGTTTAAACCCATGTTAAATGCCAGGATGGTGAGTGATACAGGGAAGGGAGAATAAATTGCCACTTTTTTTTCTTTAAAAAACCCCACAAAACACTTTAAACAAGTTGTACACCAAATTGAGGCCATATGAGTGTTTTTTGTTCTCCTTTAGGGAGGAAAGAAAGTCAGTAAAAAGCTATTTCCCCACATACCAATAGAAAACGCATGCATCCCACCCTGCAACTCAGATGTTACAGCTAGGGGAGGGATGCTTCATGCATTTTTCACCTAGGTGATTTATTTTCCAGGGAGCATTGTTGATATAATTGTGATTTCCCAAAGTCAGAGGACATCTTCTTTGACCCTATGCTTTCTGAGGTTTCCCCCCCTTGACTTCACAGTCAGTTGCACTATATCCCCAGCTCTTCTTTAGCACAGCCCAGGAGGACTCCACAGCACCTGGGACCACACAATGTGCCACAAACCACCGGCTCCTACTAGGACAGAGCCCCAAGGCACCAGCCCTCAAATTTACAGCCACTGACTGGAGCCATGATTTCACTCCACACACACCAGAACTATTCACCAACTGTTTAGAACACCCCTCTGCACAGACATGTACAAAACAGTCACAGCACATGTTTCAGTAGGAGTCCAGTCTTCCCCCTTTGGCACAGTAATTTAGGAGCTGTAAGACATGCATTAAGGCTGGTCTGATCCAGACTTTTACAAGCTTTACATTTCACACTGATGTTATCAGCCAGTAAATCATACACATGGCAAGTGAAATTATTTTTATATGCTTTTCCTGTATGTGTTCCTCAGAACTGAGTGTTCTGGATACATTAACTGTCTTCTGTCAGTTATCTTTCCAATTAAGATCTGCTCCTTCCTTCCTTCCTACTTTTTCCAGTATGTTAAACAAAATTCAGTGGCTGGCATGTTCCAACAGGGACAAGAGGAATGATCAGTAGAGATGAAAGCATCTCAGCCAACTTCTCAAACAACTCACAAAGGAAACACAAAGCATCTTAAAAGGAGAAGTTTACAGAGGTGGCAGCTCTTTTACAGTGGTTGGTCCAAAGATCATCACTATTTCTGCCAGTTGTCAGAAGTGTTTTATAGTTGCACTTAAAAGAATGGCAATGAAATCCCCGAACACACACAAAAGAGCAGCCCCCAAATGTTATCTCTACATTTTGTTAATTCAAATCCAAGCAAGACCAACTGCTTCTTACGTGGTCATCTTTAATGTCTACTAAGTAGTACCACAGGAGCTCTATTCCAGGTTATGCAGGGGCAGGATCATCAATAAAACTCACACAAAGTCATTTGTGCCCTTATGGATTACTTTCATTAAGACGAGCATCCTAGCTGTTTTGCAGTCCTTATGCATAGGCATTGTCAAGAACTCCAAATCAGGAGCTTGTCTGATCATATACATCTTGGTACAGAATGTGCTATTTTAAGACACCAGCACCTATCGCACAACTCCAGATGAACAGTAAATGAACCACCCGCTCAATCCACAGAGTAGCTAGTGGTAGGTTTTGTTTTTAAATAAAGATGCTACTGATTATACATCAGCAAGAAGTCAAGTTGCAAGGCATTAACGAGTATGCTCTCATCTCATTTTCCCACCAGCAACAGGATTCTCAGATCCAAGTTTTATTGCTCAATAGCCACAGCTTCTGCCAAAAATCACAAGGGAGCCAGGGGGAGGGGATTGCAAATATGAAATGGGACAACAGCTGTCAAGGTAACTTGATAGCAGCGATGGCTTCTTGAACCAGTGGACACTCTTGCGAATGTGAGCCAAGGCCTCCAGGCATCCACAGAAAAGCCAAGTAAGATAAAGAGCTTGGTGAGAGAGCCGATACAGATGTCTGAGACAGAAGAAAGAACAAAGAAAGCCAAGGCCATCGAACTTCTAAGAACTTCAGTTTTCCAAACAAAAAAAAAAATTCAGAGCAAGTGTCCAAATGAACCCTCCCAGCCATGAAGACAAACCATCTTTTGTTTGAAAAATGTTTGCAAGTTTTCCCAGTACCCTTTCCAAAAACATCTCAAAACTACAACATCCAAACAGAAAACAGGAGTAAAGAACGAGCTGACAGATTAAAAGTTCAAGTCAATAAACTTCCATAGGTTCAAGTCTAGCTCAGCTGCCACTACCAAGCAGTTACGTCCATTATGAGGTTCACATAAATTAAACTTAAAACTACAAGTCAATTTCTAATAGACCAATGTCCATAGTCAAAAGTTTCCTTGCTGTGTCCATAACACAAAAAATATCCAGATTAAACAGTTACCACTGGGAACCCTGACAATTTCCCTACTTTTAGTTTAACTGCTCCACTAAACAAACCCTCAGTTCAGCAATGCGTCATATCCTTTGGTGGTACAGTAAGAAGAAACCTCATTTGCCTGTGTCAATGCAGCACCTGTTTTAGTAACATCAAATGGATCACTGAGACACCCCAAAACCACAGCACAAACAGCAGGCCAGGAGTGTGTTAGCTGTGACAAGGGCAGCAGAGGGAGATCAGATACTTCAGTGAGTATTCTCATCAGCAGGTTTTACTCTTTCCACATCTTTTTTCCCATTTTCTATGATAGTTTTCATTTTCTGCACTTTATGCTTTAACCTTCTCCCATGCACTGAAAACGCACAGTTCCCTCTCTTTCCAGAGCTTCTGGATTCTCCTTGACCATCCCCATACTCAGGCTTATCTCTGCAATCTCATAGGAAGAGATACAGAAATAGAAACAAACAGAAATGCTCACAGCTTTGTCCAGTATTATTGTCACCAGCTACAGACATGCTATATACCCAGAAACACGATCACTGACAAGGTGTATCTATGTGTACATGATGCAGATAACCTGCTTCTCCATGTTGAAGTCAGCGCTTTGAGGGACACTGAGGCAGTCAGTCACTTGTGTTAAAAACAGCTTATTCTGGTATGGAAAGTGGACTCATGACAACTGGCTTCAAGAATTTACTATCAAATTTTAAATCAAACTGCAAACCTAGTTTGACGTTTAATTTCTCTAATAAGACCTTCAAGCACTGAACTCAAGCACCCTCTCTATTGTGAGAAGTCATTGGCTTCTTCAACTGGGGCTGCAGATTCCCCCACAGGCATTGCAGAACCCTTACCTGACCCCAGAGGGACAGTCCACCACTATTTTTGTAAGCACTTACTAAAACCTCACCCAACACAGGAGCTTCTGCCTTAAGTGCCGGTCCTGCAGAACGGACATCAGACATGGGAAGAGGAGGGTGGCTTCTGCAGGCCTTCTGACCCTCACACGTGCAGATAAAGAGAATCCCCAGAATGACTGCCTCGAAGCCAAACAGGTTTAACAACCCTCCACCATCTCTGAGGCAGAAGGCAATTTGTTTGGTATGTCACAGGTAAAAATGTGCATGCATGGGGGCAAGGGTAATGAGACATCTACCCCATGTGACTTCAAAAGGTTAAAAACTCAAAGGTTGCGACACTCCTATCTCTTCCTTATGCAGCCTTCAAAGGCTGCCCTACCTGCCATCACTCCCTTGTCCCTTTGTTCCAACACAAAGGGATTAAAAATTAAGAAAAAGTCATTTTCTCTGAAACTAGAAATATATTTGTCACTTCTGGCAGCAACTTTTCCAATGAGATTTCCAAATTCAAATTTTACTGGAAGACATCATTCACTCATCTCTTCTTATAGTCAGCCAAGGGAAGAAGGATTAACTAGTCCCTGTCCTTCCCTTTCTCTCCACAAGCCTAACCTCCAGGAGGGGGATGAGAAAATGGATCATGTCTTCTCTGCTCCAGTCCCATCCATTTTCTGAAGGGACAAGCAGCCTAATTCTCAGCTCCTCCATCCTGTTCCTACCTCCTATGTCAAAGAAAACAATAACCAGAATGGAGCTAGACAGATCAATATGATCACAACTACAGCAAAACTCTTCATGCCAGCATAACACAATGCTGCCCTCGATTATGAGTCCAACATTGAACTTCTGCAGTAACAGACATTTTAACGACACATCAGTCATTAACAGCAGCATGAAGAGACGTAGTGATAACGGTATCAATGGGACACAGGTTCTTTCAATTCTGTGTCATGGAGGCGAGTCCAGCCCAGATGCTGACATGCACATGGGCCCAACACAACCATCAGAGAAGTGGGAGAATCCAGTCTCTGCCAATACACTCAGGAAAATCAGGACAGACTGAGTGGCATGCTGAGGAGATAGCCTGCACCACCCTAGAGCAGGGCTGGACTATCAGAAGGCCAGATCTTGGACAACCCCTTAACCGTTGACAAACAGCAGGTTGGTGGGCTGCTATTTCCCCATATCACAACCTCACACATGTAAGAAAGGGAAAAGTCCAACTAAGCCAGCCTTTTCATTCCACATTTCACCAGCAGTGAGAACAGACTTGGATCTGTGTCACCACACCCCTCTTATCCAGCTTGCTCAAGACTGGAACGGAAGCAATGAGGAACACTGTTGTGTTAGCCTCTGGTGTAACCAACCTGTCCATTGTGCAAGAGCAACTTCCCCGGCTGCACCAGGAACAGAGCTCAAAACTTCCTGGCTCGTGACAGCACCAAGGTTTTAATCATACTTTGGTTACCCCCTTGTCACAGACAAAACCAAGGAGAGCTACTTGCCTACCCCACAAGGCTGGGAACTTGAGCAATAACAGGCATGCCACTTAAAAAGACTTGCCTACTAAGTTTTCAGCCCAGCAAAACAGAAAAGTATTTAGTTCATAATCAATCCTAAACTAGACACTACTTTAAAACTGTCTGCAAACAAAACCAAGCAGCATAGGATAAAGGGATAAATGGCACCTCTGGCACACTAAGGAAAAAACAACAGATTAAAACCCCCCGTGTCAGTAAGAGGTTAGAAAGCACCCAACAATGAACTTTACAGCAGTGATTTTAGCACCCATAAAGCTATACAGAACAAAGCATCAACTGCAGTGGCATTCACCTTAACTGTGTCTCCACACAGTCATCTAGTGGATGGCCTGATCTCATCTGGTGCTACTGTCTCCTAGTCTCTCTCTGATTTTCCTCACCTTCTGCCAACAAACAGTGCCAGGAGAACAACACATTGATCTGCAGACAGGAGAAAGAAAACAAACACTGAACGAAGACATTGACAGCCAAGGACCTCGGGGCAAGAGAAACAAAATCAGAGTCACTGGAGGGACTGTCAGTCTAAAAGTTGCAGTCATCACGCAAGGAAGCTATTACATGAAGATTAAACCAACCCCCTATTACATGCCTTACATTACATGAGAAAAGCTGAAACATATTGGCTCCCACAAGGCCATTCAGTTGACACAAGGGAAGGGGACAAAAGTTAGTCCTCATTCTAGAGCAAAGTAACAGAAGCACAGGGAGAGGGCATCACAGTCGATACGCAACTTTGGGCAACACTAGGAAATCCAAAAGATCAAACCCTCCACTTTATCCTCGCCCAACTCTCAACTCACTTGAAGCAGTTATGCTCTTGATTTCCTTGGGTCATTTCTCAATTTTGGAGGAAACAAACAGGAATAGAAAAATTAAATTTCCTGCATTCTCAGTTTTATGAGGTTAAAAAAATAATCTGTTCCTATCTGCAAGAAGGTTTGCATCCAGTCACACCTCTAGGTTTTTTATGTCCCAGTCATCCAGAAAGCCACAGAAAACTGAGAGATGAGAATTCCTTTAGTTAGGAGAATTGTTCACAAGCATTACCACAGCAAGAGTTCTTGCTCCCAGAAACTGCATGCTGCCTTTAGCTGTGGGAGTACACGTTTAACCACAGTACACCTTCATTCCTTGTCACAACTACCAACTGCAGCACTGGAGAGGATGGTTAACAACCTTATTTGTTAAAAGAATCTCTTGAGTTTAAAGCACTTCATTACCTTCTGAAAGAACGTTCACATTGAAGCTTACTCTATCAACTGGCAGGATACTGCTGGTTTAGTGCTTTTCAGAGGAAACAGATGTAGACCCAGACTCAGCACAAATGCCACTCCAGTCCCCAACCCTACAAGCTTCCTCACGGTGACTCTTTGCTCAGCATCCTCCTTTAAGTTTTCAAGCACTTCTCAAGACACTAGGCTCTTTCCACTGATCAGGAGGCAGATGCAAGTAGAAAGTAGTGTAGCTGGATGCAGCCTCCAATACTTCCAGGTGTTTTCAGCTAAAGATTAATTGGATAGAGAGAAAAATGGCAAACTACAGAGCATCATCAATATAAATTTAGGAAACAAGAGACATGTTGTTAATTTCTCTACTCTATACTTGGATTAAGTATTCCAGCATAGCTATTAGTTTCAGGATGGCTGGATGAGATCTCTATCTGAAAAAAAAAATAGTAAAAAATGCACACTGACCTCTCTGAAAAGCCCAATAGTTTAAATGCAAAACCATCATGGATATAGCTGGACAACTTTCCCCTTTCTGAATATTTTCCTTGGAACTTTTTGGTTGGAGCCTGTGCATTGCATGGGCTGAGAGGGCTATTACTCTTGGAAGCTATACTCCCAAATTCTTTCCTTTACTGGAAGATGTGAGGTTGATGATTTGCAAAGAAGAAATGTATTAAAGCCTCTTACCACTGGACCACATTCAAACAGCAGGCAAGCAACAAGTTTAAACTCAGTTTTCAGGCCAGGAATCAGAAATGAAAATGCCCTCAACACTCACATGTATGTGTGCCTTCCACCCCACATCCTTCCCCAGCCTCTCTCTGTCATAAAAAAGAAAAAAAAAAAAGAAGGAAAGCTTGTTCAAAGATTACAGCAAAAACTGGAAAATTCAAAACAGCTGTTCTGGAAAGAAAAAAAAAACCAACAAACCAACATTAACAGAATAGAGCCATTGACATCAGAGTTCTCCTCGTAGACCTCTCAAGACCTCTCATCCTATGCACAGCAGGTGTGCCCCTGCAGAGAGGAGAAGGAGAGATTGGGATTCCCGTCTGTGGTTCATCACACAGTACAGGGAAACCTTCATCCCCACCCTTAACCCCAAGGGCATTGGAGAAAGCAGGAAAAAAAAGAAAACTACTTTATTTGCTTGCACATTGGCTGCACACACTACAACTGCACTCACAGGTTCGATCCTACAACTGGCATCGAGCAACAGATCACTAGTTCTTGGAGACCGCATCCATTATGTAGGTAATTAAGTTTTAACACTGCCTCAGCTGCCTTCCTCAAGCTCTGACCTCAGGGGATTCCCACCTTGGGAAGCTTCACCCCCCACCAAGACTGCCTACAGGGTGAACCGTGCAACTTCTCCACTTCCAGGTTCTCCTTGGGAGCCTTCACACAATACAACACAAGCTGGATTAAACCAGTAAGCTACTGGCAAAGCAATTCCACATTAGTGATCATAATCCCCCCAGGCCTTTGTCAACCACACAGAAAGACCTAAAAAACCACCAGTCCTTATTACGATGGAGAAGCAGGATCCATCATATGGAAAGGGAATAAAGCTTTAAGTCTCTTGTGATCTCTGTGTCACAGGAAAACACAAATACGTTAATGTAGAAAGAACAGAGGCAGGCTTTCCTCTACGTGTGATACAAGGCAGTCTCTCATTTCTCTTGCAAGCGAACACTCAAACTTTTAGTAACCGATGTTGAGCCTAAAGTACACTGATTTTTGATTGGGATTTTTGATTGGGATTAATCCCATCCACATAACACAACTCTTCAACACTAAAAGAAATAAAAAAAAACAAGCAGTGTGAAGTCCTTGAATTTAGCTGTGGAGTTCTCAGTGTTTTCAGGCCTAATCACTACAAAAGGCTTCAGGCAAACTAGATTATCAATGTATCAACAAGATGATAAAAATTATTCCCCATGAGGGCAGGGAAGCAGCATGCAACAGACACCAGATGACATCTGAACAGCAGCATAAATGCCATACCGCTACAACCACGTAATCCATATAGTGAGCTTCTCACAGGCCCACTGCCCCACCACCTGGTGAGGCATTCCCTCCTCTTCTCCTCTGCTGGAGGAAAAGCAAGACCTAGGCAGCGAGTCTTCATATAACTGGTGTATTGAGAGATGCTTCGTCCCCCCATCCCCACATGAGACACCAAGACACTAAAATAATAGCTGAAGTGATAAAGTTTTACCTGTACACATACCTCAGTTACACAGCAAATTCACAGAGCAAAACACATCACACTAATTTATCTACCTCGAAACACTTAGTGATGTCCCTTGGAGTTCAAGTTAGAGCTACTGAATAACTAATTCACAGTTTAGGCCTACCTTAACTAGTACAAAGTTTAACTGAAGGCTCTTACTAGATGCCCCATAATATCAACGGAAGGCCCCTGTCTGCACTTGCCAAATACGGGAATTATGAATGTAAGAGTTGTACTTGCTTCCAGTGGAAAGATGTCCCAGGCTAGATAGGAAGAACCAAGCCTGCAGCTTGCCTAAAACCCACAGCCACACCTACTTCCATTTACAGCCATTTTACTTCCATTGCCAGATTGTAAATTTTTATCAAGAACAAGTTCACACTGGCAGATTTTCTTCCTTTTTTGTAGGAGTCTAGAAATTGCTGACAAGCAATTCACAAGCAATGAAAGTGGGCAACTGATCATCCTTGTCCTCACGTAACTGTTGCACGGAAAGGACTCCTGCAGGCTCACTTTCGGCTAAGGGCTGCACTTTGAACCCCCCAGTACAAAGGGCAGGCAGGACAATCTTCTGAATGCAGGAGGTGGAGTACTGGAAGGAAACCAGAAATGCCAAGATCCTTCTTAAAATTGTTTGCTGGCAGCAGAGTATCCAACTGCAGCAGAGTCAGCATTTTTTGTCCTCATTACCCATGGACAAGCGGGGAGAATAAAGCCTTGTTCACCTCCACAAGTGTCAACAGTCATGGGCGGCTCCATCATATCCCTGTAAGAGATTATACCACCATAAAAAAAACCTCACTATAAAAAAAAAGAAAGCAACTTTCATTCACGCTTGCTGCGGGAGAGAACCTCAAAGGAGCAGAAGCCCAGTCTTGATGGCATGGTTCACCCTGCAGAGAGCAACGTTACAACACCGCTCGCATTTGAAAAGCAGATCTCTTTAGGACTGCTGGTAAAAGAATGGTGCAATCCCAACGGAAAGCAGTACAGAAAACAAAACTAACAGATCTTCCGTACTAAATGTATGTGCTCATCTTCTGGCCCCAGCTCCTTTGCCTGGAGCAAAGCTTTTGCTTGGTTAATTAGTAACTGCAGCAGACCCACGTTAACTTGTAACTCTCAGGGCCTCCATAATCATCAGGTTTCAGTTCCCAGATTGACAGGCATCACACTTACCCTGCCCTTCAAAGTACAATTGCTTGATAAGAAGGGCTGTTGCTTTGTATTTCAACACTGGAAGAATTATACCAAACAAGTTACAAGCAAAATGCTTCAATACAAAGAGATAACAAGTTCCATTCACACAAGTTTTATTAACTTTCAGGTTTCTGATCAATCTGAAGCTTGGGTATTTTAAGACAAGTTGCTTTTCTAGTATTCTTTCACTAGAAGCTATCATCACCAGTAGGTAAAGTGCAAGACTGACTCGTGTTTTTAAATCACGAAAATAACCACAAACACCCATGTAAGAATCCTGATTTCCAACCTGACAGCCAACCCAGCAAGAGAAACACCTCCTGCATTTACAGGTTGTGTACTAAAACAATACAGTCAGACAGACTGACCATATGATGTCCCATAGACAACAAAGAAGCGTGGCAAATCCTGAAAGTTGTTCTTCTCTTCAGTGAAAACTGGCTGCCTAACAAAATTCTGGATGTTTCCTAGGCAATTTTAACACAAAACACAAGAACAATGGCCTGAAGGTCTCCAAGAGCCCCTACTCACGAGTCTCTAGAGTGAAAAGTTACTACAGAGCCATAAAGAGGGAAGAGAGCACTTTTGAGTAAAGGAGGATAAAAAAGGAAAGAGTTAGTGGAGACAAGTTTGGAAAGAATCAAAGCCTCTTTGTTACTGGGGATCAGGAACGGAAAGATAAGCTGAGCCATCCACTATTAAGCATATCCAGTATATGCAACTCCAGTGCCAAGTCAACAAGAACACCTGGTTTCTCTCCAAGCACGATGGATCTCTCTGCCATCCATCCTTCTGATATTGCAACTTGATGTTTCAAGTTGAAGTGTCAAATAGGGACCTGGTTCCTCCAAGTCCCCTTTGTGAAAAGTTGCATGTCCTGGAGTCATAACATTAGTGGAGGTTTTTGCTGGGTTCTTTTGGTTTTGTTTTTTTTAAAGAAGCTATTGGAAATCTTTTCGTAAACTGTAGTTTCTCTGCCTCAATTCACAACAATATGCTTTGAAGAATCAGAACTTCATTACTCCATGCTGTACAAAAAGCCATTTAGAATACTAAGGGGCTTCTCCCCTCCAGGCCATCCCTTTCTCTTCCCTACACTCACCTGTCTGTAAGAAAACATACACTGAGGTGACTAGGTCACCTCTTGCCCTTATAGTTCCTTAACCAGCTTTACTTTTCACACCCTTCTCACAGATGCTTTGTATACTGTCACACTTAGCCCTAGTTTATTCCCAGCATAGCTTCTTCTGCCAGCAACCACTGGGCCATGCTGATTTCTAGGCAAAGGGAAGAGGTGGATTCCACCAGAAGGTTAATGACAGATTTATGCACTGCTCTTTCTATGATTATATATTGTTGAAAAGTGAAACAAAACCCCATCACTAGACAGTCTTGAAATGACTCTGTGACCTTGGCAGGAGCCAGGCTGGATCAACAACCTGATCTGGGACTGTTAGCCATGTGCTTTTGGCCATAGCTCATTAGCATCAAGTATTTACACTCCTATTTGTAGCTGGTAGACTATTTCAGGACCTCGTCAAATTAACAAGAGTGCCAGGTCATGCTCACCAGGGTATGGTTCAGAGTACTGGAGTACTGTGTTGAGGGCTGCTTTTGCAAGCTGCACTAGCGAAATTGGGAGGGTCTCGACAGTAGAAGTGCAATTGGCCTACCTGGCAACTACACCACAGCTCTGTAGAGGCACATAAGCTAATGAAAAAGTGAGCTCTTGTTAAGTATTAGTGGAAAAAGCACGGCAGGATGAGACAGACTCATTCAAAACACTGCTCAGCCACTCCTTTCATTCTAGGTCTACTCAATGGTACCTAAGCAGCTGTAAAATTGACTTATGACTCTTAATATTAAGCACACATTACAAAAGCATAGTGAGACTTTAAATTCTACTATACTCAATTCCTATGCACTAGAATGTCTGCCCTCCAAGTGAGCAAGACAAAACCTGACACTAGTCAACACCAGGAAGATGAGTAGATCTCATCTACAGTTTAATGGCACTGATGCTCCAAGCTAAGTGACCTACCAACCCCCCCAGTACTCCACTCACTATAATGATTCCTTCAATAAAGCAGGAAATGGACTGGGGCTCATAGCATGTATGAAGTGTGAGGTGGCCGACTCCCTCATTTCCTCAATTACCAGCTAGAGCAATACCACAGTCTGCCAAAACAAAACCTACCTTTGAATGGCTTCATACAGAAGTCACAATCAGAAATGCAACCTTTAGATCCACCTCTTTCTGCCACTAGCACTACAAAGCTACTGACAGGAGACACCCCACTATTGCTGTTGGTCAATGCACAAGAGCTGACAAAGATTCAGTGTTGATTAGACACTCACAGAAAGAAATTAGCATTAGGGCTATTTAATAAAGATAGCATCTTTAGTTCCGGAACTTCTTAAATCACAGCCTGATGAGATCAGTGAGCTTCCATGGGAAACAAAGTAAACTTGCTCTTTTCTAATACTTTCCCCGAGCAGCCATAGCCATTGTCAGACACATACTACTGCAGAGGATTTGCTTTCATCGTTCTTACACCCTTTGAGTCAATTCAAGTTCACCGAGAAAGTGTTCTGCTCCTCAGAGCCTCATGTTGGCAAAGAAATACTGAAACTCAAAAAAAATTCAGCCCTGGAAGAATACTGCAATGGTTAAGATACCTGATAATTCTCTTGCACTACCAACTTTGCTCAGTAGTTGACATTCTGCCTCTTCTCTCTATTGTACTTGAAAATTGGCCATGAAATGCTGCTGGCTGCACAGACTGACCTATCTGTGCCTACTACAGATAACCTTTACAGGAAAAGCAGATAGGAACGTGGTTCACTTGTGGTGGAATTCACACCCATCAGCTTCAGCGAAGGAAAGCACCTGCTAACTTAGCAAACAGCTGAGGGGAGGAGAAGGCAACTTCTTGTCTTTGTTGAACAACAAGACTTGCTAGCAATTGGTTAAAAAGCAATCCAGGAATCATACTCAACATGAGCATCAGATTCTAACCTCTACTGCCCAAGCCATTTCACAGAATCACAGAATTCTAGGGTTGGAAGGGATCTCGAAGGATCATCTAGTCCAACCCCCCTGCCAGAGCAGGGTCACCTACAGTACATCACACAGGAACGCATCCAGGCGGGTTTTGAATGTCTCCAGTGAAGGAGACTCCACAACCTCTCTGGGCAGCCTGTTCCAGTGCTCCGTCACTCGCACAGTGAAAAAGTTTCTCCTTATATTCACATGGAACCTCCTATGCTCCAGTTTGCATCCATTGCCCCTTGTCCTATCATTGGACGTCACTGTAAAAAGCTTTGCTCCACCGTCCTGACACTCACCCTTTACATATTTGTAAACATGGATGAGGTCACCCCTCAGTCTCCTTTTCTCCAAGCTAAAGAGACCCAGCTTCCTCAGCCTTTCCTCATAAGGGAGATGTTCCACTCCCTTAACCATCTTAGTGGCTCTGCGCTGGACTCTCTCAAGCAGTTCCATGTCCTTCTTGAACTGTGGGGCCCAGAACTGGACACAATACTCCAGATGTGGCCTCACTAAGGCAGAATAGAGGGGGAGGAGAACCTCTCTCGACCTACTAACCACCCCCCTTCTAATGCACCCCAGGATGCCATTGGCCTTCTTGGCCACAAGGGCACATTGCTGGCTCATGGTCATCCTCCTGTCCACCAGGACCCCCAGGTCCCTTTCTCCTACACTGCTCTCCAGCAGGTCAGCCCCCAGCCTGTACTGGTGCATGGTGTTGTTCTTCCCCAGATGCAAAACTCTGCACTTGCCCTTGTTGAATTTCATTAAGTTTCTCCCCGCCCAACTCTCCAGCCTATCAAGGTCTCTTTGAATGGCAGCACAACCTTCTGGTGTGTCAGCCACTCCTCCCAGCTTAGTGTCATCAGCAAACTTGCTGAGGATACATTCTGTACCCTCATCCAGGTCGTTGATGAAGATATTGAACAACACCGGTCCCAGTACCGACCCCTGAGGGACTCCACTAGTTACTGACCTCCAACTAGATTCTGTCCCATCGACTACAACTCTCTGACTTCTTCCCTTTAACCAGTTCTTGATCCACCTCACTACCTGATCACCAAACCCATACTTTATCAGCTTATCTACGAGGATGCTGTGGGAGACAGTGTCAAATGCTTTACTGAAACCGAGATAAACCACATCTACCGCTCCATTTAATTCACTCTCCCTGCAGCCACCTAAACCACAGGTTTCTGCAGAACAGAGCCTCCAGCTGGGCTCCTCACCAAGGGCAGGGTGAAAAAGCACTGCTACTCTTCAGCAGCACCTCTTCTTCTGCTGGTCCCTAAAAAAGCTTCACAGTAGGGAGCCCAGGAAGAACTGGAGTTGCATTCCCCTTGATGCCTCCCCCTCCACATACCAGCAGGAGGGCTGCCTGCAGTAACCCACATCCGCTCCTCTCTAGTGGAACGAGCACACATCCCCCAGGAGTTCTGCAAAGGCCAGCAAAGCTCTTGGCAGCATGGTACCTGCGGGTGCTACACTGTCAGACAGCCAAGAAACAGCTTGTCATGAGGCAACCCCCACATGCAAATTTTGTTCAGGGAACAAATCCACAGACATATCACACTAAGTCTTCTGTATCTTCGTGGCAAATTCCCTCCCACCTACCACTCCCTTACTCTCTTCACACAAAAAATGTCTTCACGTTGGACCTCCTCAACACCTTTTCCTTTATATGAATTTCCCCAAAAGGATCAGAGGAGGTGCTTTTTGTTAGCCACGATGCTGTTTTCCAAAAAGGAGTTTTACATGCCTTTGATAATCCCAGAAGGGATTTCTGTAGCTTCTTCCAGTTTCTAGTAACACTGCAGACACAGGCTGACACAGAAAATTGGCTCAGGAGACAGACAACCTGTTAGGTAAACTCGAAGGTAAGCATTCAGATCCATTACATAAAGGTTATTCATGGAAAGTCTGGACTCAGATTCAGCGGGATGGGAACCCATAAAACCCAAAAGGCAACCAGGAAAGACACCACCTACAAACCTGGGTTAGAGCTGTACCAAAGGTGAGTGACCTAATAAAAGTAAAAAAAACTCAGACCAACAATAGTAATGCAGAACTTTGGATCCCTGGGCTACCAACCACTTGCTGTCCACTGCCCTGCCTGCTTCCAAATGGAGGATCTATGTGCTCAAAAGAGCACTAAGTAGGTCTAGGTATTCTTCGCTGCTCCCTGAAAAGTAAGGGGTTTAGGTTTCAGGTTGCTGAGGCTCAGTTTTCTGTGGAGGTGGAAGAGGAACTAGAAAAGAAATGGACAAAGTTTCTCTCCAGGTCCTATGTCCACACTCAGTACAGCCATCAAACATACGCGCTATTAAAACCAGACAACTCAAGACCAACAGAGTGTGAGAAGAAGACCATCAAGTTAAATCTGACAAGGTTTTGGGCAAAGAAAAATCTTTTAAAGGTCCAGTTGGCAATTATTTTAATAAGGAAACTAGGAATTTTCTCAAGGCTGCCATGTGATTCAGAAAACAAGAGAGCCACCTAAACCACAGGTTTCTGTGACTTCTTTGTAACAGGTTATTAACTCTGTATAACATAATAGTGGAGACAGATGTAAGTAGGATCAAAACATACAATTCAAAGTCCCTATGTAAGGAGGACTCTGATTGAGAAACTGCTGCCCTCTAAAGCTGTCCAGGCCACCAGGAAAGCAGCCGTACAATGGCTTGTAGAAACTGGGCCAATCTTAAAATATTAGTATTACAACATGAGGCTTTTCAAGCTGAATTCTTGTAGGCTCTGGCAGGCAGGGAGCTAGAAATAGAATGCTTTGGATTTAGGATCACACATGCAGAGATCTGCCTGTGAAAAACACCAAGAGCAAGTGCCAGAGAGCATTTGAACAGACCTAGGAAAACTGTCAAAAAAAAAGGGGGGGGACAGGGACGGGAAAGCAAACCCACACACTTGTCAACAAGAAAAAGGAGACCAATGGAGACAGTTCACTAGCTTCTTTCCAAAAACGATTTTGTTACCACAGCTGAGGAGCCAGGGCACAAATCAGCCCTGGAAGAGGCAATGCCTCACTCCCCTGTACAGCAATGGCCAATGTCAGGTTAGCTGGGAGCGGGCTCATTTCCAATGAGACACCCCTTCGCGCCGAGCAGTCAGGCAGGTCATGTCCTAGGCCAGTGTAAAGGGTACCTGACACTTCCTTGCATTAAATGTGAATGATTGAATTCAAGTAAGTTAAACACTGTGCTCAACTTGTAGGCAAATAGATTTGAAAGTGCTGGAGGAGGCCTAAGGGCTGTCGATGGGAATAGAAAATTGCCCTTCTTTCAAGAGCCATTTATTTATTTATTTGTAAGTAAAGAACACTTTTCAGAAGAGCAGCTTTTGTTGCAGAGTGCTTCAGAAATCATGCTAATTCACACTTTAAGAGATCAGAGCAACAAGGGAGTGGGAATGCGCTGCAACTCTCTCTTAAAATTAAGTTTCTTGCCTGGCAGCAGAGAAGCAAAACAGATACTTATTTTGTAATTGTGGGCAAAGAACGGTAGTAACAGGCCCATCACCAAATCCTGCAGCTGCTCAGCCTAAGCACCAGAACAAGTACGGAACTACCCATTTCATCTTCTGCAGCAGCGCAAGGACATGTGTCCTGCTGTGCTTGGCTTTTAACCTCCTCCTCCCAAGCCTTCATTCTGTGTTCAGGTTAAATACGCTTTGCTCCTGCCCAAAACGTGAGCTTCAAAACCCCACCTACTCAGCTAATTACCAAACTTGTTAAAAAAAGAACTAAGCCTCTCTTCTTAAACTGATCATTCAACTGACAGCACCATCCCAGGAGCTGCCGTAGCACTGAGCGGCGGCAGCAGGAACCTGTGTGGAGCAGGACAGACATACACGTGAGTTTAGAAGCAAGCCTACTGTGGCAGAAGGTCAGCGTGGTGGGAAAGGAATGATTAAAAACTGTAAGCTTACTTATTTTCAACACTGTACCAAGAGAGTAACGTGCAATCTGATTCTCACCCTTAATTTGTACATTCTCACGGGAATTTGGCAAGGTTGCTCTACAGAAGAAAGTCTGAAGAACTCTTGCAAAAGACCCAGCACTATGCCAGATCAAGCAAGCTATCAGTTATTTACATTCATTTCAAAGGACACAAAGGAAGCCATTTATTTCCACCGTATCTGCACTTTTAAAGAGAAACCAGTTAGGACAGAGCTGGTGCTAACACGAGGGCTTGTCAACACAGACCAACCAGCATAGTTGTTCTGGAGTAAACACTCAGGTATGATCAAACTACCCTGAACTAATTCACAGGTTACAGAGACTATTCCAGGACACAGCGATCTCAGGAGGGAACACACATGTTAGGAAGTCATCTTAAACTCATGCTACTGGGACATTTCCTAGTGCAGGCAAGGGAGGTCCTCTGGCTACCAGGGAAAGTGATCTCTCACCTGCACCTTCCAAGCCACTCAGGAGAAATTTTAAGCAGCCTATTTTAAGCACAAGTTTCATGAACTGTAAGGAGATATATTTGGCTGAGCCACACTTGCAGGATTAAAATGCACACCTAATTCTCCCAGCCATTAAATAAAAGTGCATTTAATGTCTCTCAGATGGGGGAAATCAAGCAACCAGCTTAATATTCATTTCTTCAGACACACTGCTACAAACAAAAGTAGGAAAAACCCAAGTCTCGCTACAGGTTAAGAAACCCATCACGCTATCTGGAGTCTGAGTAACAGGGAGGGGGGAGAAGAAGAACCCTACGCCCACACATGCAGCAAAATCCATCTTAACCAGCCAACAGTTAAGTGACGTAATTGAGTTTCCCAGATCCGAGCTGCAGATCCCACAGCACAGAAACCACAGCCGAGGGAGGCTATCCCTCACATCTCCTTCAACAGCTCCAAATCCAAGTAAGATTTCCCCATCACTACATAGAGGCAGAAAGAGACAGAGAAAACCACTACTGCAGTGGTCAGTAGAAAGCAGGAGTATGTTCACCTTCTACTTGTGAAGATGAAATAAAGATGAGGAAACCAGTGGGGTAACCCTCCAAATCCCGAGAATCGAGTTAAGCAGGAAGAAAGATCAAACACCATGCTGTCAGAGCTCAGTGTGTGGACAAAACAGCACCAGAAATTTAAGTGGCAATGTAAAGTTATTACCCAGAAAGACCATTCACCACAGGTCTTTCACACTTGAGAAAAGGGAACTCAAATATTCCCCAACAGCCTGACTGTGGGGTCAGTGCAGCTGTGGAGATCTCCTCTTTCAGCCAGATCATCTCCCAGGGACTGAGCTGCTCGGCAGTACTTTGATCAGATCTCCCCAGGTACGAGCAGTCCCAGGGCACACCAATGGCCTTTGGTTTTCCAGCATGGGGGTCCATGCATCCCATCTGTCTGACATTTCACTTAACTATTCGAAAGCACCTCCCTGCACAGGCCATGTAGCATTATTATTTGGCCTACAGAGAAGAACATATTTAAAAAGGAAAAGAGGAATTAAGATGCACTTGTCAGGTGGACACCTCCTACAATTAAGACAGGGCTGGGAAGCCTCAGTCCTGTTCCGATGCAATTAATACACATGCTACACCAGAAAGGCAGAGGCAGAAAGGGTCGGGTCCTTGCTGAGCCTGCGGTCCTGGGGGCAGAGGGAAGCCTAGGGAAAGAGACCTGCAACTCTGCAGTGCAGCACCAACAGGTGCTTTCGAATGTATTTTAAGACCCTGAAACTATTTATGAGTTACAAGAGCAAAGCGTCAATCAAAATAAACGGAACACGAGCACTGAGGTCACCCGGCTGAGCCTATGAATGGAGCTAAAACGCCTTGTTTATCTCAGCACGTGTGTGCGCACCAAGCCTGAGAGATACGGGTGACCTACCCGAGCAGCCCACCCACTCCTCACTGGCAGGCCAGCTGAAAAAGCATGGAGAAGACACGGCCAAGGAACGAGCGCAGATTCCCGTCAGCAGCTCTCACTATAATGGACAGATGAGTGGAAAAAGCAAGAAAGAAAACAACCTTGCTTGGCACCGTGCCCACACACACATCCCAGTGCAGTGGGGAAAAGAGGCCGGGGGCACATACCAGCCGCATATCAGCTTTCTGGCCCAGGGAACGGGCAGATCCGGCAGATGCCTAAACACAGGCCGCTCTCTGTCCCGAATGCACCTTCCCAAACCCCCCCTGCGGGCAAGAACCCAAGCAGACCCCTCTGCAGCACTCCCGTGCCTTCCCGGCCAGCTCGCCACAGGAAGGTAGATGCTCCCTGCCACCGAGCAGCACCCCCACGCCCCCGCCACAGGCACGAGCCCACCTTTCTTGAACTCCTCCAGCATGGCATCGAGCTTAGTGTCATTGAAGACAAAGTGCAGCGGGTGGTTGTAGAAGCGGGTGATGGTCTTGAGCGGAGTGCAGTCATCGGGGTCCACAAAGGCTAGGTCCTTAACAAAGAGCAGGTCCACGATGTTGGAGCGGTCACCCTCGAAAACAGGGATGCGGGTATAGCCGCTCTCCATGATCTCGGACATAGTGTTGAAGTCGAGCACAGCCTCGGCAGCAATCATGAAGCAGTCTCGGAGGGGAGTCATCACATCCTCCACCGTCTTGGTGCGGAGCTCCAAGGCGCCCTGGATAATGTTGAGCTCCTCCTTGACTAGATCGTTGTAAGGGTCGGTGACCCGCAGCATCTCCAACAACTTCTCACGGTTATAGACCGTGCCAATCTCCTGGCCCAGGACACAGTCCAGCAACTTGCTGACAGGGTAGGAGGCCGGGAAGGTCATCATCATGAAAAACTTAGTGAGGAAGATGGTGTTGGCGCCCACGGCCAGACCGTGCCGAGAGCAAATGGCTTGCGGCACGATCTCGCCGAAGATGACGATACCGATGGTGGAGACCACCACGGCCACCAGCCCAGAGCCAGCGATGTCATCCAGCAGGATGGTAAGCGTGGTGTTGACCAGGACGTTGCCCAGCAGGAGGGAGCAGAGCAGGTAGTTGCCCTGGCGCCGCACGGGCTCGATGCGCTTGGCGTAGTTCTTCTCTTTGTCGGTGCCACAGTTCTGCACGATGCGCAGCTCCATGGGGTCCAGCGCCATGAGGCCCAGGTTGAGGCCGCTGAACATGCCCGAGAGGCAGAGGAGGAGCGAGATGAAGATGACCTGCAGCCAGAAGGGCAGCAGGAACTTCTTCTCCTCGCCCACGATCATCTTGGTGTCCTCGCCGTCGTGGTAGATCCAGGTGGTCTCGCCCCAGGGCGGGGGCCCGGCCGGCCCCTCGGCGCCCGCCAGCCCCCC